>CM077147.1:132260856-132368774 GCA_039583875.1 Platanthera guangdongensis | reverse complement strand
ATAATCCAATCCATCTTTGTCAACTAACAAAATAAATTTCAGCCATTCTATTTTATTTTATGGGCGGTCTTTTTGCCTCTTCCTCTGGGCCAATAACACTTGGGAAACAGGATTTACGTGTAAGTCTCGGTGTTTTTTTTTTTTGCCCTATCACTTTTCCATTAATTCAAGGCGTCTAGCTAAACTGTTATGAAACTTTATTCCGTATAAGTTCATCTCCAACTTTTGCTCTGGAATAGGCAAAAGCTTGAAGTATGGTGGTGTTTGATAATTTATAAATATACCTATTTTTGTGTACATTAATTAGTTATTTTCATTTATTTTTGTCGTTTTTACTTTTTTTTTCAATAAAATGCTCCTATTTTTGTAAATATTATACTAACTTATTTTATTTTATTTTTCAGGAAAAAATCAAATCTGCCAAAAATTGACATGTCACGCCCTTGACATATTGGTCACGCCCGTGACCAGGGCGTGACACGTCAAATTCCAGTAAATCTGCAATTTTCGAGGAGCAAAGTGTCGACACGCCGTGTCACCCGAGTCACGCCCGTGACCCATGCCCGTGACCATCTAGATCGACGGAATCGCGCTCAACGATCGTCGACCCAGCTGACACGCCAGGCGACACGCCCGTGTCACCCGACACGGGGCGTGACCCAAGCCCGTGTTCACTCAACTCGACGATTTCATCTCGACGATCGTCGAGTGTCGACACCAGCCGACACGCCCAGAGTCACGCCCGTGACCTGGGGCGTGACCTTTCCAGCTAGCCCGACAAGACCTGCCCGAAGACTTTCGGCGTGCACCGCGCCCAGATCCACCTGCCTGTCACGCCCCCTGTCACGCCCGTGACCAAGGGCGTGACACATGAAAATTTTTTCTATAAATTCCAGTCTTCTGCTCTGGATTTCTGTTCCCTTTTGGGCACCATTTTGCTTAGGTGTTATGCTGTCGGGATGCCTCCAAAGTCTATGTAAGGGATATTTTTCCCCCTCTCCTTAGCTTTTATTTTCATGTCTTTGTAACCCGTGTTTTTAGTTAATAAAATTTGTCTCCATTTTCTTCTCTTATTATAGCTTTGGAATGGATCTTTACAATCCCCCCTATGCAATCTTATCTTTTTTTCCTTGTCTTAACTTAGTTTTTTTTTTCTCGTTCTTTTTTTATATGTGTGTGTGTGTGTATGAGATTAGTTTTCTTGTTTTTATGTTTAGTTTTTTTTTTTACTTTATTTTGGTTAACTTAGATTTTTATAGTTTCTAATTCATCCCTATAAATCCGTAAAATCGTTTTCAAAGTGTTTTTCCTTTTTTTTTAACTTAGCTTTTTATTTTGTAAAACCTTTTCGTTCTTTTCGTTTTATTTTCACTTTTTAATCAGTTTTACGGAGTTATAGGAATGATTATTTAGTCGTTTAAATTTTTCGCGCACTTTGATTTTCATTTAAAACTTTTTCCTTATTTAATTTTTTTCGTTCTCTTTTTATGCATTTCTACCGCATTTTAGCGGTAGAAATGTATTCGTTTTTATTTTTCGAGCACTTGCGTTTCATTTTTATTTGCAAAACTTTCTTCACGTTTAATTTTTATTTTCGCTTTTTATGCATTTCTACCGCATTTTAGCGGTAGAAATGCAGTTGTTTTAATTCTTCGGTAACTTAGTTTTTCTTAATTTTTTCGCTCATGTGTGTGTGCGCATTTATTTCCGCCTACTCGTTAAGAGTTAAATGACGCCTGCTTATTTTACTTTCTGTAGAGTGCGTGAGTTCGTAGTTTTCCTTTTTTCCGCCTACTCACTTGAGTTTAATGGCTGGATTTCGTTTCGGTAGAGAGTGTGTGTTTTCATTTATGTCGAGAGAGAGTATGTGTGCGTCGCATTTATTTTGTCCTACTCGGTTGAGTATGACCCGTATTTATTTTCTCCTACTCATTTGAGTAGGACTTGCGTGTGTGTGTTTTACCGCTTTCTTTCTCCCACCCACGCATTTGCACCGGGACTCGCAATTTACTGCTTTCTTCAGTCCTACTCGTTTGGGGTAGGACTTGCAATTTTCAGCTTTCCTTTACTGCTTTTCATTTATGCTTTCATTTACTGCTTTCTTTATCGCTTTATTTTCTGCTTTTCCCGCAAGCCGTCCACATTCCGATGAGTGGCTAATCGTTCTTAGCCCTCGGCATCGAAGAGCATTGGGACAGATAAAATAGCTTAAAATAATTAAAGGTCTAATCTTTCTAATTAATTAAAAGTACTTAAGGTTTGCCCGGGTTAACGACGCGTAGGACCACATATCGATGTGTGGGCCATATTTCCGTTTTTCCATACGCTCGCCGAGAGGCCGTGCGTATGGACAGATCACCCCTTGGCAAAGAGAGTTCCGCACTAACCCTCGAGAGAGAGGCGCGCCAACTCTACCGGATTGGGTTCCCCACCCAATAGCGGGTTCTTAGCGTAAATGCGGGCGTTAAGAAATCCTTCGTCGGACTAACGTTCGGTCGAATAGTCTTAGCGTTCAGGTGAGCGATAGTCCTAGAGATAGGTGAGCTCATTTTAGTGGAACCTCCACGGCCAAGTCTCCGCCTTAATTAATTAGAAATTTAGGAGCTCTTTTTATTTAAAGTCTATTTTAGTTCAATTGTTTTTTCGGTGCCATCGAGCTAAGCTCTTCATCGGCACCACCTTCATGCTTTCATTTTTCTTTCTGCCATTTTCTGCTTTTTATTATATATAAAATATCCCGACAAGATAATTATCGGTAAAATAATAGTCCCCTACAGGGAAGAGTAGAAATAATCGAACCGGACCCGAGAACAATACGACCTCGATATTCCACCCGGAATATCCTGTACTACTCACGATAGGTGCACTTGCCTCCTTTCGTTAAAACTCGATCACACCTTTTTTATATCCAAATAAATAAATACGCGCGCCCCGTTTTCTCTAATAAAATCACTTCCGCCTTTTCAACTCAAATAAAACCGCCGGGTCGCCGCGTGACCGTAAATAATTTTGGAGTTTTAACCATCAAGTTTTTGGCCCCGTTGCCGGGGAAATTTTTGGTTCGTTATTGTAAACCCTGAAAATCTATTAATTTTACCTATATATATTTATAAAAAAAAAATAGTTTGGCCAACTAAAAAAATTTATAATATAATAATAATAATAATAAAAACTTAAATAAAAAAAATTGAAAAACTCAAAACAAAAAAATTTGAAAAACCTTAAAAATTAAAAATTTGAAAAAACTATAAAACTAAAAAAACAAAAAAAAACAAAAAAAAAAAAAAAAAACTAAAAATCCAAAAATGAAAAGAAAAAAACTTAAAAAAATATGTTTATTTTCATTCTTGTTTTTGAAAAAACAAAAAACAAACAAAAAAAAAACACAAAAAAAAAAAATAAAAAAACATAAATACAACAAAAAAAAACTAAAAAATGAAAAACTTAAAAAACAAATATATATATTTTAATTTAATTTAACTTATTATATTTTATTCGGCGCGCTTTTCACTCTTGTGCGCGCTAGGGGATCACATTTTTATCACACAGTGGTCGCTAAGGGCTTAGCTCCCTCCGACTCCCCCACGCACATCCCCCCTACCGCCCGCGATCTTTAGGCCGAGTTTATCTTTTTTGTTTTTTCTGTTATCTTTTTGCTTTTTCTTCTAAATAATGCAGGGTTTCAACTTGGGGCCTCCCGGACTCGTCTTAGGGAAGCTTCTACCCTCTCTGTTTGTTTTTTTTTTTGTACTTCTTTTATTTTGTATATTATCTGTTCCGCATACTTGGATAGCAACATTGGGGACAATGTTGGGTTTAAGTATGGGGGTGTTTTCCTCTTCTGCACTTTTTATATTCAGTACTTAACAAAAAAATACAAAAAAAAATGCAAAAATCAAAGAATTTCAAAAAAAAAAAAAAATTAATTAAAACAAAAAAAAAAACTTCAAAAAAAAAAAAAAAAAAATCCCTCTTCCCCCCTCTTCTTCTCTTTTTTGTAAAAACTTGCGTCTTGCCTGCCCGCGACGGTCGACTCATCGAACCAACCATTCAAATAAGAGTTTGTTCGCGGGGCCGCAATCGAGTTTTTACTTTGCCTTTTTTGTAAAAATCTCTCTTTCCCTCCCTATCTTCTTTGTAAATAACTCTTCTTTCTCTCCTCATTCTTGTAAATAATTTATCCTCAAAAACTAAATTTAAAAAATAATTAGAAAAACCCAAAACCCTAAAAAGATAAAAAAATCTAAAAAATCCTAAAAAGATAATAATTAAAACACAAAAAAATGATAAAATCCCTAAAAAAATCAAAAAAAAAATTTGTTTTGTTAAATTATGTAACAAAATAATTCGAATATACCATTTCTTAACCCTTTTTGCTTTCCAAAAATCTAGTTTCGAGTTAATTTATATGCGAATTTTAGTTATTCTTTGCTTACTATTCGTTTATTAATTAAAGTTCGATAGATTTAAGTGTCTGGGGTTAAGTCTTAAAGAATTTTTTATGTCTTTTCCTTATAATAGGGAACTTGTTTTTCACCACTACTTCTAATTTTATAAATAGAAGCTCGTTTTTTATGTTAGAAAATAACATCCATGAATTTCAATTATTTCTACTTCATGCTTTTAGAAATATTGGAACGTTCATTTTAAAAAGGTTGCTCTCAAAACTTTTTGATTAAAATCTAGTTTTCTTTTTGAAAAAATAAACCCACTTCTTTTTTTTCATGTCTTACTTTGACATGATTACCCCTTTATCCCTTAAAAGATCCTATGTCAATGGGAAAAAGATTTCGTTCCGTAAACATAGGCACCCAATAATTTAAAAAGATTATATATGGAGTAAGAGGATAAAATTCATTACTCCTACAAATATACATTGGGTTATTTATTTATTATGAAGAAAAAAATTTATTATGTGTTAGGAAAATAAGATTTCGTTTTCCTAACTATCCAAAAAGAAAAAAATTAGAGGTTCGAGAAAAAATTACCTCACCTCAATATTCAAGCCTTCTTCATAAACCACCAAACCACTTAGCCTATTTCAATGATTCTAGACTTAATTTAAATTTTTTTGAGAGCATAATTTTTAAATTGCATTATTTCCTTTAACTTCTTTTAAGCTAAAGTTTTTTATATAAATCCAATCCATCTTTGTTAAACTAACAAAAATAAATTTTTGCCTTCTATTTTATTTTATGTAGAAGTCTTTTTGAAACTCTTCCTCTATTCATAACACTTCATAAATTCGGATTTAATTCTTTAACCCCGGATGTTTATTTTGATCTTACTTTTAATTAATTCAAGCGGTAGCTAAACTTAGGATTTCTTTTATTCCTTATAAGTTCATCTCCAACTTTTGCTCTGGAATAGCAAAAGCTTAAGTATGGGGGTATTTGATAAGTTATAAATATACCTATTTTTCTGTACATTAATTTAGTTATTTTCATTTATTTTTGTCGTTTTTACTTATTTTTATTCAATAAAATGCTCCTATTTTTGTAAATATTATACTAACTTATTTTATTTTATTTTTCAGGAAAAAATCAAAATCTGCCAAAAATTGACATGTCACGCCCGTGACATATTGGTCACGCCCGTGACCAGGGCGTGACACGTCAAATTCCAGTAAATCTGCAATTTTCGAGGAGCAAAGTGTCGACACGCCCGTGTCACCCGAGTCACGCCCGTGACCCATGCCCGTGACCATCCAGATCGACGGAATCGCGCTCAACGATCGTCGACCCAGCTGACACGCCAGGCAACACGCCCGTGTCACCCGACACGGGGCGTGACCCAAGCCCGTGTTCACTCAACTCGACGATTTCATCTCGACGATCGTCGAGTGTCGACACCAGCCGACACGCCCAGAGTCACGCCCGTGACCTGGGGCGTGACCTTTCCAGCTAGCCCGACAAGACCTGCCCGAAGACTTTCGGCGTGCACCGCGCCCAGATCCACCTGCCTGTCACGCCCCCTGTCACGCCCGTGACCAAGGGCGTGACACATGAAAATTTTTTCTATAAATTACAGTCTTCTGCTCTGGATTTCTGTTCCCTTTTGGGCACCATTTTGCTTAGGTGTTATGCTGTCAGAATGCCTCCAAAGTCTGTATAAGGGATATTTTTCCCCCTCTCCTTAGCTTTTATTTTCATGTCTTTGTAACCCGTGTTTTTAGTTAATAAAATTTGTCTCCATTTTCTTCTCTTATTATAGCTTTGGAATGGATCTTTACAATCTCCCCTATGCAATCTTATCTTTTTTTTCCTTGTCTTAACTTAGTTTTTTTTTTCTCGTTCTTTTTTTATATGTGTGTGTGTGTATGAGATTAGTTTTCTTGTTTTTATGTTTAGTTTTTTTTTTTACTTTATTTTGGTTAACTTAGATTTTTATAGTTTCTAATTCATCCCTATAAATCCGTAAAATCGTTTTCAAAGTGTTTTCCTTTTTTTTTAACTTAGCTTTTTATTTCGTAAAACCTTTTCGTTCTTTTCGTTTTATTTTCACTTTTTAATCAGTTTTACGGAGTTATAGGAATGATTATTTAGTCGTTTTAATTTTTCGCGCACTTTGATTTTCATTTAAAACTTTTTCCTTATTTAATTTTTTTCGTTCTCTTTTTATGCATTTCTACCGCATTTTAGCGGTAGAAATGTATTCGTTTTTATTTTTCGAGAACTTGCGTTTCATTTTTATTTGCAAAACTTTCTTCCCGTTTAATTTTTATTTTCGCTTTTTATGCATTTCTACCGCATTTTAGCGGTAGAAATGCAGTTGTTTTAATTCTTCGGTAACTTAGTTTTTCTTAATTTTTTCGCTCATGTGTGTGTGCGCATTTATTTCCGCCTACTCGTTAAGAGTTAAATGGAGCCTGCTTATTTTACTTTCTGTAGAGTGCGTGAGTTCGTAGTTTTCCTTTTTTCCGCCTACTCACTTGAGTTTAATGGCTGGATTTCGTTTCGGTAGAGAGTGTGTGTTTTCATTTATGTCGAGAGAGAGTATGTGTGTGTCGCATTTATTTTGTCCTACTCGGTTGAGTAGGACCCGTATTTATTTTCTCCTACTCATTTGAGTAGGACTTGCGTGTGTGTGTTTTACCGCTTTCTTTCTCCCGCCCACGCATTTGCGCCGGGACTTGCAATTTACTGCTTTCTTCAGTCCTACTCGTTTGGGTAGGACTTGCAATTTTCAGCTTTCCTTTACTGCTTTCATTTTACTGCTTTCATTTACTGCTTTCTTTATCGTTTTATTTTCTGCTTTTCCCGCAAGCCGTCCCCATTCCGATGAGTGGCTAATCGTTCTTATCCCTCGGCATCGAAGAGCATTGGGACAGATAAAATAGCTTAAAATAATTAAAGGTCTAATCTTTCTAATTAATTAAAAGTACTTAAGGTTTTCCCGGGGTTAACGACGCGTAGGACCACATATCGATGTGTGGGCCCTATTTCCGTTTTCCATACGCTCGCCGAGAGGCCGTGCGTATGGACAGATTACCCCTTGGCAAAGAGAGTTCCGCACTAACCCTCGAGAGAGGAGGCGCGCCAACTCTACCGGATTGGGTTCCCCACCCAATAGCGGGGTTCTTAGCGAAATGCGGGCGTTAAGAGGAATCCTTTGTCGGACTAACGTTCGGTCGAATAGTCTTAGCGTTCAGGTGAGCGATAGTCCTAGAGATAGGTGAGCTCATTTTAGTGGAACCTCCACGGCCAAGTCTCCGCCTTAATTAATTAGAAATTTAGGAGCTCTTTTTATTTAAAGTCTATTTTAGTTCAATTGTTTTTTCGGTGCCATCGAGCTAAGCTCTTCATCGGCACCACCTTCATGCTTTCATTTTTCTTTCTGCCATTTTCTGCTTTTTATTATATATAAAATATCCCGACAAGATAATTATCGGTAAAATAATAGTCCCCTCCAGGGAAGGGTAGAAATAATCGAACCGGACCCGAGAACAATACGACCTCGATATTCCACCCGGAATATCCTGTACTACTCACGATAGGTGCACTTGCCTCCTTTCGTTAAAACTCGATCACACCTTTTTTATATCCAAATAAATAAATACGCGCGCCCCGTTTTCTCTAATAAAATCACTTCCGCCTTTTCAACTCAAATAAAACCGCCGGGTCGCCGCGTGACCGTAAATAATTTTGGAGTTTTAACCATCACCGTGTCAGGTCAAAATCAGTGTTTTTGGCAAAATCGTGGCCGTCCATTCCTTCAGCCTTGATCCAAGGGCTGAAGCTTCTTTCCTCCTTTTCCTAAAAGCCGAAATCTGAGAAGTTATTCTCATTTCTTCTTGGCCTTTATCTTTCTTCAAAAGAGAGAAAGAGAGAGAGAAAGGAGGAAGAAGAAGTGGAAGGGCTGCTGCTGGTGGTGCTGCGGTTTACCGACAAGAGTTCCGAAGCCGGCGTTGTGGAAGAAACGTTCTTGCGAGCCAAATCAAGCTAGCTTTGAGGTCATG
This sequence comes from Platanthera guangdongensis, assembly GCA_039583875.1. Classification (NCBI taxonomy): domain Eukaryota; kingdom Viridiplantae; phylum Streptophyta; class Magnoliopsida; order Asparagales; family Orchidaceae; genus Platanthera; species Platanthera guangdongensis. The sequence goes on along the minus strand of CM077147.1, from coordinate 132,360,316 downwards.
GCACCGAAGCGGTCGTCAAGGGTAACGACTTTTCTTCCTAGCCATGTGAAGGCTTCCTTTTGGCATATCTTGTGATTTCCCCCACCAAGAGGTGGCTGATTTTGGGAATTTTTGGGTGGATGCTTGATATCCCCTTTGTTAGCATATAGATCCGGAAATGGAGTACGGAATAGGCATGCTGTGTGAAACCCATCTGGACAGGTTGGTCTGGATTGGTGATGTTGCATACGAACCAGAGAAGACTCCGTGATAACATGTAGTTTAAGGAGTCTACGGGTTATGCCTGCGAAAAGGAGTAGCAGGAAGTACTGGAGTGGTAGCCCAGGAAAACTAGCCATGTGATGTTTTGGGTCAAACATGTGAATGAGGCACAGGAAGTACTGGTGTGACCAGGAAAGGCCCTTTTGTGATGCTTGATGTCGTGGGTGTCCACCTGTGAAGCGAGTAACAGGAAGTACTGGCATGATAGCTAGGAAAGACCCCTGACATTTGTGCTTGTGCGGTGTCCACCTGTGGAGAGAGTCACAGGAAGTACTGGGAGGCCCAGGAAAGACCCGCTGTTGTGCTAAAGAAATGGGTATAGAGAAATACCCAGGCTGTGTGCCAAGAACAGGATTGGTGAGACCGACCCGCGCCTTTGATATAGCCATGAGTACGCTGTACTCGGAGAAGGCAAGGCGATTTGAGCAACGGGGGGTGGAGGATCCGACCTGCGCTATGTCCGTCCGACGTGAGACCAAAAGGTGCGGTCTGTTGGAGCGCATAGCAAGAGTCTTCGGCCTACACGCCATGACATAATGGGGGGCTACGGGTCATCCAAGTGTAGGAAGACTAACTCCGGCTGCACGCCATGGAGTAAATGCTCAAGAGATTTACCGTTGGGTGGTAACCCTGATACGGTGGTGGGCAAGAGCTTTGCCAGAACACCAAGAATGTGCCCTGAGTGCACAGACCGTTGGGCCGGATGGCTAACGGTTGTGATGGCTTGTGTGCATGAAAGCACTTTGTGATGAGATATATTGGCATACTGTGATATGATATGGCTGCAGGGAAGAGTACCGCTGCCCCGATAAAAGGGGTAGGGTCGTTATAATTTGGTCAGCTGAACGCTGACCGTTGCTTTTGTTTTCCACCGCTGGGTGGGTTGTCCCTGTACAGGTGCTGGAGAGCCGAGCGGGACGCATAGAGGATGATGTTCCTGCTGCTGTTGCTGCTACTACTGCTGGCCCTCGAAGGTTATATGTGTTGCTTTTGTGTATTTTCTTTTCATTGTGGCCGGCCTGCGCGCCAATCTGTTTAGGCCACTGTTTGAAAGCCATGTAAGGCCATAAGACCAACTCTTTGTACTTGTTGTAAGACATTCCTATAGTGTATCATCCTATAAAATGTGGAGTTTTATGTTTGGACATTCATGAGGAGTTCAAGGTTTAGTCTAGGCTTCCGCTAGAATGATTTGTGATAGGTGCGATGCGCTACTCTGGTATCATCCTATACCTTCACCGCCTGTTTTGTGATATATACTGTGGGGCCCCGGCCGGACCTTCTAGAATATACCATATGAACGGATGGGGTTGTTACAGGTCGTGTGCGTGTTCCGGCACGACCACTGGTCGTGCGCCCCTGATCGTGCGCACTACTCTTCGTTTTCCAGAATCAGCCTGGGGTAAGCGCACGACCACTGGACATACTGCGCATGACCACCGGTCGTGCGCCACTGATCGTGTGCATTGTTTCCTCTTTTCTGGAGTCCTGTCTGGGGTAATCGCACGATCATTGGACTTAGTGCGCACGACCACTGGTCGTGCGCCACTACTCGTGCGCATTATCCCAGTTCTTCTTCCTGTTATTCCATGCCAGTGCGCACAAGCACAGGACATAGTGCGCACGACCACTGGTCATGCGCCTGTGATCGTGCGCATTGTTCATTTCTGCTTTTGTATAAATAGTGCAGGTTCTGCCCTAATTCGAGATCGCTCATTTTCCTCCGCTGTTTTCCGCCTTCTCCGCCGTTCCCCTTCATCTTCCACCCTAGGGAAGTGCTCCGGGCAAGCTTTCACCGCCAAATCCAAGCTGGAGCTTCCTCTCGGCCTCCTCCATCATCTCTTGGGTTCATTTCAAGCTTCAACGCCATAGCCATCAAGCAAAGGGAAGCTTGCAACTTTCGTCCGCTATCGTGAGACGAAGAAGACGGGGCATTGGAAGGTGGTGACAGCCCTTCTCTACCCAGGACGCAGTTGAGGACCGAGCTTGGACGCGGAATGACAACCCGACGATTCCAACCGTGAATCCTCAGCAAGACTTCGGATTCGGTCGATCTCTTGACTTGTTCTTCCTTTATTGTTGTTTATGTGTTGTTGTAAACCTTATTTATAGATGATGTATGCTTATTTGTAAAACTTTCTTACAATTATGTCTATGTGATTGTTTGTGTTTGTTATTTACTTGATGTGCGCCTATTATTCCATCCACCACCATCCACCCTTACCGCACTAGCAATTGCTAGTGGCGTGCGTTGCGAAGAGGTGCTCACGACCCTCATTCCGCCGTTCTCACCACCTCATCCGCGAGCCTACTCTTCCATCCGCCTAGCGATTCGGTGCATAGCGGCCCGACTAGTCTTCCATCCCGCCTGGCGAAGCATCGCATAGCGGCGTTGCATAGGAGTAGTTGTTAGCCTTTTATTTTCTGTTTCCGCAATATCAAACCCCCCCTTAGTTAGCTCCGACCCGAGGTCTTCAATCTCAAGTCCTCCTCGAAATTAACTCCACCTTACTGTGTTCCTTGTGAGATCGATACTTGGGAAAACCCCCATTTTATATTACTTGTGCGACCGGTTCACTGCCGTGATCTATAGCATCAAGTTTTTGGCGCCGTTGCCGGGGAACACAGTCGTGTGAGTTTTTGTAGAGGAAGATAAGAGATAGAAGCCCTTTTTCATTTGTTCATATCACTTTCTTCTTTGTTTTAGTTTTTAGCATTTGTGTTTGTTTTTATTTGTTCCTATTCTAGTTTTAATTTTACTGTAGCAGGTTTTCCTATTCTTTTATTTGTGGTGTGTAGTTAATTCTTGCTTAGAAACTTTCTGTTGGTGAATTATTCTTGTTGCACCATGTATTCTTATATGAATATCCATTGCCGATGGTGCGGGGATTATAAGCATGGTAGTGATGAGTGCCCCACTGAAGATTGGGAGCATAATTCTCGTGGTTCTGTGTATGGAGCACCGTCTTCTTATGGTACTTCATACACCCAACCCAGGTCTTATGGTCACTCCTCTTCTACGCCTTCATCTTTTTCTTATTCCTCTCCGGTCCCACCTGTATCGAGGAGTAATGGAAAATGATGTTTGTCTTGTCGTAGCACCGACCACATGTTGAAAGATTGCGTAGAATTTCAGCGCTAGTTGGAGGAGGATGATGAACCGGGTATCCGATTCATTCCATCCACCTCTCAATCCGCTGCCCCTTCTGATTCTGATGATATGTTCGCGACACAACCTTGTCTATGGGGTACTGCTGCGGATATACCCATCATACTTTCAGCTGATCGGTGTGACGACATTATGGCACCATCCCTCCCCATGCACTCTTCCCCTCTTGTTGATTCACCCCCGTAGGAACCTGCACATATTTTCTCTGATGCTGTTGTTCCTCCGCCTTCTTTGCAAGAATTATCTATCCCTATTTTTAGTGAGTCGGTTGATGATGTTCGGCCGGATTGTGATTCTGAGCCTGAGGATGTGCCCATGTTTGACGAGGATATTATTTTCATTAATGGACAGTATTACGTCTTGGAACATGTGGACGCACCGAGGTGTGTTGATTAGGATATCCTCTTTGTTGAGGAAGTTTCCACTTCCTTGATGGATGAGGAGGTCCAAACCACCACCGAGGACCTCGAGCTCGCGGATTCCCCTCGCCATGACTCATATGACGCCATCGACAGTGATCTATGCTTGGATCCTGCTGAGAGTGAGACCGGGATCACTCTCCCATTTTCTGATTCTTTTAGTTCTTATTCTCTTTTATTACTTGATCCCCCTTCCTTATCTAAGCCTGTGCAGGATGAGTCTCCACAGGTACATTGGGATGACGATGAGCTTTATGCTCAAGGTGTTGCCTCGCCTCCTGCGGGCCTGTGATAGACTATACCTTGCTGTGCAAGGATTCATTTTGTGGTGAGATGAGTGAGGACCAGGCCTCCTCCTCATCCTACTTCCTATTTCCTCTGCCTATGAGGAGCAGGTATGATTATTTAGGCAGAGGGGTAACTGCTCTATCACCGTATCGGTACCCGTTACCGAAACGGATATTAGGCCAGTTACCTGTGCACTTTTTATTTCATAGGCCTATAAGCTAGAACTGTTTAGAATTTAATAAGTCGTGCTGGGATGACAGTAACCCCAGTACTTATCTTTCATTTTCTGCATTTTATTTTTCTTGTCTATTTCAGTTTTAGCATTTATTTTTGTATATTTTGTTTTGTTTTTGCGGAGCTCACCCCTGCAGGTATTCATGGCAAATTGCATTGGCAGGGTTGTGATTTTTCGTATGGCGGGCCTGCTTCAGGTTTCCACGCGTCTTCTGTTATGCTCACTAGCTGAGCATTGGGTAACCACTTCCCTTAGCTCTTTATGATTTTAATTTCTCTATCATATACTGTGTTGCTTAGTTTAAGTTTGGGGGAGAGATTTGTTACCTATTGCACGCGCATATTTCTTTTGCATACTAGAAGCTTTTATAGATTTATTATGATTAGTCATTGCATCACACACCACTGCACCCACATGAGCGCATGCTTAGCTTTTTGCGTGATGCGAGTCAAACTCGTTTCTTTTGTATGATTTGGGAAAATTATGGTTCTGACATAGGATTGTGAGACGGAGTAAAATGTTGATCTTGCTGTGCTCCTAGTCAACTGCTCTCGTCTTGTGTAGAAATTCGAGTAGATTTAATTTTTCTATATGCGTATGGTTTTATACTTTTCTATTTACGTAAAAAAATTTTTATTTTACCCAAAAATTGGTGAATCCGGTGTGAATCCGACGGTAGCTTAGGGATGTGTGTAGACGGCCGTTAGTTTTGTATTGCTCGAGTCAGGAGGATGGATAGTCTTTCTCGTTGGCTAAGAACTTGCCCCAAGCTATTCTTGAAGCATGGGTATAGGTTAGTCATGCATGAGCGTGATTTAGGCCATCATTTTGGCCCGGTTGAGCTTTGTACCGTTCCTAATGTCTTGTCCTCGCTAGCCCCGTTGTGCCTACCCCTCCTTTTGATTCAGCTCCACTATGATTTCACCAAAGCCTCATATCCAATCCTACTCGCACACCCAAGTTGAGCTTCAGAGTTTTACATTTTAATGTTGGGATGTGATGTGGTGTTATTATTTGTGAAAATGTGGAAGTGCTCCCAAGTTTATATCTGCTGAATTGTGAAAATAAAATGAAAAAAAGGAAGAAAAATATTCGTAAAGAAAACAAACAAAAAAGTGAAAAGCAAAAGTTTAAATTGAAAATCATTTTGGAAATGAGATTGTATTTGTAGTAGGCGGTACACACACCCATTTTTGAAAAATTAAGTCTGGGGGTGTGGTGTACCCGCGTGTATTTTGCTTAGTAGAGGGATTCATTTTATACTAGCTCATTTGGGTTAGGTGCATATCCTTCCTGTTTATCATTGTTTACCTCACCAAAACCCAAGCCCCATCTCTTCACCTACAGTCCTACTGATTCGTGTGTGAACCAAACCAGTGCCGTGGAGAGAATGCGAAAGGGCAAGCATATGGTCACCGACGTTGGTGGATTCCTTTGGAGGTTATCCCGAGCGCCGATCTTTGGCAATGCTCGCCTAGTGATTAGTCTACTTTCTCCCTACGCATGACCGGATGATTCACCGTGATTCCATTTTTGAGTAATAATAAAATTTTGATACGCATTGTGAAAAGTATAAACTATTTTGTATACTTAGAAATTTCTTCTATTATATTTTTACGCACGCGAGCATGCGACTTCGCATGGTACTTCGTATCGCAATTTCTTTGTTAACTAGTATTTTTCCCTATCTGCTTAGATTTTTTTTGCTCGGGACGCGCAAACAGTTAAGTCTGGGGGTGTGATGAGTCCACTTTATATACCTATTTTTGGACTCATGTGGGCTAGTTTTCACGCGTTTGCACTTCACTTTTAGTTCTTTATCGTTCATATCTCATCTTATCTTTATTTTCATAGGAAGTGCACATTTATGCCTGTGGTTATGTATTTTGTTATTTTTATAGTTTGTACTCACTTTTGTGATTGTCTGGAATGTCTGCACAGATTATTGATTGGTTTTTCCTTTCGGTACAGGGGTCATGTGCGTGTTCCGGGATGGTTGTGAAACAGAAATAATGCGCACGATCATGGGATTTAATGCGCACGACCACTGGTCGTGCGCCCCTGATCGTGCGCACTACTCTTCGTTTTCCAGAATCAGCCTGGGGTAAGCGCACGACAACTGGACATACTGCCCACGACCACCGGTCGTGCGCCACTGATCGTGTGCATTGATTCCTCTTTTCTGGAGTCCTGTCTGGGGTAATCGCACGATCATTGGACTTAGTGCGCACGGCCACTGGTCGTGCGCCACTACTCGTGCGCATTACCCAGTTCTTCTTCCTGTTATTCCATACAAGTCCGCACGAGCACAGGACATAGTATGCACGACCAGTGGTCGTGCGCCTGTGATCGTGCGCATTGTTCATTTCTGCTTTTGTATAAATAGTGCAGGTTCCGCCCTAATTGGAGATCGCTCATTTTCCTCCGTCATTTTCCGCCTTCTCCATCATTCCCCTTCATCTTCCACCCTAGGGAGGTGCTCCGGGCAAGCTTTCACCGCCAAATCCAAGCTGGAGCTTCCTCTCGGCCTCCTCCATCATCTCTTGGGTTCATTTCAAGCTTCAACGCCATAGCCATCAAGCAAAGGGAAGCTTGCAACTTTCGTCCGCTATCGTGAGACGAAGAAGGCGGTCCATTGGAAGGTGGTGACAGCCCTTCTCTACCCCGGACGTAGTTGAGGACCGAGCTTGGACGCGGAATGACAACCCGACGATTCCAACCGTGAATCCTCAGCAAGACTTCGGATTCGGTCGATCTCTTGACTTGTTCTTCCTTTATTGTTGTTTATGTGTTATTGTAAACCTTATTTATAGATGATGTATGCTTATTTGTAAAACGTTCTTACAATTATGTCTATGTGATTGTTTGTGTTCGTTATTTACTTGAGGTGCGCCTATTATTCCATCCACCACCATCCACCCTTGTCACACTAGTAATTGCTAGTGGCGTGCGTTGCGAAGCGGTGCTCACGACCCTCATTCCGCCGTTCTCACCACCTCATCCATGAGCCTACTCTTCCATCCGCCTAGCGATTCGGTGCATAGCAGCCCGACTAGTCTTCCATCCCGCATGGCGAAGCATCGCATAGCGGCGTTGCATAGGAGTAGTTGTTAGCCTTTTATTTTCTGTTTCCGCAATATCAAAACCCCCCCTTAGTTAGCTCCGACCTGAGGACTTCAATCTCAAGTCCTCCTCGAAATTAACTCCACCTTACTGTGTTTCTTGTGAGATCGATACTTGGGAAAACCCCCCATTTTATATTACTTGTGCGACCGGTTCACTGTCGTGATCTATAGCATCAATGAGTTCCTGATTAGAAGGTCAAGTGACCAAGAAGTCATATTGACAGGCACTAGGAGTGTAAATGATTACTGTTTAAACTTTCTATGTCTGGACTCTGATTCTACTATTTGTCTTGTAGAAAATGAAAAAGTCTCATATTATGTCCAATGGCACAAGAGACTAACTCACTTGAATTACAAGACGATTGGCTAGCTCTTTAGCCAAGAGTTAGTTAGGAATGGTCCAAATGTGAAATGCACTAAGGATAGCATTTGCTCAGCTTGACAAAAGGGTAAGCAGGCCAAAGCTTCCTTCAAGGGCACTAGTTCCAAAGACTCTGTGAGGTGCTTATACCTCTTGTATATGGACCTATTTGGTCCCATGCCTGTTCATAGTCTTGGTAGGATAGTCTACACCCTTGTGGTGGTTGATGTCTATTCCAAGTTTACTTGGGTGTTCTTTCTCAAGAAAAAGAATAAGATCATTGATATCTTCATCAAGTTTGTCAAGCAAGTTCAGATTGAGTTTAACAGTTCTGCGGTCAAAATCAGGAGTGACCATGGAACTGAATTCTAGTCTGAATGCATGACTGAGTTTTGTGAAGAGCAAGGGATTCATCAAGAATTTTCTTCTCCTAGAACTCCCCAGCAAAATGGGATTGTTGAGAGGAAAAATAGGACTCTCAAAGAGGTTGGAAGAACCCTGTTGTGTGACACATCTCTCCCAGAATATTTCTGGGCTGAGGCAGTAAATACTATATTTCATGTTCTCAATAGGGCCTTTATCACCAAAAGCTACAAGATGACTCCCTATAAGATCTTGAAAGGCAGAAAACCAAATCTGGCCTATCTCAGAATCTTTGGTAGTAAGTGATATGTGCTCCATAATGTAAAGTCCTATGTGACTAAGTTTGCTGCCAAATTCTTTGATGGAATTTTTGTTGGGTACAACAATCATAGTAAAGCCAATAGGGTATACAACTTGAAAAGTCAAGTTGTAGAAGAGTCTATGCATGTAGTCTTTGATGAATCTAGCATGATTAATAGGGTACTGCCAAGCTCCTCTTCGAGTACTGTAGGCACAAAACAGATGATCGAAAATCTGACCATCAAGGAAGCTGCACTAGTTATCCAAGATGAAGTGGATACTCTAGAAGGCCAACCAGACACACTTGGAGCAGAGAATGATCAACAAGAGGCTGTTACAGATGTTGTCGCTGAAAAATGATTACCTCCAGTAATTAGGAATTTAAGAGACTATCCTGCACACCAAATCATTGGTGAACCAAGCCATGGAGTAGTGACAAGAAGCCGATATCTGAACAATGTTATTGTTGGATCCCTAGTTGATTTGGGCTAGGTTCACTGACTTAGGTTGTGACCCATCATGTATAGTCTGGGTCAAGTTTGTGTCTTAGAGTCTAGGACAGTCCTTTATCTCAACTTCAGATGGACCAGCCTTCTTCAAGACCTTCAGGAACTCCAGATCTATCAGATTTTCAGACTAAGTGAAATAAGGTCGACGTTCATCGAACCCAGCTCGACGAAGGAAGTTGTGCGCTCGATGATCGTGAGACAATTCGCAGTACTGAGCTCGACGAACTTTGTTCTTTGCTCGACGAACCCCAGGTTCTACTTCAAGCATTCTCAGGGCTACTTCAGAATTTCTCTAAGTCCAGCTTCATGCTTCGGTCGACGAATTATTTTCTGAGCTCGACGAACTTGGACCTCAAGTTTATAGCTTCTCAGGTCGATGAATGCTAAATCTGTACTCGACGATATTTGTGCTCAGAGAATCTATGTCGACACTTAGGGCCTGTGTCGACACCAGGCGATTTGTGTCGACCCCCAGGATTTCAGTCGACACCAGCTTGTGTCGACACCAGAGGTTTTGTGTCGACACCTAGACCAATCTGTCGACACCAGAGGAGTTGTGTCGACACCAAGACCAATCTGTCGACACCATTTTGTGTCGACACAGTTGTTCAGCAGATGCAGAGTATTTCGTCCAAGTCCAGAACTTTTCTCAGGTCGACGAAGTTTATTCTCAGCTCGACGAATTTGGTTCTCTGCTCTACGAATAATGGTTGTCTGATATTGAAGATTGTCTATTCAACGAATGAAGACTGTCAGCTCGACGAACTCAGCTCAGCTCGACGAACTTAGCGAAGCTCGACGAACTTAGCGCAACACGACGAATTCAAGACTCTGTTCGACGACTTCTGTTCTTCGGTCGACGATTCCAGACTAGGTCTTCTTCCGTTCCCGTCTCATTCCATGGCGCTGATTCCTGGACAATTAATGGCAATTCTTCACATATACTACCGTTAGGATGCGCAGTTAATTATGGATTATTTCATGTCGTTTTCCCATGGAAACAGTTGGGGAAATAATTAATTGCTGCCTCCTTTCCACGCCGTCTGTCATTACTGCTCGACATTCAAAAATTCGAATGCTCTCCTTGACAGATAAGAGAAACATAGAAACCAGAAAAAAAAAGTACACAACACCAGAACAACTAGAATATCTTAGACAGTAATTCATACAACACAAGAAAAGGATTTCATTCTTGGCCAAGAGAGAATTTGATCTAGAAGAAGAAGAAGAAGAACATTACATCAATATCATGAGTCTTCTTCATCGGCTTTTACTCAGGAGAACTTCAAAACAATACATTCATATCAGTTGCAAGAAGTTCCTGAAGAATCTCTCTAGACCTGAAATTCTAGGTCTTTGAAGACCTATCACCCTGAAGCAGTGCTCCAATTTTCTTCCTGAACCATTCTACATCTCAGGGGGAGCAAAGCTGCTAAACAACATTCCACAAGTCTTCTCAGTTGACTTGAGAAAGAGAAGACCTCATCACCCTCTCACTCCACCTCTATACAGTGTTTTAATTCCCTTCAAAATTATTCTGGTTGCAAGTCTCCCTCCAAAAGACTTGAGGGTTTGGTTTTTGGGAACCTGATCAAAACTCCATCGGTGCCAGGACACCTGATCAACTCCTTCCTGCAGTGGATTCCTACCAGGGTGGTAGAAGAGTGGACTACCCAGATTTGGGGAACCACTATAAAATTCTTGTGTCGTCTGGTTGCTTTCTTTTCCTTTTTGTTTTCTGGCCTTGCTCTGTGATTGTGCTGTGATTAGTCCTTTGCTGCTTTCTGATTTATTGTATTTGCTGCACACACACACACACACCTAAAATACAACCGCAGTTGTAATAGTTTTAAAATCACCATATACTCTATTCACCCCCCCCCCTCTAGAGTATATCAGATTTAACTGCACTTTCAATTGGTATCAAAGCCAGGTTGGTTAAACATACCATACCTGATTGGTTGTACAGGCTAACACCTGAACCCAAAGATCCCTTAGCTAGATCTCTTTGCTTTTATTCTGTTACTAGATTTTATTCTCACAGACATGGCCCAAAACAAGAATTATACAAGCATCAGACCTCCAGTGTGCAATCTTAACAAGTTTGCCATCTGGAAGGCAAGAATTAGATTATATATAAACTCCATTGATGAGGATATTTTCTCTGTCATTTCAACAGGTGTTCCTCCAGCCCCTACAACATTTTCCAGCACATCAACTAATCTGAGTGCAGTACCACCTGCAGACAATACTGAAGCCTACAATAAAGCCAAGATGGCTGATGCAAAGGCTATGAATATTCTGGCCCAAACAATGTCAGATGACATATTTCAGAAGGTGGCTGAGTGCACCTCAGCCAAGGCCATTTGGGACTCTCTCAATCAAATGGTAGCAGGCTCAGCTGATGAAAGAAAGGATAGAAGATCCAGTCTCATTTCTCTCTATGAGAATTTCAAAAAGGATGAGACAAAATCAGTGGCTGAGATGTACAATAGATTAAGTTCAATCATTAGTGAACTCAAGACTCTGGACAAGGACATCACCTTAACTGAGGTGAATGATAAGATACTGATGTGTTTCCCCAGTTCGTGGGACTCCAGAATCTGGCCAATAAAAGAAGCCAGAAGCCTCAATGAGATCTCAACAGAATCTCTGCTAAGCAAGCTGAAGTCATATGAGCAGCTTGTCAAATCAAGAGAGGCAGCAGAACAGAAGGCAACTACACCAGTTAGGAAGGAGCACAGCTTGGCCCTCAAAGCTTCTGAAGACAGTGAAACATCTACCTCCAATGAAGAGTTAATGAGCCTTTTTGCCAAACGATTCTACAAAATGGCAAGAAAGGATTTTAGAAGAAAATCATCCAGGAAGGATGATAAACACAAATATGACAAGACACCAACTAAGGAGATTGTGTGTTTTGGTTGTAGAAAGCCAGGGCACTATATTTCAGAATGCCCAGAAAATCAGAAAAAGGACAAGGTCAGGGACAAGGATTCCAGAAGAAAACAAAGCAGAAGACCCTCCTCCAACAAGTATAAAAGGAAGGACAAAGGATTTGTTGCTGAGTCCTAGAGTGACACAGAAGAAGAAACATCCTCCTCTAGCTCCAGTGAAGAAGAAGAAGAAGCCAGATCCAAGGAGGTGTGCCTAATGGCAATAGATGCCTCCAGAAGCAACTGTGGATCAGAAGAGGATTCTGAAGATGAAGATGCCTCATACTCAGAGGCTGATCATGTGATCTCTAGTTTTGATTTCAATTCTGATTTGTTTAAAGTAGAAATTAAAACTATGTGCATGGATTTAATAAACTTAGAGAAAGAGATAAAAACCCTGAGAACTAGACTAGAAAATCTAGAATCTGTCAGCACAGAAAACAGAAAACTAACTGACCAATTGACTCTAGCTAATGAACAGATAATCAAATTAAAATGAATTATGTGAGGCAAAACAACTTGAGCAATCTCTCAATGGGAGAAGCCTCAAGCTGATGGATATCACAAGCACAGTAAATGCCAGATTAAATGGCAGGCTGTGCTTGGGTGCTTCATCAGGTTTACCCCCCATAATAAAGAAGAATATACTTTCCACTCCCATAAAGTTTATCACTGCTAAAGGTAAAGAGAAACTAACTGAAAAACCCAGATCAGAAAATAAGTCAAATCCCTTAGACAATAGCAATAGAAAACAGAAGAAAGCTGTCAAAAACCAAGTTCAGCAATATTCGTCGAACTTAGATCGACGAAATCCTGCAAGATCGTCAAACCCCGATCAACGAACGTTGAACGCAAACTTCAGAAATAATTATTCGTCTTACTGCGATCGACGAACTGTGTGTGGTTCGTCGAGCAGAGGTCGACGAACGTGGGACGCAGAAAATGACCATGGTCATTCTCTGAGTAGAGGTCGACGATCTCATCCCCATTCGTCGAACTCTGGTCGACGAACTTACAATAATTCGTCGATCCCAGAATGACCAAACTTAAATAATTTCTCCTATAAAAATGTTAAAACAGCTAACAAGGCATTTAATCCAGTAGCTGATTGGATAATTCCGCCTAGGAGATTTCACCCACTAGGGTATAAGTCTCAACCTGCATTATCAGTCATTTCTAGTTTTTCTTTTCAACCAAACCAAGGACCCAAGGTAACCTGGGTCAAGAACAATTGAGCTTTATTTTCTAATGCAGGTACAAGTGAAGAACTGTCCAAGGATAAGTCAGACATGGTACCTGGACAGTGGCTGCTCCAAGCACATGACTGTCAGCAAAGCAAATCTCACCAACTATAAATCCAAGCTAGGACCAAAGGTGATATTTGGAGACTCAAAGAGTGGTCAGTCAGAAGGATATGGAAAAGTAAGCATTGGAGCAGCGACCTTCAAATAGGTGACATATGTAAGAGGACTCAAACATAATCTTATATCCATAAGTCAATTATGTGATGAAGGTTATCAGGTACATTTCAACTCTACCTCTTGTTCTATTATAAATAATAAAAACCAAACTATTTTAATTGGACTTAGACAAGGAAACATATATTTAGTAGATTTCATTTCTGCCACAATTGATATTTGTTTACTTAATATCTCTAGTAACCAAAATGAGTTATGGCACAAAAGGCTAGGACATGTAAACCTTAAGAACATATCTAGGTTATCTAAAGACAACCTTGTTAGAGGTTTACCTTCTGGTCCCTATAAGAAGGAAAGCCTATGCAGGGCTTGTCAACTAGGCAAGCAAACTAAAACTAGCTTCAAATCCATTAATAAAAGTGATTCACCTAGGATATTGTATCTGCTTCATGTGGATCTTTTTGGACCCATTGCAGTACAAAGCCTAGGAGGGAAGTCTTACACCTTAGTTATTGTTGATGATTTCTCCATATTCAGTTGGGTAGCCTTCCTGAGAGCTAAGTCAGATACATTCAAAGTTCTTACAGATTTTCTCAGGACCATACAGATTGAGTTATCTATTCATGTTGCATTGATCAGAAGTGATCATAGAACAGAGTTTGAGTCTCTTCTTATGCATGAGTTCTGTGAGAAGGAAGGTATCAGGCAGTTCTTCTCAGCTCCTAGAACTCCCCAACAAAATGGGGTTGCTGAAAAGAAAAATAGGACACTCATTGAAGCTGCAGGTACACTATTAGCAGATGCCTACATGCCTCTATCCTTTTGGGCAGAAGCTGTAAACACAGCTAACTATGCCCTAAACAAATGTCTTATACATAAACTAAAACACAAGACCCCTTATGAATTACTTAAAGAAAAGAAACCTAAAATTACTTACTTTAAAGTTTTTGGTTGCATATGTTACATCCACACTAATAACAAAAGATACATCAAAAAATTTGAGGCTAAGGCTGAAGAAGGGATTTTTCTAGGATATTCCCAAGTAAGCAAGGCCTATAGGGTTTTCAATAAATCTTCCCTTAAAATTGAAGAATCTGTTCATGTGTCTTTTGATGAAGCTAACATGTCTTATAAGGAGAAAGACATTTCTACCAATAGTCCTTTACAGGTTTCACCAATGTGTGAGTCTATGGATGGACTAAACCTTACCCAAGAGGTTCCAACTAATCCCACTCCACAGGCTGCTGAAGACACTGAAGAAGAAATCCAAGAGGAAGTAACTGAACTTCCATCAACAGCCAGCACCATTCCTCAAGAGGAATTATTTGCAGAAGCTGTTGCTCAACCAACTCCACCAACTGATCTTGTCACACTTAGAGATCACCCCAGATCTCAAGTGATTGGGGACATTTCAGTTGGTGTACAGACAAGACATCATCTCAATCAAGACTTGATGCATGCCTGTTTTCTCTCTCAAATTGAACCTCTCACCATCCATGAAGCTGAGTAAGATCCCCACTGGATTCTTGCAATGCAAGAGGAACTAAATCAGTTTGAGAGATGTAGAGTTTGGAATTTGGTTCCAAGACCCCATAACTACCCAATTATTGGAACTAAATGGGTCTACAGGAACAAATTAGATGCAGAAGGGAACATAGTAAGGAACAAGGCTAGACTGGTTTCCCAAGGATATAGGCAAGAAGAAGGAATAGACTATGACCAAACCTTTGCCCCTATTGCAAGGTTGGAGGCCATTAGAATATTCCTAGCCTATGCAGCATACAAAAAGTTCAAGGTATTCCAGATGGATGTTAAGAGTGCCTTTCTGAATGGTGTACTTCAAGAAGAGGTTTATATAAAACAACCTCCAGGTTTTATCTCCCTAACTCAACCCTCTTATGTTTACATATTGCATAAAGCTCTCTATGGTTTAAAGCAAGCTCCAAGAGCTTGGTATGAGACCCTAGCTAGCTTTCTTTTAGAGCATAAATTTACAAGAGGAACCATAGATAAAACCCTTTTCACTAGACATCATAAGGACCAAATCTTATTGGTACAAATATATGTGGATGACATTATTTTTGGGTCTACTGATCCCAAATTGTGTCAGAGGGTTGCTCACCTCATGCATTCCAAATTTGAGATGAGTAGCATGGGTGAGCTTTCCTACTTCCTTGGTCTCCAAGTGAACCAGCTCCCTGATGGTATCTTCCTCTCCCAATCTAAGTATGCCAAAGAGCTTATTAAAAAGTTTGGGATGGGTGATACTTCAGGAATGAGAACACCTATGGCTACAAATGCTGTTGTGGACTCTGATGCAGCAGGGAAACCTGTAGATCAGAAACATTATAGGGCAATTGTTGGATCCCTGTTATACTTAACAGCTAGCAGGCCCAACATAATGTTTGCCACATGTCTTTGTGCAAGATTCCAAGTGAATCCTAAAGAATCTCATCTTATTTTTCTAAAAAGGATTTTGAGATATATAAAGAGTTGTCCTAGTTTAGGACTCTGGTATCCTGCAGAGTCAGAATTTGAGTTAACTGGATATTCAGATGCTGACTATGCTGGATGTAGGGTGGACAGGAAAAGTACCTCTGGAACTTGCCAGTTCCTGGGTATGAGACTTTTCTCTTGGTTTTGCAAAAAGCAGACATCTGTGTCTACATTAACTACTGAGGCAGAGTACATGGCTGCTGGCAGCCTGCTCACAGATGCTATGGATACAAAACCAACTCCTAGATTATGGTATCAACTTAAATAATTCAACCTTATTTTGTGATAATACTAGTGCTATTGCTATAGCACAGAATCCAGTTCATCATTCTAGGACTAAACATATAGAAATAAGACATCATTTCATTAGAGATAATGTGGACAAAAAGAAAATTAACTTGATCCACATTCCTACTGATCTACAGAGAGCAGATATCTTCACCAAGCCCTTGGATGAGAAAACCCATCTGTTCTTTATAAATCAACTGGGAATGATTGATGGAGAAGAGTTAAATTAATTTCTGTCTGCATCCGACGAATTTTCCAGAGTTCGTCGAACGGAGTTCGACGAATTAGGGAATGTTTGTGAGATTCTCGTCGAACGGAGATCGACGAATTCTCTGTATGGAAACAATTTTCGTCGACTGGAGATCGACGAACCTTTTTTCAGAAACCATTTTGTCGAACTGGGTTCGACGAACTGTTTTCAATTCTTCTGAATGGGTTCGACGAACTACTCTCCTAAACCTTATTTCGTCGATCTCAGTTCGAAGATTTGTCTCTTTTTCGTGGAACGGAGCTTGTCGATTCATATTCTAAAAATCATATATCTAAGTTTTTCTTCGATCTCCGTCCCGCGCTTTCAGTTCCTTTGCTCTCGATCGCCATTTTCTCTGTAATTTTCTTTGCAGGTCATCAATGGCAATTCCTCCAGGAGCACTTGCAGCAATGAAGTTTGATGCAGCATTCTCAATGGACTTTGAGTCCTTCCAGCATTCCGATCCCATTTTTCTGTATATCCTTGAATTACTGGAAGAGCTGCATCTCAAGGACTTCATGACACGCAACATCAAGCTACGCTCAACAGAGATAAGAGAATGAGTGTACACTGCTACAATTTCTGAAGATGGAAATCTGACAGGAACTATTGGAAACACTGTCGTTTCTCTGACCCCAACAGTAATCTCTGAAATATTTGGTCTGATAAATGGGGAAGACAACTTGGAAATGGACGCTGAGGAATATGCTGATATGCTGAAAGTCATGGGTTTCTCCGGCAACAACCGTAATAAGCTTCTGAAGAAACAATTGTCCGCCGCTTATCAGTTTTTGGCTGACATTGTCGGGAAAATTCTAATGGGCAAGCACTCGGCGCACGACTACATCACTCGCCATCAATTACTGATCATGTGCGCAGTGCTCAACAAGCGTCATGTTGATTGGGGCATGGTTTTCTTTGACCTTATCAAGAAAAGGATTAGCAAGAAGGAAGTCTGCTATGGCAGAATCCTGGGGATTTTCCTCCAGGAAAAGGCCAGTGAATGTCTGGTCTCCCCGACCACATTCATCAACGCCAGCAAGCGCCTCACCTGCGCCTTGTTTGGTCGATGGGAGAGGACAATCTCCAAACACTCCAAAGGTTCCTCCTCCTCCATCAATGCTTCTGAGAGCACCAGGACCGTCAAGGTCACTCCCCACCCTGACTCTGAAGAGGTCATTCCCCCTACCAAATCTCTTCCCACTCCTCCTGCACCTCAACTGACTCCTCCTCAACATCAATCTCCACCGCCTGATCTTACACATATGCCTACACCTCCTTTTTCCCCCACTGCAACGAATATTCCCTCTCCTCCTCAATCCCCTCTTCCACCACACCTTTCCTCTATTCCCTCCTACACCATACCCACTGAACCACAACCTGTTCTGCCTCCCTTATCCCCTCCACATATTCTTCCTTCCTCCTCTACTATTCTTTCTCCACCTATGGATTCTTCCACCATTCCCACCATCATCTCTCTTCTGACTCCTCTTATTAAATCTCTCATCACAGAGGCCATTACACCTCTGGTGACTTTCATTGATTCCTTATCTACCCAAATCTCAGCTCTCTCTGCTACCCCCTCTTCAATCAGTGGCCTGGCTCCAGGTTCTCCTGAACCCAGGCAGGGAGAGATGCTCCATGATGAAGCTGGTGCAGCAGTTGTAGAAGCGGTTATAGTTGATACAGATACAGATACTACAGATATAGTTGATTCAGTGTTTGATAATACAGATACAGTTACAGATACAACAATAGATTTTATTCAATTCATGGAGACTGACAGTAACTTTGATGAGTCAGTAGATTCAATAACAATTGCTGGTGATTTCCTTATAAATCCCACAGTTAATTTATTTGAGATTCTTCAGATTTTTCATCCTGTATATATGAAGCTTCCTTCAGTAGAAATTGCTAAGCCATATTTGCCTATTGTCCAGTATACTTCTCTAGCAAATCCAGCAGTTGCCAGGCAACTTTGTGCATCCTTTGCTGCTCCCTCTGCTGTTCCAACTCCTGTGTCTACCCAGCAATCTGCCCTGTCCCAGATTTTGTCATGGATGATTCTCCCATGCCTGATCTGGATGAGCTCATTCTGGCAGACATTGAGGAAGAGAACAAGGCAGCAACTGCAAGTTCTGTCTCTACTGCTGTTGTACCTTCACCCTCTGAACCTTCTATTCCCCCTCAAGACAAACCTCTTACCATTCCTGATGCCACTCTGAGGAAGCTGAATGCTTTGTATGATAACCCTCAGAGTTCAAATTCTAATGATGATGATGATGATGAATCAGATGAGGAGGCTGCTAAAAAGAGAAAGAAGTTGCTCTCTAAGAAAAGGAAGGCTCCTCCTCCTCCTCCTGCTCCCAAGCCTAATCCCACTGCAGACACTCCATATTATATTCTGCATAATGTTGCTCCTTACAAAGGGATGCCTGCATGGATGTGGTTATCTAAGAATCAGCAAAAAGAAAGGAAGAGGAGTAGGAGATACTCTCCTCCCCCAGTTCATAGGTACAGAAAGGATCCCCCTCCTCCTCCTCCAGCTGCAGGTGCCTCTTGCTCAAGCTCTCAAAGATCTGCTCCTATTCAAACCTATCAGAGACAAACAGGGAGATCCTCTGGTAGTAGTCAGCCAAGGCCACCATCTTCAGGCAGTCAACACCATAAACAACAACAGCAGCAGTCTCAGGAATCTAAGAAACAGGAAGCTGAAAGGCCCTATACTCCTCCTAAAGATCCAGAAACAGCCAATACAGCCAGAATGACAGGATTCCAAGAAATCATTGGCTTATCTCTTATCAACAAAGCTAAAGCTGAAGGCAAGGACACAATAGGCTTAACCACTATGTCTCAGTACAGAAGAGATGAACTGAAAAGATTTGGGAAAGCATACAAGCTACTAAATGTTGATGAATACATGAATCTTCACCTAGAAGAAGTTGTCCCCAGAGCCACTTCACTGAACATTATAGGGGCAGCTGACATGACTATGACCAAGGCTGAAGCTTCAGATCCCAATAGAGAAATCATTTTCAAGAAGCCAGGAGAAAAAGCACCTGAAGTCAAGCCAAAACAGAAGAAATCAGAGAAGTAATTTTGTATTTTCTTTTCATTTCCCTTCTGTTTCAGTCTATATCTTGCATTAAAACAAAGCCAGTATGTATATATATATCTGTTGCATGTGTTGTAAATTCTCTGCCAGATATATCTCCTTATTTTGCTTTGTTTTTCTGTTTGTTCTTTGCTTGGAATTTCTGTTAGTGACCTCACCCAAATAGGGGGAGATTGTTGGATCCCTAGTTGATTTGGGCTAGGTTCACTGACTTAGGTTGTGACCCATCATGTATAGTCTGGGTCAAGTTTGTGTCTTAGAGTTTAGGACAGTCCTTTATCTCAACTTCAGATGGACCAGCCTTCTTCAAGACCTTCAAGAACTCTAGATCTATCAAATTTTCAGACTAAGTGAAATAAGGTCGACGTTCGTCGAACCAAGCTCGACGAAGGAAGTTGTGCGCTCGACGATCGTGAGACAATTCGCAGTACTAAGCTCGATGAACTTTGTTCTTTGCTCGACGAACCCCAGGTTCTACTTCAAGCATTCTCAGGGCTACTTCAGAATTTCTCTAAGTCCAGCTTCATGCTTCGGTCGACGAATTATTTTCTGAGCTCGACGAACTTGGACCTCAAGTTCACAGCTTCTCAGGTCGACGAATGCTAAATCTGTACTAGACGATTTTTGTGCTCAGAGAATCTGTGTCGACACTTAGGGCTTGTGTCGACACCAGGCGATTTTTGTCGACACCCAGGATTTCAGTCGACACCAGCTTGTGTCGACACCAGAGGTTTTGTGTCGACACCTAGACCAATCTGTCGACACCAGAGGAGTTGTGTTGACACCAAGACCAATCTGTCGACACCATTTTGTGTCGACACAGTTGTTCAGCAGATGCAGAGTATTTCGTCCAAGTCCAGAACTTTTCTCAGGTCGACGAAGTTTATTCTCAGCTCGACAAATTCGGTTCTCTGCTCTACGAATAATGGTTGTCTGATATTGAAGATTGTCTATTCAACGAATGAAGAATGTCAGCTCGACGAACTCAACTCAGCTCGACGAACTCAGCGCAGCTCGACGAATTCAAGACTCTGTTCGACGACTTCTGTTCTTCGGTCGACGATTCCAGACTAGGTCTTCTTCTGTTCCCGTCTCATTCCATGGCGCTGATTCCTGGACAATTAATGGCAGTTCTTCACATATACTACCGTTAGGATGCGCAGTTAATTCTGGATTATTTTATGTCGTTTTCCCATGGAAACAGTTGGGGAAATAATTAATTGCTGCCTCCTTTCTAGGTCGTCTGTCATTACTGCTCAGCATTCAAAAATTTGAATGCTCTCCTTGACAGATAAGAGAAACACAGAAACCAGAAAAAAAAAGTACACAACACCAGAACAACTAGAACAGCATAGACAGTAATTCAGACAACACAAGAAAAGGATTTCATTCTTGGCCCAGAGAGAATTTGATCTAGAAGAAGAAGAAGAACATTACATCAATATCAAGAGTCTTCTTCATCGGCTTTTACTCAGGAGAACTTCAAAACAATACATTCATATCAGTTGCAAGAAGTTCCTGAAGAATCTCTCTGGACCTGGAATTCCAGGTGTTTGAAGACCTATCACCCTGAAGCAGTGCTCCAGTTTTCTTCCTGAACCATTCTACATCTCAGGGGGAGCAAAGCTGCTAAACAACATTCCACAAGTCTTCTTAGTTAACTTGAGAAAGAGAAGACCTCATCACCCTCTCACTCCACCTCTGTACAGGGTTTTAATTCCCTTCAAAATTATTCTCGTTGCAAGTCTCCCTCCAAAAGCCTTGAGGGTTTGGTTTTTGGGAACCTGATCAAAACCCCATCGGTGCCAGGACACCTGATCAACTCCTTCCTGCAGTGGATTCCTACCAGGGTGGTAGAAGAGTGGACTACACAGATTTGGGAAACCACTATAAAATTCTTGTGTTGTCTGGTTGCTTTCTTTTCCTTTTTGTTTTCTGGCCTTGCTCTGTGATTGTGCTGTGATTAGTCCTTTGCTGCTTTCTGATTTATTGTATTTGCTGCACACACACACACACATAAAATACAACATCAGTTGTAATAGTTTTAAAATCACCATATACTCTATTCACCCCCCCCCCTCTAGAGTATATCAGATCTAACTGCACTTTCAGTTATGTATGCAAGCTTCCTGTCACATGTGGAGCCAAAGAATTTTGAAGAGGCCAACATAGATAAATTCTGGATAATGGCTATGCAAGAGGAGCTAAACCAGTTCAAAAGATTCAGTGTCAGGAAGCTGGTTCCCAGACCTCATGGAAATAATGTCATTGGAGTCAAGTGGATTTATAGAAATGAACTTGATGAAAATTGGATTATAATCAAGAATAAAGCAAGATTAGTAGCTAAGGGGTACACACAGGAAGAAGGCATTGATTTTGATCAAACCTTTGCCCCTGTAACAAGGTTGGAGGTCGTAAAATTATTCCTTATATATGTTGCACACAAGAGATTCAAGGTCTACCAGATGGATGTGAAGTCAGTCTTCCTGAATGGTTACTTAAAAGAGGAAGTCTATGTTGAGCATCCTCTAGGTTTTATAGTTCCTAACTCACCTGATTCTATTTATAGACATAGGAAATCTCTATATGGGCTAAAGCAAGCACCTAGAGCATGGTATGAGACTTTGTCTAGCTTCCTCATTGAGAATAAATTCTCAAGGAGGAAGATAGACAAGACCCTATGTAACACCCCCTTTCAGTCGCGTAGCATATAGCAGTAGGTGCGGCCGCGGCGAGATGTCATATACCACAGACATATTGGAAGGTTACTCAATGGAAACCATCCAACTGAGAATTAATGTCCTACATAGAGTACAATCTAGCGGAGGCAATTTAAAAGGTTGCAAAACAAAGAACCCAGCATAAGCATAAATGTCCACTACTCAAACCAACAAGAACGAAGGTACAATACACAAGTACAATGGCCTTAAGGCCTTACAATTGTTTAATCAAATTACAGTGTTTTCCATACCACGGCACGCAGACCGGTCACACATGAATAATACAAGTAAACACTCAAAATTAGGCCTTCGAGTGCCGACTCAGCAATTTGGGCTTTTGCCCGCTATTTACCGCTCTGCTCCGCAGCACCTACAAGCAACAATCCACCGTAATGGTGGCAAACAAAGCAACGGTCAGCTATGCTGACCAAATTATAATGATCCTGCCCCCAAACTCGGGGCGACGATGCTCCTTTCCCAGCACTTTGTTAGCATAACCAAACAGTATAGTGTAAACACTTCATCATAGGTGTGGGCATGCACGGCCACACACCTCGTGCTCTCAGGGCACATTCTCGGTGAAACGGGAAACGTCACGTCAATTTAAGCCATAAACATTTCGGTCATACCACCGCCACTTGAACAGCCAATCTTGCGAGCATTTTTGTCTTTCTGGCATTGGTCACGTAAGTTTAAGCCATAGACCGCCTAAAACCCTCCATCTATGCCAACGGCTCCTACCGAACGACATAGAGCGGGTATGGTTCTGCCTAACCCGTTGCTCACATCACAACGTCAATTTAAGACATATGTGCGGGTCAAGCTTTCCCGAGTCCCAAATCGATCACACACTTTACATAACCCAGTTATGTACAAGGTGGCTCCCAGGCCACCATGTTTGGTAGAATGACGCATCTGCCCAGTTTTTCGGGTACATCTTGGAGTTAGTCCTCAAGGCTCCCTGTTGCAATCTACCGCGTAGAAAACCCGAAAAGTAGCCATTCACGCAGAGTCTTCTCTGTCCATTCATGCAATGCAACATCACCGATCCAGACCAACTTGTCCGGATAGGCTTCACACATCATGCCTATGTCCGTTTCTCGATTACGGACTCTACATGTACACAGCGGGGACTATTCATGTCCACTCGAAGGAACGCCTCAAACTCACCGCAAACTCGCGAGAGCGGGCTTCCTATGCAAAGTAAAAGAGGACTTCACTTGTCCTATGATGAGAATCGTTAACCTAGCATATTTCCTTGGCGCCATGAAAATCTTTTCGGATGAAAAGCACCGCGTTGTCCTCGCCTCCGTAGACCCGAAGTCAGCTTGCGATTTGGAGCTCCGAAGCTCCGCCGGTGACCAGATCTAGCCTCCTTCTTCTTCCTTACTTTCCCCTCTCTCTAGAACTTTAGAAAGAGATTGATTAAGATAAATGAGGGCTTTGAAACCCTATTCTCGGGTATATCCCAGCAGGAACAACCCCCAGCCATAACATCCCAAAATAAGGAAACAAATGGCCACGATCCGGACTTAAAATCCAAAATCTGGGCCGAACACGGCCTGCGACACGACTGTGTCCAGGGCCGTGTTCCCCATTCACCGTCGAAACCGACGCATCCTGAAATAGACAGGGGCACCCGACACGCCCATATCAAACTTAACACGCCCTTATCATTCAGTACACGGCTGTGTAGTGTGTCGTGTTACTCCATCGACACAAGACCGAAAAACGCCCGAAAGGGACACGGGTACTTGTCACGCCCGTATCGTATTTTGACACGCCCGTGTCTACCCGACACGGCCCGTGTGCTACACCGTGTATCTCCCCCGCCACGGCCCGGCCTCAACCCATGAAGGACACGGCCTGGGACACGCCCGTGTCTCAGGCCGTGTTCGCTGCTCGACGATCGTCGACTCCAAAATTCGTCGACCTCTCGGTCAGATCGTCGACCCGAGCACGACACACCCTGGGACATGCCCGTGTCCCAGGCGGTGTAATCCCTACCAAGTTCCAAACTTGGTCAGAAATGCTACCCATCGCTCTTTTGAGTTTCGGGGAGTTACAAGTCTCTCCCTCTTAAAAGAATTTCATCCCGAAATTACATAAAGGAAAGATAAACACAAAACTTAAACGGTACCTGAGTGGAATAACTCTGGGTACTCCTCAAGTATGGTCTGCTCTCGCTCCCACGAGAGCTCCTCCCGACCACAGTTGTCCCAACGGACCTTGACCATCATGATCCCTTTGTTGCGTAGCCTCTTGACTTCAGAGTCCTCAATGTGTATAGGCTTGACCTTCGTCGTCAACCCATTATCGACCGGTACTTGGTCGACCGCAATCACTTGCAAAGACTCTTGTACTGCCTTCCGCAGCGCCGATATGTGGAATACATCGTGTAGACCACTTAGCTCCACTAATAGCCTCAATCGATAAGCTGCTTCGCCAATCCGCTCCAGAATCTCAAATGGTCCAAGGTACCTCGGGCTTAGCTTCTTCAAGCGCTGCACCCGCGAGACACCCTTGAAGGGCTTGATCTTCAAGTACACCCAATCGCCGACAGCAAACTCCATGTTCCTATGCTTAGCATTATAGTACTTAGCTTGGCGGTCCTGAGCGATTAGCAACCTCTCTCGAATCATTCAAACCAACGAAGTAGCATCTTCCACCTCTTGCCGCTTATATAACTTCGACTCACCCGTTTCCAACCAATACAACGGCGTGCGACACCTTCTACCATATAGGGCCTCGAAGGGTGCCATTCGAATGCTTGACTGGTAGCTATTATTATAAGCAAATTTTACCAAATATAGGTGATATTCCTACTGCTTCCCGAAGTCCAGGACGCACATGTGAAGCATGTCCTCCATTGTCATATTGACCCTCTCGGTCTGACCATCCGTCTGCGGATGAAAGGCTGTGCTGAAACTCATCTTTGTTCCCAACATCTGCTGCACCAGCCTCCAATCATTGGATGTGAACCGCCCATCTCGGTCACTCACGATGCTGCGGGGCACACCATGAAGCCGTACTATGTTATCCACATATAACTTTGCCAATTTCTCCATAGAATCGTCCTTCTTATGCGGAATGAAGTGCGACACCTTTGTCAAATGATCCACGACAACCCAGATGGCATCGTTTCCTTTTTGCGACCTTGGCAAACCATGCAAAAAGTCCATAGTAATGTCATCGAACTTCCACTCCGGAATAGGCAAGAACTTCAAGAATCCTCCCGGCTTTTGGCATTCCGGCTTTACCAAAGCGCATGTTTGACACTTAGCAACGTATAGTGACACATCCTTGTTAAGTACTGGCCACCAGAACAATTTCTTCACATCGCGGTACATCTTCGTGCTCCCCGGGTGAATCTAGTACTTAGTATGATGTGCTTCGTACAAAAATTCCACCCGCAAATTGCCAACGTTTGGGACGCACGGACGATCGTCTTTCCACATTAATCCATCCTCAACAACGAATTGGGAATTTGACCCATCCAATGCTTCAACCATGATTTGCTTCATGCGGCCATCCATATCCAAAGCCTGCCGAATCCGATCAGCCAGGTCACACAGAACTTCCGTCCAGTTCAATAGCGCTTCAGCACTTGAATGCTTGTCTACGAAAGAGATCTCCAACGCCTCCAACTCCCGAACTCGTCATGGACCGACAGCCAATTGGTTTGAGCTGGGGCCCTGCGACTCAACGTGTCCGTAACCGCGTTGTCTTTCCTAGGCACATAGTGAATTTTGAACGTGTAGTCCCCTAGGAACTCCATCCATCTCCTCTGTCGTATGTTTAGATCTTTCTGATCCAACAAGTATTTTAGACTCTTGTGTTTAGTGTAACTCCCCAAATCCCAAAATTGGGAAAACGTTGGGTGACACGGCCTAGGACACGGGCGTGTCCCAGGGCGTGTCCTGCTCGGGTGAGCAGCAGGCGAGAGGTCGATGAAAATTCATTCGACGGAAAAATAAGGTAACACGACATCTTATACGGGCGTGTGAGAGGTCGTGTCCTCCTTTGGTAGACGAAGTCAGTTCGACAAAGTTGAGCTAGGGCGTGTCTAGTGCCATGTATGGGCACACGGCCTATGACCTGGGCGTGTCACAGGCCGTGTCGTTTTCTGGATGTGCCCAAGGCATTGAGGCCTGGTTAACATGGGCATGACACGGGTGTGTCTTAGGGTACATGTCCTGAGACACGGGCATGTCACTGGTGTTGATGCACGAAAATGGACAGGGAGTCGGGCACCACCAGCTAACGGTTCGAGCACTGGGGGAAGGATGGGAAAAGAGGAGACTGTCGAATAGTCGGTTACTAGCGGTCGTAGCTAAGGTATAGAAAAAGAGGCCGCTGGCAGTGGCAACAGCAAAGTTCGCCCGCCGCTGCCTTAATGCCACTCCTGTAACAGGCTTTCCTTTTATTCAGAGTGAGAAGCGGTTACAAGAAGGAGAAAAAGGTGAAGCCGGCCGGACTACAAGCCGCAAAACACTAGACTTGAGACCGTAGCTTTTATCAAGTGAGCTCCTGGATACAAGTCAGCGTGCCTTGGGGAGTGCACCCTCCCCCTATTTATAGGCTCGGGGGCCTGCCCAAATGGGCAGGTCTAAAGTTAACGGCTGCTCGGGGTACAGGAAAACCGGGCAGAGGTGATGGGAAGCAAATGAGCAGAAAAGGAGAAAGGAGGGAAGCCGCGCAGCCTGGCAGATTCCTCCTGGAGAGCTGACGGTCTGGGTCCTGGGCCTTGGCGTTGAGCAGGGTCGGCGCTGGCGGCGGCGTAACATGGAGCCTGCTCGGCTTCGTTGATGACCAGCCGACTTGATCTGTGCGGCGGCTAGAAGGCATAGGTTAGACCGGTCGGCTTGACATGCATGCGGCTAAAAGAACCAGGTCGCCCGGTCCGGAAAGCTGTGTAAACTGGTCGTGTATTACGGGCTTAACATAATCCCCGAACATTTTTAAGTTTCAGAAAAACTTTGAAAATGTAGAACTAAGCCGGAGACCTCGACTGCCTTTAATGCATCCGCGTCTATAAAATCCCTTGACCCTTGCCATTCTTCAAGATCTCTGCCATGCCACGGGTCGCTACTCTCAACTTACGGTCAGAATTTTTCAAGCCGACGCGGTCTTTCACAATATGAACGTCATGTCGTCGATGCTAGCCCGTGATAATAAGTCGACTGAAAAGAAGAAAAGTCGGAGCCAGAAACCGGATGACTCTGGCTGACAAACCATGAAGAAGAACGAGAAACCGATTACTCCAGCAGCTTCTGATTCTGAAAAGAGGTCGTCGTAGACCGTCGGCGAATCATCGCAGGCCGCAACCAATCCTGAAGCGGTCTCGAAGGCATCGAACAATCCAGAAGCAGTTTCAAAGGCTACGCCACCACAAACCGATACCGCCAAATCCTTTGAGGTATCTTGCTCTCCATCAGGTGAAGTGTTCTTAATAATAGGTGAGACGGAGGAAAATATCGTTGAATCTGGAAAGCCGCGCGAAGTGCCAGCCAAGGTCAACCTAATCGTTGTGGATGACAACGAGCCTGATAAGTCACTGGAGGCCGCACGGCATTTGGCTGAAAATAGCAAGCAGACAGTAATGGTAGTCGGCTCCTTGAAACGGCAGAAGAAGAGGAGCGAGACTCTTGAGGAAAGGATGAAGAGGAAGATGAGGAAGATGCGGGCCGGAAACCGAAATATTTCTGTAAAGACCGGAGCGGACAGTGTTCAACATTGGACGCACGAGAAAGAGGTAAACTCTTGAGGAAAGGATGAAGAGGAAGATGAGGATGATGCAGACAGAAGAAAAGTCACGGTCAAGGAAGAATGGGGCAAACACAATATTAAATCTGCCGACCAGCTTTTTCCTGACCATATCTCAACTGAAAAAACGAGCTAAAGAAGCCGAGCGGCTATGGAAAGGAAAGTTAAAACAGATAGACCCCAAACTACTCAAGCGGCCAGTGTTTAGATGCCATACCGTGGCCTCTGAAGGAGATAAATGACAAACTAGCGGTCTTATCCTACCATTTTCCTTGCAAGAAGGTTGCAATTATCTGGTTGAACCTGACTGCAGTTTAACTTCTGTAGGTGAACCGGAGACCGCGATGAAGCCGGGCGACTTGACGTCCTTCTTGTCTATGCTGCTGCAGCCTACACCAAGTGTTCGCGACAAAGAGAGGGCCGACTTCCAGAAGGAGGTCGATACATTGCAGGCGGCTGTGAGCGCCCACGACGAAGCCCTAGGGATTAAGGACGAAGAAAAGTGGGTTTCCCAGGATGCTAACGAGAAAAGGATCCAAGATTTGCAAGCCATCTTGGAGCAAGATACCACAAGGCTGCAGGCCGCACTGGAACAAGAGAAAACAAAGTTGTAGTCCACACTGGAGCAAGAGACCACAAGGTTGCAGTCCGCGCTGGAGCAAGAGACCACAAGGTTGCAGTCTGCGCTGGAGGCCGCCGAGGGGAAAATAGTAGAGATGCAGACCGCCTTGGAGCAGGAGAGGGCAGAGAAGCAGGATATACAAGCGCAAGTGCTGATGGCCAAACGACTTGAGTGAGAGAGAAGTGATTCGATGCCCTGAACGAAAAGACCTAGGCCCGTCAGCGGAGGCCGACGGAAACGAGCGGCTTGTACCAGCGGCTTCTTGGAAGTTGCCGGAAACAGGCCGCCTAGCTTCTGGTAGGGATTCAAATACACCGGAGGTCGTTGCGGTCGGGCAGGCCGCAGCTTCTAGAGGGCTAGAAACTCGGGTTCAACTAATTGTTCCATTCGCCAGAGTAGAGCGCGACGTCGCCCGGGTCCACCGATCTCTTCACTCAATTCACAATCTGGTTAGCCAAGTGTATACTGAGATTGTAAAGACCGTTGACCAGGTCACGCAGATAGGGCAAGAGGGACAAGTGTGCGATAGGCAATGCTGAGCGACTTGAGCAATCTAAGCCACGCGAATAATTTGAGCATTATGTTGTAATATATTTTTCCTTCTAGATGTTAGACAATCTGGTCGCGGTAAATTGTTGTATTTTTAATGTGCTGCGAACTGTTTGCGGCTTATGCGGATTGTATTTATGATCACCATATATGTGCATTGTTCTGAAATATCCATGTACAGGAACTTAGGCGCGCGGTATGGTAAGCAGATCACCGGCTTGAAAGTATGATGTTTACATCCTTTGCCGCGAAAATATTCTAAGTTCTGGAAAGTAGTCGCGCGGACTGACAAACTGAACTGCGGCTTAGTTGTTGCACTAATTTGTTTTTCCTGCAGGTTGAGGTCGCGCGGTCTGATGGCTAGCCATGATTTGACATTGAGCAGTGTACTTTCACAGGTTTTCTATAAATAGGGACGAATCCGGAGATTTCACCATAAGACAGAAAGGATGCGGGCTAAGTCCAAGTCGATGCGGTCTGATAAGACCACTGTGGTCAAGACTGACGCGGCCTCTGCATTCCACTTAGTCGACCACAAGGAGTGTCGGCTTAAAAAAGCCGAGCTAGATGACTTTGTAGAGAAGCATATGCAGGGGAGCCCGCTGGTCGCCCGGCTTCCGCTGCAAGACAAGAGGATTAACACATCCAACGCAAACCAGATTGCCATCCCAATCGACCATTTTGACTGCGGTTTCTGATTCCCAGTCATGATGGAGGTCGTGGCGATCTACGACCATTATGGCTTTGTGCCCGGACAACGCCACCAAACTCAATAGCCGCCATCTACAACTTTATTTCATACCTGAGGTCAGAAAGAGTCTGATTCTCCATGAAGCTCTTCCGAGAATGCTTCTCGGTGTGGTCTATCCCGGTCTCCGGGACAAGGTTCTTTCGGGGGAACTTATACTTCGGTTGAAGGGGGCTAAAGATCGTTAACTTGGCGAACAAGATCCCCAACTGGTCGGAGTGGTTTCTCATCTTTGAGGGAAACCTGGGGTTGCTACCGGTCAACCCACAAATCCGGGACGAAGCTGCCTTTGGCAGCAGCGGCCTGGACGGCACGGAGAAGGAAATACACGACTTCTTCAAGGGCGCGCGGCTTGATGTAAACCATTACATTCAATTGTTGCCATCCTTGGAAGGAATCGAAGCAGAGGACAGTAAGTTACAAACCGACTGAATTAATCTCTTTGTCGCGCGGCCTGTGAACTGAATTTTTACTTTGCTCTTGTAGCTGTTATGGCGGTCCCGCTGAACAAGCCGCTAACGCCTGGCGGCCTGACACTCACGCAAAGAGAGAAGCGCGCCAGGAGGGCCAAGCCGTAGCGGGTTGAGGAAGAGGTGGAGTCGGCCACCTCCGGCGAGTGCATGCTGCAAGGAATGGGCAGCGGCCTGAAGGACGTCCATGGCAACCCGGCTGTGCTGTAGAGTCCGGACGGCGAGTCCGTGAACGTCTCCACCGCCCTCCACTTCTGGGAGAGGGAAAAAGTAACCCGCCATGAAAACGTGGTTGGCTCCGCGCTGTACGACAAGCACAACCTGAAGGCGCTGCGGCATGTTCCTACAGACGACCTACCGCGGTTACCCGCGCAGGTCGGGGCAAGGAGCTTCGTGATGAGACACTTCATGGGCCTTGCCTACAAGCAATTAATGAAGGACAAGAGCGGCCTGGAGAGGCGGTTATAGGAAAAAGAAGAAGAAAACAAACGACTGAAGGAAAGGGAAGCGGTAAGTTATCACCTAATACTCGTGCGGTTATAATTATGAAACCACTCAGTCTTACCTTTCTCTTCTTTTGCAGGCAATGTACAACCCGGCCAACCCGACCTTCCAAGGCAACGACTTTCCACAAGTCGTCCAGGGGATCGATGGAGCGCTTAACCGCCTCCGCGACCTTGGCGGCTTAGCGGCCGGCTTCACCGATTTTACCTGTGCCGACATATACCCCACCTTGAAAAAGGAGGTGGCCGTTATCTACATGAAGATCAAAGGCAAGGGCAAGTTCAGCAAGGAAGACGGTGAAGAGGAGGAAGACGACGAGGAAGAGGGTGTCCAGGGAAGCCGGAGCGAAGGCGCTTCATCTGATATCGGCGGTCAGGCTTCGGAGACCGCGCGGACAGATCCGACGACTTCTAGCGGCATGACAGCTAGCAGCAGTGGGTACTCTGAATCTTCCGTCGACATCGAGGTTGGCGATGATTCAAGTTCTCCTGTGGCTAAAAAACTCAAGTCAGTCGATTAGGATATTTTTATTTTTTACTTGTATTTTGAGATATTTTCTGAAACCGGTGGTATGATTTTTGTAAACCGTGCAGTTATTTTCTTATAAACCTTTATGAAATAGAAATGAAGATAAACTTTTACCTTTGATGTGTAGCTTACTTTATTTCTCATTTTTCTTACTTGTATAAGTCCGCGCGGTCTCAGGGTAACTTCCGATTTAATAGATAGTTAACATATAAACCGGTTTGAGGCCATACTGCAACTTCAGTGAAGTTACCCGCAAGAGAGAGATATTCCTGCGGCTTATTTGAGAGTACATATCGACTATAAGCTGAGTGGCTAACAGTTTAAACCGCCATTAGCCTTAATTAAGTAATCGAGTTATCTACTGGGAAGAGAGAAATGCTCGCAGCTTATTTGTAAATGAATTATGACCACTAAGTCGCGCGACTAATAACCTTAGCCGCCAAAAAGCCCAAACAATGAATTATAAGTTTGTCGCTAGTGCGAAATCTGATATAGACCGTGCTTTTGATGAAAGAGACAAGGATAGAGAAATAATCTGCGGCTTCTGATATGATCATACAAGCCAGTAATCAAAGATACTTAACTTGCTTAGTCGGCAAACAAGTCGCATGTTGAAGCCGAATAAGATAAACCTGGCCAATTGATAATTGACTGAAATTAGTCGGCCGGGTTCCCGAATATATAAATAATAAGCCGGCAGATAGGCACATAGAAGCCAAATAATTTAAGCCGGAAAGAGTAACCGCGCGGTCTATGTATTGAATGATATAAATTGGCACAGGTCGCTTATTAGAACCTCAAGATAGCGGATAGGCTCGTGTTGTCCTGCAAGAATAGATGGAGGTATGGGCTTATGTATCGATGTGGGCAGGTGCGTGTGGCAGTACTTTCCACACAAAGAACACATAAGCGGGATTAAAATTTTTAATATCCGCGACCGATGTCAAGCGGGACAAGTACGCAATGTCTGCGACTGATGTCAAGCGGGACAAGTACGTAATGTCTGCGACTGATGTCAAGTGGAATTTCCACTACACATTTGCGACTAATGTCAAGCGGGATGTGGATGGCTTAAGAATTCAAAGGGCATTTTGTCCCCATATGCATGGATGTTAACATTATAAGTAAAGCTAAGAAATAAGCTTCAAATGAAAGATAATGCTTGTTTGTTGTTAAGGATGTGGCAAAAGGATATATGATCGAAGCTTGACTATGCCCCATTAATACCAATTGCCAAGGGGACATTATATATAATCCCGATCTTAAGCATTTTTATCATATAGAGAAAAAGGAAGTCCCTGCTTGAACCATTGAGTAAGCCAGAGAAGAATGCCTTAGAAAATCACTGAATGATTTAGTCTTGTAGCTTCCCAGCTCTTGCAAGTTGATTAGCTAACTCTCGGAAAGCCAAGCAATCTTCTATCTGATGACCAACATCTTTATGGTACTTACAAAAAAGCTCCTCATGACGATATTTAATTTTAGACTTCATACGCTGAGGCTTTTTTGAACTCAGGCATTTCTTGAAGAATCATTAGAAGTTCCCCCATAGAAATTTTAAATTTAACATATCTATCTGAACCTTTTTTACGCTTTAGAGTTTTGGACGCGAAGATGTGGCTAGATGTACTTTCACAAACTCAGATAATTCGTTCTGCTGAGGAGATAAAGTATGCATATCCTAAGGAAGAGGAGGAGATTTGCAATTTTAATTTGTGAAACATTTTGGGAGGGAAAAGGTTGCTGATCACCAGAAGTCCCCTGAGGTTGTTTAGTCATTTGATTCAGAAACACGATATAACCTTTATTTGCTTCTTCACCCATTATGAACATATTAACGATTTCAATAAGATCTCCATAAGTTTTGGGGTCCTTTGTGGTGAGCTTAAATTTCAAAGGGCCTTCTCGAAGTCCATTTATGAAAGCATGTAAGTAATAATCTTGATGGACGCTACAAACATCCAGAACTTCCTTTTGGAACCGGTCAACGAAATCCGGATTAGACTCGTCAATTCCTTGCTTGATTCGGAAAAGAGCCCCAACATCTCTTCTCCGCTTCCTGTAAATAGTGAACCTTGAAATGAATTGACTTCGAAGATCCTTAAAACTGGTGACCGATCGAGGTGGCAGACTATAGAACCATTTCCTTGCCATGTCGCCAAAAGATATGATAAGGAGTTTGCATTTTACTCCATTTGACACCTTTCTTAGTGAAATAGCAGATTCAAAGGCTTGTAAATGAGAAAACGGATCATCACATCCGGAATATTCTGGGAGATGCGGTACTCTGAAATCATCGAAGACAGTATCCCAACGAATCCGGTCAATAAATGGAGATGGGACTTCTTCTTCTTCTTTATAAGGACGTTCTCTTGCAATAGATTTTGGCGCATGTTCAACCCAACTGGCAGAAAATTTGTTATCATGGCCAAGGGCCCCATCATTAAAATATGTACAATCTTGCACTTCCGAAAGATCAGTAGTAGTTGATATGAAATTAGATTCACTCTGTCCCTTTGCAAGATTCATTTTCAAAGGAAGAAAATAACCAAACTTTTCTC
The DNA here is from genome assembly GCA_039583875.1 of Platanthera guangdongensis. Taxonomy (NCBI): domain Eukaryota; kingdom Viridiplantae; phylum Streptophyta; class Magnoliopsida; order Asparagales; family Orchidaceae; genus Platanthera; species Platanthera guangdongensis. The sequence goes on along the minus strand of CM077147.1, from coordinate 132,326,318 downwards.
AGAGACCGCCGACAAGTTGCGGCTTGAACTGGCGGTTAGAAGATAGGACAAGCCGATACAAAGACCGGCATGAAAACTGGCAGGTAGAACGACAGATTCTACAGTTCTGGATGCGGGCTGAAAATCTTAGCGGGCAAATGCGCGGCCTGCTCGACAGGCCGCCGAGCTCTAGAAGCTAGAGCGGTCTGACCAGGCTAGACCGCTGATTTCATCGACTAATATAGATCTGAAGATCGCGTGTTAACTGTTGATGCATGAAAACGGACAGGGAGTCGGGCACCACCAGCTAACGGTTCGAGCACTGGGGGAAGTAAGGGAAAAGAGGAGACTGTCGAATAGCGGTTACTAGCGGTCGTAGCTAAGGGACAGAAAAAGAGGCCGCTGGCAGCGGCAACAGCAGAGTTCGCCCACCGCGGCTTAAATACCACTCTTGCGACGGGCTTTCCCTTTATTCAGAGTGAGAAGAGGTTACAAGAAGGATAAAAAGGTGAAGCCGGCCGGACTGCAAGCCGCAAAATACTAGACTTGAGACCGCAGCTCTTAACAAGCGAGCTCCTGGATACAAGTCAGCGTGCCTTGGGGAGTGCGCCCTCCCCCTATTTATATGGTCTTGGGCCTGCCCAAATGGGCAGTGCTAAAGTTACCGGCTGCCCGGGGTACAGGAGAACCGGGCACAGGTGAGGGGAAGCAAATGAGCAGAAAAGGACAAAGGAGGGAAACCGCGCGGCCTGGAGGATTCCCCCTGGCGAGCTGACGGTCTGGGTCCTGGGACTTTGCACTGAGCAGGGTCGGGGCTGGCGGCGGCCTGACATGGAGCCCGCCCGGCTTTATTGATCACTAGTAGACTTGATCTGCGCGGCGACTAGAAGGCATAGGCTAGACCGGTCGGCTTAACATGCTTGCGGCTAGAAGAACCAGGCCGCCCGGTACGGAAAGTAGTGCGAACTGGTCGCGGATTCCGTGCTTAACAACTGGACGTGTCCCGATCTGGCTGAGATTGATTTCTGTATAGCCTGATGTACACGGCCAAAGACACGGGCGTGTCTTAAGGCGTGTCAGGTGACACGGCTCGTGACACGGTCGTGTCCCATGGGCGTGTACTGGTCTGGATAAGTCAGTTGTGTACCGCTTAAGGTACACGGCCTGTGACACGAGCGTGTCACAGGTCGTGTCATGCAACAATAGCCTTTTGTGGCAAAATCGTGGCTGTCAATTTCCTCAGCTGGGATCCAATGGCTCTGGCTCCTCCCTGTGTGGTTAAAGCCGAGAATGAGAAAGATTTTCTCATTCTAATCTTAGTCATCTTCTTTCTAAAGTTTAAAGAGAGAAAGAGAGGAAGAAGGAGGAGGAGGAAGAGGAGCCGGCCACCGGTGGAGCCGCGGAGTTCCTGTTCACAATCCGAGGCTAGCATTGAGAAGGGAAAGCCGTTGCGGTGCTTTCTAGCCGACTAGGAATCCATGGCGCCGAAGCGTTCTTCAAGGGTAACGACCTTTCTTCCTAGCCATGTGAATGCTTCCTTTTTGGCATGTACATATGATTCCCCCACCAGAGGGTGGCTTGTTATGGGAGTCTTTTGGGTTGATTCATGGAATCCCCACTTCTTTGGCATATAGATCCGGAAATGGAGTACGGAATAAGCTTGTTGTGTGAAGCCCATCTGGACAGGTTGGTCTAGATTGGTGATGTTGCATATATGCACCGGAGAAGACTCCATGATAAATGTGTTGTTTAAGGATTCGACGGGTTAGACCTGCAAAGGGCAGTAGTAGGAAATACTAGAGTGGTAGTCCAGGAAAATACCTGTATAATGCTTGTGCTGTTGGGTTGTACCTGTGAAGTACAGTAGCAAGAAGTACTGGCGTGATAAGCCAGGAAAATACCATTGATGTTTGGAATGCTTGGTGGGTTGTGCCTGTGAAGGGGAGTAGCAGGAAGAACTGGCTTGGCAGTCCAGGAAAATACCCTCAAGTGGATGTTATGATGTACGGTTAAGCCTAGGGATGGAAATTGAGTTTTGTCGCTAACGTGAGGCGTGGCTCCTAGGTAACTGATTAATGTGAAGCCAGTTGCGTGAGAATGGGCTGGTTATGTATGAAGTGATGAGTTCACCTAAAGGAAACAGGTAAGGAGAAACTGACCGGTGCCTTTTATGTAGCCGCGAGTATGCCATACTTGGTGATGGTAAGGCGATTTGAGCAACGGGGGTGGATGATCCAACCTACGCTATGTCCGTCCGACGTGAGACCTGAAGGTGTGGTCTATTGGAGCGCATAGTAAGAGTCTTAGGCCTGCGCGCCATGACACAATGGGCGGCTACGGGCCAATCCCGGGTCAGTAACACTAAAGTCTCCGGCTACATGCTATGGAGTAAATGCTTAATGTTTTACCATTGGGTTGCGACCCTGATACGGTGGTAGGACCCTGGTTCGCCGGTACACCAAGAATGTGCCCTGAGTGCATGGATCATTGGGCCGCATGGCTGAAGGTTATGATGGAATGTATGTGCGTGAGTGCACAATGTATATATCTGCCTGTGAAATGCTATGCCTACGGGGAAGAAATACCACTGCCCCGGGAAAGGGGTAGTTTCGTTATATAATTGGTCAGCTGAATGTTGATCGTTGCCTTGTTTGTCACCATTTGGTGGAATGTCCTTGTACAGGTTCTGGAGAACCAAGCAGGACACATAAAGGCTGAGTCCCTGCTGCTGTTGTTGTTGCTGCTGCCGCTAGCCCTTGAAGGCTATGCTTAACATGCTGTGTTTTGTTATATGTAGCTGGCCTGCGCGCCAATATTTAAGGCCACTATTGTGAAAAGCCTTGTAAGGCCATACGGCCAACTGATTTGTATTTGGTGAACATTCCGGTTATATATAAATGTAGATCTTTATATGGTGGACACTCAGGTTTGGAGTTTAGTGTCGTGTTATAAGCTTTCGATAGAATGATTTTGTGTTAGGATGCGCAACTCTTGTATCATTCCGCGACTTCGCCGTCTGTTTTGTGGTATATGTTGTGGGGCCCCTGCCTGACCTTCTAGTATATACTATGTGAACGGATGGAGTTGTTACATTTTTGGTATCCGTTATCTCGATCTTTCCCTTTCGAATTCGTGGTCGAATTATTTTATGGGGTGGCGAGCATGTGTCTGTGCGAACCATGTTAACACTATGAACTCGTGAATGTTCACTTTAGCAATGCAAATACATGTGTTTGAGGAACCTGCGCAATCCTATCTTATTGCTATTGCTTGTGTGCGGTTGCTAATGCGCGTGTCTTGTTCACCTATAGGTGACGCGAAGTGATGCTGGGCAATTGGAGCCCCAGCATTCTGATGAAAGTACGACACCAGCTGAGGTGCCTACACATCCGCCTTCTGCGAAAACTGTGCGATTAGTTGCTGAGGCATGGTTTGCCATGATTCAAGCACAACCTCTTGGTCAGGCGCAATGGAAAGCACAACCGGCATTGAGGCCAGAACAGGTGGCGGCGAGGCCAGAACCTGTTGAGGATGTGGATCCTCGAGCAGCTACAAGGCAGTTGAAGCAGTTTATAGGCTTTAACCCGCCTACGTTTTCGGGTGTAGGATCTCCTACGCAGGCTGAGGATTGGTTGTAACGCGTCAAGCGGATAATGACGGCTATCAGGATGGAGGAAGATCAGAAGGTCCCTTTAGCCACCTTCTTACTGGAAGGAGAGGCGCGTTTATGGTGGGACGAGATGGAACAACACCACTTAGCTGGGAGGCCGTTAACACAAGTGACGATTGAGGAATTCTCCCGACTCTTCCTGGCAAAGCACCTCCCAGCGACACAACGCATTGCCATGGAAAATGAGTTCCAAAGGCTGACTCAAGGAGAAGGCAGTATTGACACTTACATGCATGAGTTCACGAGGTTGGGACGGTATACGGGTTTGATCTTTGCTGATGAGCAGAGGAAGACGAATATGTTCTACGAAGCATTGCGGGATGAATTACGGTTCCTGCTCTCTATTTCTGTGAACTAAGGCTTCCAGGCATTGGTTGACACTGTGTGCGCACTGGAAAATGATATGAAGAGGGTGCAAGGGAAGAGGTCCTTGGCTGTGACATAGTAGGAGTTCAAAGTGCCCCGACCTGGGAAATCATACTATAAAAAGAATTGGGGCAAGAGGTCCAAGTCAACTGGACAAGCTCCTTCTACTGTTGCATCAGGTACAATGTCGGGGGCCTCGTCAAAGCCGGAGACTCGAACCTGCTTTACATGTGGAGAAGTGGGGCATTTATCCCGCTAGTGATGGAGTTGTCTGCCAAAGGGTGAGAAGCAGGCGGGAGCGTCGTATGCTGAGAAAGGAAAGGCGGTGATGGAGTCCTCTGCCTCCCAGGCGTAGCTCGAGTCTACAACCTTGTCCTGTAGGAGGCCATTAAGCGGAGTGACGTTGTCACAGGTACGAGTTAAGTTATTAATTGCATTACTTAGGGCATGCTTTCTTTGTTGCATATTTGTATATGGCTTGTGTGTGACATGATTGCCACAGGCTTTGTGATGATTCAGAATACGCTAGTGCGAGCACTATTTGATATGGGTACTTCACATTCTTTTCTGTCTCAAGAGTTCATAGCTTGACTTGTGATACCTAGTCGTGTGAAGACAGATACCGTCAGGGTGGTGTTACCGAATGGTTGTTTGATGCTTGATGAAAAGGCTTCGATGTGGCGGTGCAAATAGGAAGTCGGGATTTCTGTTTGACTGCATCTGTATTGCCGATATCGGAATTCGACGTGATCTTTGGTATGGATTGGCTCGCGGGGCAGCATGCCTTGATTGATTGTAATACCAAAGAGATCACGTTGGGCCAGAATACCGAGAAGAAGACGAAGTTCGCGGGTATGCGAGGAGTGGGCGGGACGTTGATGTCTGAACTCCAAGTCATCAAGGATGTTCGAAAGGGCGCGGAGGTATACTTCACGCTGATTCAGGCTGTTGAGCCAAAGGACAGTGTAAGCGATGTTCCAGTGGTATTCAAATTTATAGATGTGTTTCCCAAGGATCTCCTTGGGCTACCACCGCAGCGAGAGATTGACTTCATGATCGAGTTGGTGCCAGGTGCGAAACTTGTGGCTCGCTCGCCATATAGCGTCGCGCTAAAGGAAATGGCGGAGTTGAAAGTCTAACGGCAAGAGTTGCTGGAGCAGGGTTATATACGCCCAAGCATGTTACATTGGAGCGCACCTGTTCTGTTTGTGAAAAAAGAAAGACGGTGGTTTGCGGTTATGTATTGATTACCGCGAACTGAATAAGTTGACAGAGAAGAACAAGTATCCGATTCCACGGATTGATGAGTTATTCGATCAGCTGGTGGTCTCAACCATCTACTCTAAGTTGGATTTGAAGTCTGGTGATTACCATTTGAGCATTCGGGAAGCTGACATCCCCAAGACCGCATTTGGAACAAGTTACGGGCATTATGAATTCACGGTCATGCCGTTTGGACTGTGCAATATGCCATCGGTGTTTATGGACATGATGCACCGAACGTTACGAGAATACCTGGACTTGTTCGTGATTTTGTTCATTGATGATATCCTTGTGTACTCGAAATATAAAGCCGATCACGAAAACCACTTGCGGTTGGTGTTGCATACTTTAAGGCATAATAGGCTCTATTCCAGGTTCTCGAAGTACGAGTTTTGGCTATCGTCGGTAGCTTTTCTGGGCCATGTGGTAAGTGGAGAGGGCATAGCAGTAGATCCATCAAAGATAAGGGCCATACAGGAGTGGCCAGTGTTATCTTTGGTGGCCGAAGTCAGGAGCTTCCTTGGACTGGCGGGCTACTATAGACGATTTATTGCGAACTTCTCGCGGATTGCTTTGCCTCTAACCATACTGGAGAGAATGGATCAGAAGTTCGTTTGGACGCCGGTGTGCGTGCGAGCTTTTGAAGAGCTGAAGTGTCGGTTGACCACGACCCTTGTGTTAATATCGCCATGTGGTACTGACGGATTTGAGATCTACAGTGATGCGTCAGGAAGCGGCTTAGGCTGCATTCTTCCGCAAAATGAGAAAGTGATTGCTTATGTCTCTTGCCAATTGAAGGTGCATGAACGAAATTATCCCATCCACGACTTAGAGTTGGCGGCGGTGATTTTTGCACTGAAGTTGTGGAGGCATTATCTGTATGGCGTGAAAGTGGAAATCTATACAGACCACAAGAGACTAAAATACTTACTGGAGTAGAAGGACCTGAATATGCGACAATGAAGGTGGTTAGAGTTCCTTGGGGACTACACCTTTGTGATTCATTATACTCCCGGGAAGGGAAATGTGGTCGCTGATTACTTGAGTCGGAGAACTCCGGCAAGTACAAATTAGTTGCAGAGGCACGATGAACGTCTAATCTAGGAGTTGGAAGCATTAGAGATTTCTTGTGTTGAGAAGAATTCTACAGCCGATGCATGTTTAAACTGGACGAAGGTGCAGTGTGACCTTGCAGATAGGGTTCGACGAGCAACAGATGTGGATGAAAGTCTCCAACGCTATGCCATGGATGGGCCAGAGGGCAAATTCTATTGGGATGATGGCCTTTTGAGGAAAGAGGGTCGTTTGTGTGTCCTGAGTTTGGATAAATTACGACAAGAGTTGATGTACGAGGCTTACTATACGAAGTACTTAATTCACCCTGGGAGCACAAAGATGTTCAGAGACAGGAAGAAGCTATTCTGGTGGACAGGACTGAAGAAAATGTCACTCATTATGTGGCCAAATGCCAAACTTGTGCTTTGGTGAAGGCGGAATGCCAGAAGCATGGTGGTTTCTTGAAGTCATTGCCGATTCCGGAATAGAAGTTCGGTGATATTTCAATGGATTTTGTGCACGGGTTGCCGAGATCTCAGTGCGGGAATGATTCAATCTGGGTGATTGTAGATCGGCTGACAAAAGTGGCACACTTCCTTCCGAATAAACGGGACGATTCCGTGGAAAGTTTAGCAAAGTTGTATGTTGAACAGATTGTACGGCTACATGGTGTTCCTCGGAGCATCGTAAGCGATCGGGATGGGTGATTCACATCGAATGACTGGAGGCTAGTCCATCAGCTGTTGGGCACGAAGTTGATGTTTAGTACGACCTTTTATCCCCAGACGGATGGCCAGACTAAGAGAACCAACAGGACTATGGAGTATATATTCCGAATGTGCGCCCTGGATTTCAGAAAGAGATGGAAAGATCATCTCTATTTGGTGGAGTTTGCCTAAAATAACAGATACCAAGTGAGCATCAGTATGGCATCGTTTGAAGCTATGTATGATCAGAAGTGTCGTACACCATTGGCTTGGGCAGAAGCAGGTGAATCCAAAGTGTGTAGGTGTAACAAAGTCGATGAAGCGAACTCGATGATACGCATTATCCGAGCGGCTATTGATAGCCAAGGATCGTCAAGCGAAATACTACAACGCCAAGCACAAGAATGTGGAGTTCGTAGTGGGCGATTGGGTATACTTGACGATCAAACCCTTCAAAGGCCTATCCCGGATTCGGCGACTGAAAAAGTTAAGTCCGAGATATCTTGGTCCGTTCGAAGTGGTAGAGCGAGTTGGGGAAGCTGCATATCGGCTAGCTCTTTCGTTAGACTTGGGTGGATTACATGATGTGTTTCACATCTCGGTGCTTCGAAATGCCGTCAAAGATCCAACTCAAGTGATCGAGACTGATCGTGTGCCGGTGGAGTGTGGGCTAACGATGAAGGTTAGGCCCATTCGGATCGAGGATCGTGCCGATAAACAGTTGTGGAATAAGAGGATCGGGATGGTCAATGTCATTTGGGACAATTGCGACCGTGAGGAGGTAACATGGGAGTGAGAACAGACCATGCGAGCTGAATATCCCGAGCTCTTTGTGTAACTGTTATGCAGTGTACGTCGAGTTGTATTGAACGTTTATGGAATAAAACAACTTGTGTTTGATTACCTTCCTGTGTGCAAATTTCGGGGACGAAATTTATTGTAAGGAGGGGAGGGTTGTAACACCCCAAATCCCAGAATTGGGAAAACATTGGGTGACACGGCAAGAGGTTGACGAAAATTCATTCGGCGGAAAAATGAGGGAACACGCCATCTAACACTGGCGTGTGAGAGGCCGTGTCCTACTCTGGTCGACGAAGTCAGTTCAACGAAGTTGAGCTGGGGCGTGTCTAGTGCCGTGTATCGGCACACGGCCTGTGACACGGGCGTGTCACAGGCGTGTCCTTTTCTGGATGTGCCCAAGGCATTGAGGCCTGGTGAACACGGGCACAACATGGGTATGTCTTAGGGTACACAGCCTATGATACGGGCGTGTCACTGGTTGTGTCCCGATCGGGTTGAGATAGATTTTTTTACATCCTGATGTACACGGCCACAGACACGGGCGTGTCTGAAGGCATGTCAAGTGACACGGCCATTGACAAGGGCGTGTATTGGTCTGGATAAGTCGGTTGTGTACCGCTTAAGGTACACGACCTGTGACACGGGCGTGTCACTGGCCATGTCAGTCAAAAAATAGCCTTTTGTTTCAAAATCGTTGACATCAATTTCCTCAGCTGGGATCCAATGGCTCTGTCTCCTCCCTGTATCCTTAAGGTCGAGAATGAGAAAGATATTATCATTCTAATATTGTCCATCTTCTTTCAAAAGTTTAGAGAGAGAAAGAGAGGAAGAAGGAGGAGGAGGAAGAGGAGCCGACCACCGGTGGAGCTGTGGAGTTCCTATTCACAATCTGAGGCTAGCGTTGAGAAGGCAAATCCACTACGGTGCTTTCCAGCTGACTAGGAATCCATATCTCCGAAGCGTTCTTCAAGGGTAATGACCTTTCTTAGTAGCCATGTGAAGGCTTCGTTTTTGGCATGTGCATATGATTCGCCCACCAGAGGGTGGCTTGTTATCGGAGTCTTTTTGGTTGATTCATGGAATCCCCACTTCTTTGGCATATAGATCCGAAAATGTAGTACGGAATAGGCATGCTGTGTGAAGCCCGTCTGGAGAGGTTGGTCTGGATTGATGATGTTGCATATATGCACCGGAGAACACTCTGTGATAACGTATAGTTTAAGGAGTCGACGGGTTAGACATGCGAAGGGTCATAGCAGGAAGTACTGGATTGGTAGTCTAGGAAAATACCCATATAATTCTTGTGCTGTTGGGTTGTACCTGTGAAGGACAGTAGTAGGAAGTACTAGCGTGATATGATAGGAAAATACCGTTGATGCTTGGAATGCTTGGTGGGTTGTGCCTGTGAAGGGGAGTAGCAGGAAGTACTGGCTTGGCAGTCTAGGAAAATACCCTCAAGTGGATGCTATGATGTATGGTTAAGCCTAGGGATGGATATTGAGTTCAGTCGCTAACGCGAGGCGTGGCTCCTAGGTAACCGATGAATGTGAAGCCAGTTCCTTGAGAATGGGCTGGTTATGTGTAAACTGATGAGTTCACCTAAAGGAAACATGTAAGGTGAAACCAACCCGTGCCTTTTATGTAGTCGCGAGTATGTCGTACTCGGTGATGGCAAGGTGATTTGAGCAACGGGGGTGGATGATCCGACCTGCGCTATGCCCGTCCGACGTGAGACATGAGGTGCGGTCTGTTGGAGCGCATAGCAAGAGTCTTAGGCCTGCGCGCCATGACACAATGGGGGCCTATGGGCCAATCCCGGGTCAGTAAGACTAAAGTCTCTAGCTGCACGCCATGGAGTAAATGCTCATTGTTTTACCATTAGGTTGTGACCCTGATACGGTGGTGGGACCCTTGTTCACCGGTACACCAAGAATGTGCCCTGAGTGCACGGATCGTTGGGCCGCATGGCTTATATTTATGATGGAAGGTATGTGCATGAGAGCACAATGTATATATCTGCCTGTGAAATGCTATGCATGCAGGGAAGAAATACCACTGCCCCGGGAAAGGGGCAGGGTCGTTATAAAATTGGTCAGTTGAATGTTGATCATTGCCTTGTTTGCCACCGTTTGGTGGAATGTCCTTGTACAGGTGCCGGAGAACCAAGCGGGACATATAAAGGCTGAGTCCCTGCTGCTGTTGCTGCTGCTGCTGCCGCTAGCCCTTGAAAGCTACGCTTAACATGATGTGTTTTGTAATATGTGGTTGGCCTGCGTGCCAATATTTAAGGCCACTATTGTGAAAAGCCTTGTAAGGCCATAAGGCTAACTTATTTGTATTTGGTGAACATTCCGGTTATATATAAATGGAGATCTTTATATGGTGGACACTCAGATTTGGAGTTCAGTATCGTGTTATATGCTTCCGCTAGAATGATTTTGTGTTAGGATGCGCAACTCTGGTATCATTCCGTGACTTTGACATCTGTTTTATGGTATATTTTGTGGGGCCCCGGCCGGACCTTCTAATATATAATATATGAACGGATGGAGTTGTTACAATCGTTATAGATGTCGACCATCACCCCGTACAAGTAGTGCCTCCACAGCTTCAAGGCAAAAATAATGGCCGCTAACTCCAAGTCATGGACCGGATAATTCCTCTCATGCACCTTCAGCTGTCGCGAGCCATATGCTATCACACTACCATGCTGCAGTAGGACACAACTCAGTCCACTGCCCGAAGCATCGCTGTAGATCTCAAAACCTTCGGTCCCACTCAGCGAACTCAGCATAGGCGTCATGGTCAACCGACTCTTCAACTCCTCAAAAGCTCGTGTGCACCCCGTCGTCCAAACAAACTTCTAATCTTTCCTCGTCAGAGTCGTGAGGGCTAATGCTATCCGCGAGAAGTTCTCCACGAAGTGCCTGTAATAGCCGGCAAGCCCCAGAAAACTCCGGACTTCCGCTACTGTAGATAGCATAGGCCACTCTCGTATCACAACAATCTTCGCCGGATCCACCACAATTCCCTCTCCACTAAATATGTGACTAAGGAACGCTACTGAGGACAACCAAAACTCGCATTTGGAGAACTTGGCATACAATTGATTCCTCCTCATTGTCTCCAATACCAAATGCAGATGCTTGAAGTGATCCTCCTTAATCTGCGAGTACAACAATATGTCGTCGAGGAAGACGATCACAAAGTGGTCTAGGTACTCCCTGAAATTCCTGTTCATCAGATACATGAACACTGACGGCGCATTCATCAACCCGAATGGCATGACCGTAAACTTGTAATGCACGTATCTGGTATTAAAAGATGTCTTGGGGACATCACTCTCCCTTATCCTCAGCTGATAATACTCAGACTTGAGATCCAACTTTAAGTACACTGTCGACCCGACTAACTGATCGAACAGATCAGCAATCCTCGAGATCGGGTACTTATTCTTCTCCGTTAGCTTGTTCAGTTCTCGGTAATCAATACATTGTCTCAAGCTTCTGTCCTTCTTATCAAAAAGGACCGCCGCGCTCCAAGGCAACAAACTTCGACGCACATACCCCTGCTCCAACAACTCATGAAGTTATACCTTCAGCTCTGCCATCTCCTTAGGTGCTAGCCGATATAGAGAGCGTGACACAGGTTTTGCATTGGCACTAGCTCGATGGTGAAATCAATCTCCCGTTGAGGCGGGGCTCCAGGAAGATCGTCAGGGAACACATCAGGGTACTCGGATACCACTGAAATACTGTCCAACGTAGGCTTAGGCTTTGCAACCTCCACTAGCTTAAAGAACAGCTCTACACCAACACGAACCGCCTTCACCACCTGAAGAGTATACATCAAAGTCTTGCTCGCCCCTTTCAAGCCCGTAAAAGTCGTCTCACGACCTGTTCCCAAATTGACTTCCTTGTGACCACAATCAATATAAGCTTGCTGCTCCGAGAGCCAGTCCATGCCAAAAATTACGTCGAACTCCACCAGCGGTAGTAACGACGCTTGCAAATCGAACTCTTGACTCCCAATACAAATCTTTACGCCACAGATTCTATCCGCGCGCATCGAACACCCATTCGGCAACAACACATCCAATTTGTCCTTCTCCCTCGAAGAAGGTACTACGATGCGCGATATGAATCCTTCGGACAAAAAGGAGTGTGAATATCCCGTATCAAAGAGTGCTCTCGCCGGATTCTCACAAATCAAAACAAATCCTATACAAGTAGTGGTAGGGTAACACACGCATAACAAGTATTTAAAAAAATCACTTGCTATAAATTAAACTCTACATGTCACCACATCCGCTTGCTTAATGGCCTCCAGCTGGCCAAGATTGTAGACTCTAGGTTGAGCCGGAGCATAATTGGACGTGGTTGACTCCACCGCCTTGCCCTTCTCTTCATATGTTGCTCTCGGCTTCCTCTCGGACTTGGGACGTCCGCTCCAGCAGTCATGGGCAAAGGGCCCCGACTTCCCACAATTGTAGCATGTGCCTGGGGTTAGACCCGTAGTCGCCCCAGAAGCACCAGAAGAAGGAGCGGGACCCACAGCCCTAGCCTTCTTAAAGAACTTACGGTACCCAGATTTTGAGGTAGTCGGCACCTTGAACTCAGTCTTCTTCTCACCAGAGCTTTTCTTTTCATGCACATTCTTGAAGTCCATCTCCAAAGAACGGGCCGTATTAACCAAGGTCAAGAAGCCCTGCGTCATAGTCCCCGAGAGTAGTAGCCTCAAGTCATCGCACAAACCTTCAGAGAATCGGTTTGTCTTGCGCTCCTCATCCGCGAATGTGGAGCTAGTATACTGACCCAATCGAGTGAACTTGTGGAGATACTCATCCATGCTACTCTGTCCTTGCACCAACCTCTGGAACTCATTCTCCAATACTATCCTCTGAGCCTAGGGAAGGTACCTTGCCAAGAAAAGTCTCAAAAACTGCTCCATCGAGACATCCGTAAGTTTCCTTCCCCTCAAGAGATGTAACTCCAAACCTTCCCACCACAACCTAGCTTCTCCGTCCAATAGAAATGTGGCTATCAGGACTCTCTTCACTCGGGAGAGCCAGTCTTCAGCTTGAGATGGGGTTCCCAACCCAAAGAATATAGGAGGATTGAAGCCCATAACATGTTTGAGCTGCCTTTCAGTTGCTCTCCTAGGCCCTAAAGGTTCCACCACTACTTGCTCCACCCTTCTCGGTTCATCCCTTTGAAGCGGTACCTGCTCCATCGTAGGAGCGGGCTGCTACATTTGCCTTGCAGGCTGTGCATTGATCATGGCAAACAATGCTTCGGCAACCAATCATATGGTTTCAGCCGAGGGAGGTGTTGCAGGAGAATCATTTGGTGCTTTACTAGCCTCAAAAACCGGGCGTTCTGACGGCCCTACACCACTTATGGTCACCTATAGTTGTATAAAACACTGTTAAGCGACCATACAAAATTGCAAAAAGCAATTATAAGAACACGCACATTCCCCAAACACGTGTATTTTCATTCCTAAGTGGACATTCATGGGTTCTTTTGATGTTATAACGATGACGCACACACATGTGCTCACCACCCCTTAAAAGAATTCGTCCACGAATTTATTTAAATTTGACTGAAACTAGGGCTCTGATACCAAATTGTAACACCCCCTATCCGTCGTGTAGCATATAGCAGTAGGTCCAGCCGAGGCCCGATGCCATTTACCACAGACATACCGGAAGGTAACTCAATGGAAACCATCCAACTAAGAATCAACGTCCTACACAGAGTACATTCTAGCGGAAGCAATTTAAAAGGTTGCAAAACAAAGAACCCAGCATAAGCATAAATGTCCACTACTCAAACCAACATGAATGAAGGTACAATACACAAGTACAATGGCCTTAAGGCCTTACAATTGTTTACTCAAATTACAGTGTTTTCCATACCACGGCACGCAGGTCGGTCACACATAAATAATACAAGTAAACACTCAAAATTAGGCCTTCGAGGGCCGGCTCAGCAATTTGGGCTTTTGCCCGCTATTTATCGCCCGGCTCCGCTGCACCTGCAAGCAACAATCCACCGTAACGGTGGCAAACAAAGCAACGGTCAGCTATTCTGAAAAATTATTACAACCCCGCCCCAAAACTCGGGGCTACGAGGCTCCTTTCCCTGGACTTTGTTAGCATAACCAAGCAGTATAGTGTAAACACTTCATCACAGGCATGGGCACGTATGGCCACATACCCCTTGCTCTCAGGGCATATTCTCGGTGAACCAGGAAACGTCACGTCAATTTAAGCCTTAGACATTTCAGTCACGCCACCGCCACTTGGACGGCCAATCTTGCGAGAATTTTTGTATTTCCAGCATTGGTCACATCAGTTTAAGCCATAGACCGCCTAAGACCCTCCATCTATGCCAATGCTCCTACCGAATGACATAGAGCGGTTACAGTTCCGCCTAACCCGTTGCTAACATCGCAACGTCAATTTAAGCCATATGCGCGGGTCAAGCTTTCATGAGTCCCAAATCGATCACACACTTTACATAACCCAGTTATATACAAATTGGCTCCCAGGCCACCATGTTTGCCAGAATCACGCATCTGCCCAGTTTTCTAAGTGCACCTTGGAGTTAGTCCCCAAGGCTCCCTGGTGCAATCTACCGCGTAGAAAACCCGAAAAGCAACCATTCACACAGAGTCTTCTCCGGCCATTCATGCAATACAACATCATCGATCCATACCAACTTATCCGGGTAGGCTTCACACATCATGCCTATGTCTGATTCTCGATTACGGACTCTACATGTACACAGCGAGGACTATTCATGTCTACCCGAAGGAATGCCTCAAACTCATAGCAAACTCGCGAGAGCGGGCTTCCTATTCAAAGGAAAAGAGGACTTCACATGTCCTAGGATGAGAATCATTACCCTAGTATTTTTCCTTGACACCATGGAAATCTATGCGGATGAAAAGCACCGCATTGTCCTCGCCTCCGTAGATCCGAAGTCGGCTTGCGATTTGGAGCTCCGAAGCTCCGCCGGTGACCGGATCTAGCCTCCTTCTTCTTCCTTGCTCTCCCATCTCTCTAGAACTTTAGAAAGAGATTGAGTAAGATAAATGAGGGCTTTGAAACCCTATTCCTGAGTATTTCCCAGCAGGAATAACCACCAGCCGTCAGATCCCAAAATAAGGAAACAGACGGCCACGATCCAGACTTGAAATCCAAAATCTGTGCTGACCACGGCCTGCGACACGCCCGTGTCCAGGGCCGTGTTCCCCATTCACCGTCGAAACCGATGCGTCCCAAAAAGGACATAGGCACCCGATACTCCCGTGTCAAACTTGACATGCCCGTGTCATTCACTACACGGTCGTGTAGTGTGCCATGTTACTCCATCGACACAGGACCGAAAAATGCCCGAAAGGGACAGGGGTACTCGACACCCCCGTGTTGCATTTTGGCATTCCCATGTCTACTCGACATGGCCCATGTGCTACACTGTGTGTCTCCCACGTTATGGCCCGGCCTCAACCCATGAAGGAAACGGCCCAGGACACGCCCGTGTCTCATGCCGTGTTTGCTGCTCGACGATCGCCGACTACAAATTTTGTCGAACTCTCGGCCAGATCGTCGACCCGAGCACGACACGGCCTAGGACATGCCCGTGTCCCAGGCCGTGTAACCCCTACCAAGTTCCAAACTTTGTCTGAAACATTACCCATCATTTTTTTGAGTTTCGGGGCATTACAACTTATTTCTAATGAAATATAAGGGTAAGATCATCCTAGTTCAGATCTATTGAGATGGGGTCATCTTTAGATCTACTGATGACAACCTCTGCAGGAAGTTTACCAAACTTATGCAGGGGAAGTTTGAGATGAGCAGTATGGGTGAACTTAAGTTCTTCTTGGGTCTCCAAGTAAGACAAACTGATGATGACTTGTCCATATCCCAGTCTAAGTTAACTAGGGAGTTAATAAAGAAATTTTGTATGGAAAATTCCTCCACCATGAGAACTACCATGGGTTCAAGTATGTCCTTATGCAAATAAGAGGCAGTGAAACCTGTTGATGAAATTTTATATAGGGGATTATTGGTTCCCTTCTCTATCTAACTACAAGTACGTCAGACATCATGTATGTTACATGTGTTTGTGCTAGCTATCAGGCTTGTCCCAAAGAATCTCATTACTCTGCTATAAAGGGAATTCTGAGGTATCTTAAGGGCATACTAGATCTTAGCGTATGGACCCTAGGAAAGGAGATTTTGAACTAACTAGCTATTCAGATGTAGACTTTGCATGCTGCAAAGAGGACAGGAAGAGAACTTATGGCACCTGTTAATTCCTAGGTGGAAGACAAGTTTCATGAAGCAGCAAGAAACAAACTAGTGTTGCAATTTCAACTGTAGAGTTACAGTAAATCTCAGCAGGTAGCTGCTATGCTCAGTTGTTGTTGATCCAGCATCAGCTCCAGGACAACAACCTTCAGATAAGTAGAAGTCCTTTATTTTGTGATTCTACTAGTGCTATTTCAATTGCTAGGAATCCTGTCTCTCATAACAGGAGTAAGCACATTGAAATCAGATATCATTTCATTAGTGAGCATGTGGAATGTGATGATATCAACCTTGAGTTTGTCCCAACCGACAAGAAAGTGTCTGACATCTTCACTAAGCCACTAGATGAAGCTAATTACTGCCACTTGCTAGTTATTAAACCTTGTATGTCCCAACTGGCAATCATATGAAGCATGTGGTATGTTAAACCTGGTATAGCTTCAGTTGATCCTCCTTTAGTTGTTGGTTATTTTTGTATCTTGCATATGGAATTGTTCTTCAGAAAAATGAAGACTCTTCAAGTGATATACCTTCAGTAGCATTATGGTCAATTATTGTCCAAACTGGTATAGACTAGTCTGTCTACCAAGAAATATGACAGATGATGCATCAGTTGAGGGGGAGCATGTCCAACACTATTCCAGCAATTCACTGCTTCCTATTTGAGGGGGAGCAGATGATAAGGACCTTAATGGCTATTTGTTGAAGTCAAAAGGGGGGAGTAAAAAATGATCAAATGTATGATCAAGAATGATAATAATAATTCAAGGGGAGCAGGTGTGGTAATGTTCACCCTGCAGGAAAGGAGTAGTGGTAATTATAGATCATTCTCCAGTTATATTTTTTTACTTCTTATATTCTTATTGTTGCATATTGTTATATATGTCATTGACTCATTATTGACTCATTTGCTTAAGGGTTTTTACTTCCTCAAATAGGGGGAGATTATTGGGTCTATTGCCCACAATGTCCTAGATTTGAGGAAGTCAATCTTGTTATTGATATACATAAAGTTGTATTTGATGTATGCCCGAGTTCATGCATGCATGGATATCCTAACAACAATGATGGGATAGGTTGTCTAAGTGGCTATGTCAGGTAAACACTTACCTAAGGTATGGATAGATAGAAAATTGTATATGTCTATAGGCATTGAGTGAAGGTCATTCAATCAACCCCGGATGACTTATAACACTGAGTGAAGCCTATACAGTCAAAGCCAAAGTAGTGGCAAGCTGAGAAAGTTGTTAAGTCCACAGGCATTGATTAAAGTTAACTCACTCAACGTCATACAATAAAAGGTTGTGAGTCAGGCAAATACAGTAAAAGTATAAGAAGAAATGGGCAGAAAAGTGGCTAAGTCCACAGGAGTTGAGTGAGTATCACTCACTCAATACCATACTATATATTCGTTGAGTATTGCCTTGAAAGTTAAAGCCACAAAAAATCTTTGCTGATATTTGGCTAAGTCCAAATGCGTTGAGTGCAGTTTACTCACTCAACGCCAGATAAACAGAATAAAATTTGTTAAGTAATTTGGCGTTGAGTGGAACTTACTCAATGCCAAGAAGCAGAAAAATCTGGATAAGGCTGAAAGCGTTGAGTGAGACATGCTCACTTAAAGCTCTCAATGCCATGATTCAGAAAATCTAGCTAAAGCAAAAGGTATTGAGTGAGGCGTGCTCACTCATCACTCTCAATACTTTAGAAGCAGAAGAAGTAGGAAATTGGTTAAGGCATAAATCGTTGAGTGAGGAGTGCTCACTCAACGCTCTCAATGCCTAACATACAGAAAGCATGGCTAAGGCCCAAGGCATTGAGTGAGGCATGCTCACTCAACGCTCTCAACGCCATGCATGCAGAAAAGTCTAAAGAAAAAGCTAAGGAAAAAGTCATTGAGTAAGGCTTGCTCACTAAATGCTGTCAACGCCTAGATAGACAGAATTTTGTATAATTACCTTGGCGTTGAGTGAAGCTCATTCACTCAATGCCTATTCTATTGATGCTAGATTTTGGCCAAGTCTACAGGGGCTGACGTCAGCCAAATCTGTAAAATCGATAAAGTCAACTAATTTCAAATTAAGTACAAAGAAGCTGCAAAACATGACAAACTCTGACAAGAAGCTATTTTACTTCTTCTTCTATTAAAGCAAGGTGCAGCTAGATGATGCAAGTGGGCCCCATTGATTTCTTATAGTCATTGATCGACGAACTACACAAGGAAGAGAGTGGCCAAGATGATAACAACTTTTAAGGCTTTATCGATTTCAAAAGTTTTGGCTGGACTTCATCTTCCTCGCCATTGCTGCGGAGAAAAAGCTTGAAGTCTTCCTGCAAGAACCAAAAAAGTTAAGTTAACTGTGTGTCTTCTTCATCGACATCAGCAAGATCAGAGCAAACCTATGAGGAAAAGACAACAAGTTAGCTGGTGCCATTTTCACCTGCACTAGCAAGATCAGAAGGCCTTCCTTCTGAGAGAGAAACAGAAACAAAGAACAAGTTTTTGCAAATCAAGTTGCTTCTCCGTTCAGCAAGCTCAAATCTGAAGATCTACTTCTGAAGCTGAGAAGAAGGAAGAAAAAAGTTGTTGATTCTATCCTATGAAGGAAGAGGAAGCAAAGAAGTTTACTGCTAGTTACTTTCAGCTCAAGATCCTTGTAGCTGTGAAGAAAGATAGAGCTGAGATAACGCAGCTCAAAAGGTTTTCACAAAGAAATTTCTCTATGATAAATATAAAACTATTTCATCCATATAGGATCCTTTTGGATCTGAGTTGTAGGGCTATCTGAGCCTAAGGTAGGGAAAATTTGCATGTGCTGTAGGATCCAGTTTGGATCTGAGGTAGGTGGTCAATTGATCACTAAGCTGTAGGAGAGGATACTCTCTGAGTGTAGGACCTTTGGGTCTGAGGTAGGATCCCTAGTGGATCTGAGGTAGGGTTTTCCTCTCAACCTGAGTGTAGGGACTTTGTCCTGAGGAAGGTGATCTATTGATTAGTGAGTTTTAGGCCTTTGTGACTGAGCTGTAAGTCTTGGAGGAGACTGAGTGATCCTGAGGGATCTGAGGTGTAAGCTCCTTGGAGCTGAGGTTTGGAGAAGTTCCTTGACTAACAAGAAGTTTCCAAAGTGGGAGGAGAGTGGATGTACCCAAACGTTGGGGAACCACTATAAATCTGTGTGTACTTTTCAGTGTTGTTTTTTTTGTGCAGGTACTTGAAATCTAATAACTGCCAGCACACTAAGTACTAAGGAAGATAAAATTAAAATCTAATAATATCAGTAAGACAACCTATTCACCCCCTAGGTTTAAGCTACCTTGAAAATAAAGACTTTTAAGGAGTATAAAGCGGGGCCGAAGATATGGGATTGACTTGCGCGGGGGCTCAATTGGAGCTGGAGGATCTCCTTGATTCCTGAGTAAAGCGAGCATCTCGACCTGTTGCTCCTCCATTTAGCATATGCTCCCTTCCAAGACAGCTACGGGAGAGAGCATGACCTCTATCTCGAGAGTCGCATTGATGAGTGCGTGAGAGTGAGCCTACTACACACGTCCTCTACGGATTGATCCTTCGGTGGTTTGGGGTTTCTTATTTCCATTGAAGCTAGTCACGAGTACCGATGTATATGGGATACTGTCTTCTAAGGATACTAGGAACTCGTATTCTCACAAACAATGCAAATTGTTGTGGTTTACTCAATGCTCCTGGCAGATTGTGCCAAATTCGCCTGTCTTAGCCTGCGGAGCGGTCAAGTGCGCACACAGTCACTGAACAAGAGGGTTAATGCACACAATATTTTTAACATGGAAAACCACTCAACCAGGTAAAACAACACGTGATTTAATCTGTGTCGGTCAAACTCCACTATTAGCTTTGGGTTACAAATCTGTTGCAGAATCGAGGGTGATTGGCCGCTCCTAGTTATATTTAGGGATCTGAGAGGGATAGTACACTTGTGCTCTGTGGGCGACAGGATGCCTCACGCGAAGCCTGAAGCTAACATCCTTTGGCGACGATGAACACTACGGGGCACCGCATTGGTGTCGAAGGTGACTGCAGAACGTGTGGAGTAATGCTTGCAAGAACTTGCGGGAGGTTGCACACAAGAAGACTTCTCTTCATGGCACATGATACGTGCTATTGGCGGTGAACTTACACAAATTTCTGGTGGGGAGGCGACGACTCGTAATAGAATTTTGATAGAGCTCTGATCTGGGGAGGAAGAACGCAAGGACAGAAAAAATGAGAAATGAAGAGGCCTGAGACTCCTTTTATAGTGTCCAGGAGGTAATTACAGTGGTAATGCGGCTTTCCGCACACCGTAACCACCAATAGTATTATTCTAAGCATGGTTTAGAGCATATATTTTGCTCAATAGATTTGTTATTCATAGGACAATAATATAATTAACAAATTCCCCATTAACCGTGGTAGTTAGTAGGTGGTTACTCATGAAATGGATGGCGATGATTGTGGCGGAACGATCAGACGACGGCGATGGGCTGCCATGCATGGGCAGGCACCTTGATGGCGGACAGTCCTATGCGTGGAGTGTCGCGAGTGCGGACAGGCCGTATGCTATATTAGAAAGAATTGGCGCCCCTCCCCGATGGCACCCCTCGACCGCCCCTCCCGGGAGGCGACCGCGCGGAGGGGCGGCCGGGGTGCTGTCAGAGTGTGGCCACCCCTTGCGGGAGGCACTCCTCGGCCACCCCTTATGGGCGGCGCCACGCGCTTAGGAAGTGGCCTCTAGGAGGGGCGGCCGAGGTGCAGCAGCCCCTTGCGAGCGACGCCCCTCTGCCGAGAGGCGGTCACGTAGTGGGGCGGTGCCTTGTGGTAGGAGGCGACTGCAGCGTCTAGGTGCGGGCGGCTCGGTGCCGGCTATTGCAGTAGGAGACCACAGCGGCTGGGTGCGGGCCGCACGAGGGCGAAGATTGTGGCGTCGGCTGCCGGCTGCGATGGTGGCTTGGATGGTGCACGTAGTGGGATCGATGCGCAGAGGATCCTATGAGGCAATCATGCGTGCAGCGGTGAAAACCATGATCCCATTAATTTAGTCGGGATCATGGGAAGTGGGCTAAATGCACCCAAATTTACTATAAAAAATTGACTGCCTCATCAATCATATTATATATAGGTTAATATTGTATATTATTAAATTACACTCCCCGCAATTAAAAATGTCCCCCGCTATTTTGAGCAGGGACCGCTCAGCCTTTTGTTTTAAATTTATATTATTATTACTTATTATATATAACTTATTATATATTATACGAGCATCTTCGCACGGGCTACGCACTTGCTCGATGCTCTCCGGGGGCCTTTGATCGCAACAGACGGGCTTCCCCCGTGATTGATGCTTTGGGTGGTTTTCGGCCGCAAGCGGCTTCACCTGCTTTCATGCAATCCACCATCTCGGCGCCGCACCCGCCACTCGAGGCTCCCGGATTCCGATTCAGAATAATTTTTCTTCGAGGGGCCGCTTGTGGCGGGTGCGGCGCCGAGATGGTGGATCGCATGGAAGCGTGGGAAACCCGCTTCTATGCAGCCGAAAACCACCTGAAGCATCAAGCACGGCCGAAGCCCGTTCGCAGATGGACGAAACACGCCTATTGCGGCCGAAGGCCGCCCGAGAGCATCGAGCCAGGGCGTAGCCCGTGCGAAGATGCTCGTATATATAATATTATTTTTGTAAGTTATTTTACTGTTAAACTATATAATATATATTATAATTATATATATATATATAATATTATTTTTTTGTAATTTTTTACTATTAAAAGATATATATAGATATATTTGTAATTTTAAATTATTTTTATAATTTTGAATTGTTAAATATATATATATATATATCTATACTTAATAAGCGCCATCTGCTTCTCTCCGTCACGCAGGTGATTTTCCCAAAAAACCCTGGCCGACCGCCCGCCTATTTCCTCTGCAAGCGACAACAGGTCTCATAGCGCCGCTTCTTTCTCCTACTCTGCAAGCGCCAGCGTAGGCTCTCTTCTCCATATATATATATATATATATATATATATATATATATATATATATATATATATATATATATATCCATCCACTTCCGTCTCTCCTTAGCACATAATGCGACCGCCGGGCGGCTAATAGGTATGTCGGATTAGGGTTTTGCCTCCGACATTGACGATTGAACATGATGCAGAACCGGATGCAGGACACGCGTCTCGATCTCGAAGCACCACTCCTCTCCGTCCGCCGCCATTCCGCTCAGCCTGCCGGAAACCCATCGACAAAACCGGAGCAGACGGCGGCGATGAAACCTTTAAAGCCATCGTGGAGACCCGCCTTTCCATTTTACAATTCAGAGCTCAAATCCGGTCCAGTGAGGAACCCCAGAGTTGTCCCCTTTGTTTGGGAGCAGGAGCCAGGCCAACCCAAAGCCAGCCCCGATTCCCGCCACCGTCCGGCACCAGCTCCACCTTTCCCTCCCGGACGAACCCCGAATGATCGGGAACCCAATCTCATCTTCCAAGATTCTGAAATCAGACAAGTGAATAAACCTACGGAGACGCCGGCGACTGTGGCGTCGGCGGAGTCTGTGAAGGTGGAGGAGGGAGATTACTTCTCCAACGCAGGGGAAACACTCTCCTGCACGGAATCCTTCTTCATGAACTGCAGCGTCAGTGGAATTTCTGATGTTGTCGAGGTTTCTGGAACCATTTCCACTGATCCACCAGCGAGGACTTTAATGATGGAACGATTCCTTCCCGCCGCACAGGCGATGGCCGACAGCTCAACGCAGTGCCCTCCGAGGAAGCCATCTAAGATGGGCAATCGGTTTGAGAATGGGGAGCATGAGCTCCGCCGGTCACCGCAGCCTTATCAGCACTTGCCCAACTTTGTTGCTCGATATCCTTGCCATGAAATCGACAGTGTTGAAGGGGATGATGATGAGTATGACAACAATTTTGAAGTTAATGAACATTTTACCTCCAAGGCATGTGGGCTTCTTCCCCGGCTCTGCCTGAAGAGCTCATTTTGTCTCTTGAATCCAATATCTGGGATGAAAGTTGGATGTCGGCGCCCCATTCCACGGGCAACAAGTCATAAGATCTACAGCATCATGCAGAGTAATATTCCACTTTCTGAAGCCAAAGACGAGGTGATTTGTAGATTTCTCCCTAGCAAATCTGAATTCATATGTTATCACATTGTTTATCAATCTTTTGCAGCTATGGAAATCGATGTATAAGCACAATATAAGTGTCGAGATTCCTCTCTCCGTCACGGAAGTGCATTTTCGGAAAAAATGCCTGCCGCTTCCTCCAGTCGGCGGAAATTCCTGATGTTAAAGCTGCGACGCGTCCTTCTTCATGGCCCTCCTCGCCGCTTATCCCGCCGCGTGCCAAAGCCATCGTTACCTGGACGTTCCTCGCTTTATCTTCCTCACGCGTGTTATTCTCCGCCGCCTCGCTGTCTGGAGGCATATATTCTCATCGCTCGATCATTCGCCTCCCTGCTTCTCTTCACCGACTCTCACTCCGGCAGATTTGCTACTCCGCCAACCACTCCACCCACTCTGGCAGCTTTGCTACTCCGCCAACCACTCCACCCGCGCGGTAAGCACTTCATTTTATTTATGATTTCGTTTTTCATTTCATCCATGAATATCTGTTTTTGATTTATCATTTTAATGTTGCTTTACCCTTTCATTTAAACCATGACTTTGAGAACAAACGCCATAATCAATTTCTGTTCCTCAAATTATAAAGTTTACCTTTTTGATGTACGCTTTCAATGGTGCTTTATCTTTTCTTTTAAACCATACCTTTGAGAACAAATGTCATCATCATTTTCTGTTTCTGAAATTATCTACTTTACCTTTGACATTAAACGCCTCCACCATAATCATGCAGCAGGTGTCGTTTCATCCTGTTCTGTCTATGAAATTATAACCTTTACCTGTGAGATTAAACGGCTCCATCATTAGCCTCCAGCAGGTGCTCTGCTCTGAGATTATAACCTTTATGTTTGAAATTATAACCTTTACCTTTTGATTCACGATTTTAATGCCTATGATTTGTTCAGATTTTGGCACTCTGCTCTGAGAAACTTTATCCTCTTTCTCATCTTCTATTCTATAACTTTTAATTACCTTTTAATTACCTTCAAGTTTCGAGATATCTGAAATATAACTCACCCTTAATTGTGTGTTAAGCATGTCCATTTTGTTCACATTTTTTCACTTTTCTTTTATAAAACTTCCAGGTGCACCAAAGTGTTCTCTGACATTTGATTGTCCTTAAACACTTGCGGGTGTAGCCCGCTTGCAAGGCGACAGAAGCCTGCCGTTGCACTAATATAGCGGTACACCGACGTCCCTTTACTGTGAATTTACTTCCTTCAATAATTAATATTGCATTTCAAGTGAATTTACTTCCATATGTGTCATCTCATCTCCGTCGTTGCACCTTCGCCGGAGAAGCTCTCTGCGATAAGCGTCCTCACCGGTATTCGATAAGGAGGAGGGATTTTATGTACGTCTGTGATTCCTTTCTCCCTGTCACGCAACCGCCATTTACCGAAAAACCCTCGCCCCACTCGCCACTCCTGCCGCGTGTCGCCACCGCTGACCTCGCCGCTCCCTCCTGCCGCGTGCCGCCACCGCTGCCCTCACCACTTCATCATGTCGTCGCTACGGCGATTGCTGATCCGCGCGACCACCACCTGCTCTCCGCATGTCCTCCCGCCACTCTCTTCTTCCTCTCGCCAGTCCAGCGTTTGTGCTATTTATCGTGCTCCTCAATCATTCCCGGCTTCACGCTTCTCTCCATCACTCCCCACGAAAATTATTCACGCCTTTTAGGTTCGCCACTCCCCTCTGCCCCTTCCAATTGGCGCGTGGCTGGGTCACTCAGGCACTGCTCCTCCCCTGCTTCCATTTACCTTCGGAGCTTCCCTCTGCCCCTTCTGACTGCCGCATATGTGAGACAATTTCAAATTGGTGCAGCTGCCTTCATTTCCTCGATCTCCAAGCATTTACAGATAGTTCATCTATTCATTTAGAACTTACCTAATGATTCTTCTATGCTAATTGTTCACCCTTCTCATCAATCACGATACCCGACCTCTCTTCAATCAATATATACGATTTCTTATGCAAAATATAGCTTTCTCTTTAGCCAGCTAACTCCCTATACATCAACTATTCTTCACTCTGTTGATCCTGATTGAATGGTCATACTATATTGTTGATAATCATTTCATCTTCACAATATTTCATGGACAATAAGAAGTGTAAAGAAGTGCTACGTGATATTCTCTTAATGCAAAGTACCCTTGAAGTACCAAATCCGCCTCCTTGCTAATTTCTTTTTAAACCATAAGCATTAGAAAAGAGAGAGTTAGTTTGACATCCAACAGTACTTCAGCTCTCAAGTGCATCAAATTAACCACTAGGAAACCCCATGAATGGGAGGGAAATTTTGAAATTTGTTGAAGCCATACCACAAGCAGATAGGAGGACAGTTTGACGTGTGCATAGAAGGCAGGGGCATCCTTCACATTGGTTAAGAATGTGACATAGTGGAAATCATAGGAAAATCTGCAGGCGTACGTGTATTTGTGCTTGAATCTGGGTACGGGTCTGATCACGTGCTTTATGTGGAAAAACTCCATGTAACTCACCAGCTCGGCCCATTTAGTGGAACTCATACGAAAAAATACCAGTTATTTGCATATGCGCCGCGACGAGGCGGGTGGCGCTTCCAAAATTAATATTTTCTTCTACTACTAAATATATAGCGTCAGCTGTCGGTTGGTTTCTTTCTTGGTTGTATCTGTTTTGTTTATTTCTAGGGTGTAAAAACATCCTTGGTCAGGACCCTTTCCATCTGGATAGTATTCTCAAATCCATTCTTCTCAGATGATTGATCTTAGATCCTACAATCTGATTCATTACTTCGGGAATATTCTCAGCCAGATATAGACTTAGAATTCTTCCTATATTAGGTTTCTTTAAACTTTCTTTGATGTTTTCAAAGATCACAGCAGACTAGTTGGTTTTGATCTTGATGATGACTCTGGTCATTAGATTGAACATATTAGCAGATATCCTTTCATGTCCTCCTGGCTTACACAGAATTACTTTTCCTATAATTTCAGAAAGATATTTTCCATGGGAGTTCATTCCCTTTCTGAGTATAGAAGATCCAATCTTGGTGGTGGGATCCAGTCCACACCATTATAGAGCTTCTCTGGTCATAGAAGATACTATTTCATCATCTTCTTAAACCCTTGGCAGGTGTAGTGTCTTCCTCAAACTCTTCAGGGTGAGTTTGACCTTGGTTCCTTGAATAGATTACTTAATTTTCATGCCCGTTGAATCCAGTGTTGCTGCCATGTAGAATTCAAGAACCTCCTTCTTCCAAATCTTGGTAGGTTCTGAGACCAAGTATTCTAACCCATTCTCTGTGATTAGGGTAATCACGGCTTTGATGTCGCTAGATGCACTCGCAAATGCATCGCGAACTAGTTCATAACCCGTGTTAATGTTGTCTTTCAGCTTTGGCTCCATGAGGGATGAGAGAGATAGAAGAAGAGAGAGGAAGTTTTGTCAACACAAAGGATTAGGTCTCAAGAATTTTGAGAGCGAAGTCGACAGGGGTTTACTTCCACCTATTTATAGGTTTCTAAATAAAGAAGGTCAAAAGGCGGGTTGAAATAAACCTATTGTGTCGACACTGTTGGGATTGTGTCGACACAAACTACTAAAGTCTCGACAGAGAATTAATATACAATGTGTCGAAACCAACTGCGATGTGTCGACACAAATAATCTTAAGAGCTTACACTAAACTTTGCGTGTTGACACAGACGACTGTATGTGTCGACACCAACATTTAAGTGTCAGGATAGCTATGTGTCGACACCAAATTCTAAGTGTCGACACAATCTTCTAGATGTCTTAACAGAATTTTCTTCTGTGTCGACACCATCTTCTAAGTGTTGACACCTTTGTCCTTAAGTGTTGACATACATTTAATTAGTCAAATTTGTCATTCTTATTCTATGTTCAGCATGCCTAATTCAATTTTAAAATAATTAAATTTAGTTTCATCCAGTGGTTTGGTGAACATGTCAGCAATTTGAAAATTAGTATTGACAAATCTAAACTGATATCTTCCTTTTCAACATGATCTCTAAGGAAATGAAATCTTATTTCTATGTTCTTAATTTTGCTATGTGAAATAGGATTTCTAGCAATAGAAATGGCACTAGTAGAATCACAAAATAATGGAGTTCTAATTACCTGGATTTCATAATCTTCAAGTTGATGTTGAATCCAAAATAGCTGAGCAATGCAGCTACCTGCAGCAACATATTCAGACTCAGTTATGGAAATAGTCACACTTATCTTCTTTTTACTGCTCCAAGACACCAATCTTCCACCTAAAAACTGATATGTGCCAGTAGTATTTTTCCTGTCTTCTTTGCATCCTGCAAAGTCTGCATCTGAATACCCAGTCAGTAGAAATCTCTATTCCTAGGGTACCAAAGGCCAAGATTTGGAGTTCCCTTAAGATATCTCAAAATTCTTTTGACTGCAATATAATGAGACTCTTTAGGGCAGGCTTGATACTTAGCACAGACACATGTAGCATACATGATGTCTGCTCTACTAGCAGTTAAGTATAAAAGGGAGCCAATTATCCTCTATACAAAGACTCATCTACAGTTTCCCCGCATCATCTTTGCTTATAGGCATACTTTCCCACATTGGAGTTCTCATGGTGGATGCTGACTCCATGCCAAACTTCTTAATCAACTCCTTGGTGAACTTAGACTGGGATATGGACAAGCCATCATCAGCCTGTCTAACGTGGATTCCCAAGAAGAATTTAAGCTCACTCATACTGCTCATCTCAAACTTCCCTTGCATAAGTTTGGTAAACTTTCTACAAAGGTTGTTTTCTGTTGATCCAAAGATAATTTCATCAACATATATCTGAACTAGGATCATCTTGCCTTTTGATTCCCTAAGGAATAGAGTTTTGTCTATTTCCCCCTTGAGAATTTGTTCTCAATGAGGAAAGTAGACGGGGTTTCATAACAAGCCTTAGGGGCTTATTTCAAACCATATGTGCTTTCTTAAACCTATAAACATAATTAGGATAGAGAGAATCTACAAAACCTGAGGCTGTTCAACATAGACTTCCTCTTTTAAGTCACCATTTAAAAATGCTGACTTGACATCCATTTGGAATACCTTGAACCCTTGGTATGTTGCATAGGCAAGGAATAGCCTTATTTCTTCCAACCTTTCCACTGGAGCAAATGTCTGATCAAAGTTTATTCCCTCTTCCTGTCTACAGCCTTTAGTTACCAGTCTTGCTTTATTTTTGACTATGATTCCATTTTCATCTAACTTGTTCATGTAGATCCACTTAGTCCCTATGACATTATTATCCTTTAGTTTAGGAACCAGCTCCCAGATTTTACACCTTCTGAATTGATTCATCTCCTCCTACATGGCATCAATCTAGTTTGGGTCTTGTATGGCTTCTTCAAATTTCTTGGGTTCCATCTGGGACAGTAAACTTGAGCAAAGAACTGTGTTCATATTTCTGCTCCTTGTCTGGACACTATGTCTTGGATCACCAATAATTTGGTGTGCTGGATGACTCTTTAGATGCCTTGTATCTGGAGGCAATCCATCTACACCTACATTTTCTCCAATCTCTTCAACATGATGTACTTCATTGTCCTCTTCATCAGCTTGAGGGTCTTGTACTCCCCCTGGACAACACCCATCAATTTCTTCATCCTGCCTTGCAGGTTGGTCTTCATTAATGGTAAGCTTGTCTAACTTTCTTTCAAACCTGTAGAGCTACAAGATACACTAGACTGTTCACAGTTGATTAGTTCAGTTTCATCAAAGACTATATGAACATATTCTTCTACAACTTGAGTAGTCAAGTTATAGACTCTGTAAACTCTACTATTATTGTTGTACACAACAAATATCCCTTCTTGGGATTCGGCATCAAACTTAGTTAAATAAGACTTACCATTATTAAGTACGTAACACTTGCTACCAAAGATCCTAAAATAGGATATGTTTGGTTTTCTGCCTTTTATAATCTCATAGGGTGTCTTTTTATGACTTTTAGTGATGGATGCTCTATTGAGAACATGACATGCAGTGTTTACTGCCTCAGCCCAGAAATATTCTGGGAGATAAGTGTCACATAGTAGTGTTCTACCAGCCTCAATAAGAGTGCTATTCTTTCTTTCAGCAATACCATTTTGCTGAGGAGTTTCTAGGTGGGGAGAACTCTTGATGAATCCCTAGTTCTTCACAAAATCCTATCATACATTGAAACTGAAATTCAGTCCCATGGTCAGTTCTGATTTTGACCACTTAAATGTTAAGTTCATTCTTAATTTGCCTAAAAAAATTGTGGAAGATAGTAGGGGTTTCAAATTTCTGCCTCAGGAAGAAAACCCAAGTAAATCTAGAATAGTCATCCACAACTACAAGTGTATAGACTTTCCTACCTAGACTATGAACTGGAATAGGACCAAATAGATCCATATGCAGGAGATACAAACACCTCACAGAATCTTTGGTATCATGTCCATGAAAAGAGGTCTTGGACTGTTTGCCCTTTTGGCAAGTTGAACATACATCCTCTTTTATGCACTTGAACTGAGGACCATTCCTCACTAACTCCATGCAATAGAGTTGGCCTATAGTCATATAGTTAAGATGAGCTAGCCTTTTGTGCCATTTGACACATTCAGATGCTTTCTCATCTGCAACTAAACATATAGGAGAGTTCTTATTCTCACAATTAAAATTGAGACAGTAAACATTCCCCTTTCTATAACCTAACAAGATGACCTCTTGATCACTTGTCCTTCTAATCTGACACTCATTCTTAATAAATGAAGTGTCATAACCAAGATCACTCAGTTGGCTTATGCTTATTAGGTTGTGTTTCAACCTTACACATAAGCCACTTGGGTGATAGTAGTTAAGCCATTAGAAATGTTACCAAAACCTTTGATGATCCCATTTTCAGATCCACCAAAGATCACTTTGGGTCCATTCACTAATGGAGTGTAATCCTTCAACATCATTATTATTCCAGTCTTGTGCCTGGAACAACCACTGTCCAAGTACCATATTGGAGTATGGCCACTTGGACTCACTTGCATTAAATATAATTACTTAACCTTAGAACCCCAATAAGTATTGGGTTCTAGGTTTATGTTAGTCTGAAACTTGACTGATTTCCCTGCAGCCTTTCTAATAGGTAAGCTAACATTTTTCCTGACACTGGTGTTGTGCCAACAATCTATGGCATAATGCCCAACCTTGCCACAACACGAGAACTCATATCTATTGTATCTTCTTTTATATACAGTCTTAACAGCCTTACTGTCAGTTGTCTTTTTATTTAGTGCTGGGGCTGGTGCATCAAATACCAATGATTCCTAAAGAACATGGTGAGTGTGTACATGGGCTACCCTATTGACAGTTGCACCCTTGTCAGTCAGAATACCAGCCTTACAGTGACCATGTGTAATGTCATGATCAAACCTGTTAGTAGGCTGCACCACTTTCTTAAAAGCAATAGGGGGTTTGAAGGCTTGTGGCTGAAATGAAGCTTTACCTTTTCTTTTAGAATTTGCTGCCCAGTTTTTCTCTTAAAACCTAGACCTGTCTTTTCTTTTGGTTAATGAAGTCATCAATCAATGGTAAGACAGACTTTGGCTTTGAGAATTTCGCCAAAAGTTCCTTTTCTCTTTGTTGTCTGACTTCCAGACCCTTGATCTGATTATTTTTGAATGTAATTTTTCCCATAGGAATAAAAGTTATATTCTTCAGCTTGCCAACTTCATTCATCTTCTGATCCAACAATTTTTCTGAATCAGATGCTGCAAACTTAAGAGCAGCAATTTCCTTAGCCTGGTTTTGACAAGGTTTCTGCTTCTCTTAATTGCATGCAACAGATCACCATATTCATCAATTAGTTGATGAATATCCCCTTCAGATTCTGAACCATCCACATCTCTTGATGTAGATGCTTCTGATTTTTATCCAGTATAATAGTCAGAAACTGATGAAAGGTTGTTTACTATACTGGGACCAGGCTGATCCTGGCATTGATCTTCTTCAGATATAGCCATCAGCCCTTTGCAATGAAGATCAATCCCATTGATAGAATCCAGCATTTGCAAGAATTCTGTCTCCTTTGAATCCTCTTCAGTTGTAAACAGTCCAATGTAGGCTTCAGCTTCAGTCTCAGCTTCAGAATCTGATGATGAGGAATCAGTCCAATTTTTCTCCTTCTTTGCAACAAAGGATCTCTCCTTCTTGCCCTTGTTTTGTAGTTTCTTCTTGTCATTTGATTCGTTTCTTTTGTCAGGACAGTGAGCAACTACATGTCCAGGCATGTTGCAACAATAGCAAACAATCTTAGTAGAAGATAATTTACTAGGTTTAGTATCATACCTGTCCTTTCTTGAAGATTTCCTTTTCTGATAACAATCATCCTTGGACTGTGAGGATGACGGCTTGGATCTCCACTATTTTTTCTTTAAGAATCTTTGAAATTGCCTAGAAAAAGCAGCAAAGTCTTCATCAGAATTAAGGCTGTCTGATGTGTTGATGAGTCCGATTTATATAGGGTTTGTCGGACTCATCTGGGCTAGTTTTCACGCGTTTGCACTTCAGTTTTAGTTCGTTATCATATATATTTCATCTTATCTTTATTTCCATAAGATGTGCACACTTAGGCCCGTGGTTGTATATTTTTGTACTTTTATTGTTTGTACTCTATTTTGTGCTCGTCTGGAATGTCTGTACATATCAGTGCTGGGTTTAGGGGTCGTGTGTGTGTTCCGGGGACGTTTAGAAGTAGGAATACTGCGCACGATCATCAGATATAGTGCGCACGACCACTGGTCATGCACTGATGATCGTGCGCAATGTACCCTGATTTCCAAAATCTGCCTAGGGTAATCGCATGACCACTGGACATAGTGTGCATGACCAATGGTCGTGCACCACTGATCGTGTGCATTGATTCCTCTTTTCCTGGAATCCTGTCTAGGGTAATCGCACGACCATTGAACTTAGTGCGCACGACCAGTGGTCGTGCGCCACTGCTCGTTCGCGTTATCCCAGTTCTTCTTCCTAATCTACCATGCCAGTGCGCACGATCACTGGACATAGTGCACACGACCACTGGTCATGCGCCCGTGATCGTGCGATATGTTCAATTCTTCTTTGTATAAATATCGCAGGTCTCACACTAATTCGGAATCATTCGGATCGCTAGACATTTCTCCGTCGTTTTCCGCCTTCTCCGCCATTTTTCATCATCTTCCACCCTAGGGAGGTGCTCCGGGCAAGCTTTCACTGCTAAATCCAAGCCGGAGCTTCCTCTCGGCCTCCTCCATCATCTCTTGGTTGATTTCAAGCTTCAACATCATAGCGATCAAGCAAAGGGAAGCTTGCAACTTTCGTCCAATATCATGACACGAAGAAGACGGGCCATTGGAAGGTGGTGACAGCCCTTCTCTACCCCGGACGCAGTTGAGGACCGAGCTTGGACGCGGATTGACAACCCGACGATTCCAACTGTGAATCCTCAGCAAGACTTCGGATTCGATCGATCTCTTGACTTGTTCTTCCTTTATTGTTGTATATGTGTGTTAAAACTTCATTTATATTAATGTTGTTGCACTTTAGATGTAAACTTTATTAGATTCATTTCTATGTGATTCTGTATTATTTTACGCTTTAGTTGCTTGAGGTGCGCCATATTTCATCCACCATCCATCTGCCCTTGTCGCACTAGCAATAGCTAGTGGCGTGCGTAGCGAAGAGGTGCTCACGACCCTCATTTTGCCATTCTCACCACCTCATCCGCAAGAATACTCGCCCATCCGCCTAGAGATTTGTTGCATAGCGGCCCGACTAGTCTTCCATCCCGCCTGGCGAAGCATCGCATAGCGGCGTTGCATAGGAGTAGTTATTAGCCTTTTATTTTCTTTTTCTGCAAATATCAAAACCCCCCTTAGTTAACTCTTACCTAAGGACTTCAATCTCAAGTCCTCCTCGAAATTAACTCCACCTTACTGTGTTCCTTGAGAGATCGATACTTGGGAAAACTTGCCCATTTTATATTACTTGTGTGACCGGTTCACTACCGTGATCTTTAGCATCCGGTTTTTGTCGCCGTTGCCAGGGAACACAGTCGTGTGAGTTTTTGGAGAGGGAGATAGGAGATAGAAGCTCTTTCCATTTGTATATTTCATGGTTCATCTTTGCTTTAGTTTTTAGGATCTATTTCTTGTTTTTATTTGTTTTTATTCTAGTTTTAATTTTTCTGTAGCAAGTTTTCCTATTCTTTTATCTGTGGTGTGTAGTTAATTGTTGCTTAAAAACTTTCTGCTGGTGAATTCTTCTTGTTGCACCATGTATTCTTATATGAATATTCGTTGCCGATGGTGCAGGGATTATAGGCATGGTAGTGATGAGTGCCCCGCTGAAGATTGGGAGCATAATTCTCGTGGTTCTGTGTATGGAGCACCGTCTTCCTATGGTACTTGATACACCCAACCCAGGTCTTATGGTCACTCCTCTTCTACGCATTCATCTTTTTCTTATTCCTCTCCGGTCCCACCTTGATCGAGTAGTAATGGAAAACGATGTTTGTGTTGTCGTAGCACAGACCACATGTTGAAAGATTGCGCAGAATATCAGCGCCAATTGGAGGAGGATGATGAACCGGGTATCTGATTCACTCTATCACCCTCTCAAATGGCCGCCCCTTCTGATTCTGATGATATATTCGCAGCACCACCTTGTCTATGGGGGACTGCTGCAGATATGCCCATCAAACTTTCTGCAGATCGGTGTGACGACATTGTGGCGTCGTCTCTCCCCATGCACTCTTCCCCTCTTGTTGATTCACCCCCGGAGGAACCCGCACATATTATCTCTGATGCTGTTGTTCCTCCGCATTCTTTGCAAGAATTATTTATCCCTATTTTTAGTGAGTCGGTTGATGATGTTCGGTCGGATTGTGATTCTGAGAAAGAGGATTTGTCCATGTTTGACGAGGATATTATTTTCATTAATGGAAAGTATTACGTCTTGGAACATGTGGACGCACTGAGGTGTGTTGATGAGGAGATCCTCTTTGTTAAGGAAGTTTCCACTTCCTTAATGGATGAGGAGGTCCAAACCACCACTGAGGACCTCGAGCTCGTTGATTCCCCTCTCCATGACTCATATGACACCGTCGATGATCTATGTTTGGATCTTGCTGGGAGTGAGACCGGGACCACTCCCCCTATTTTTGATTATTTTAGTTATTCTTCTCCTTTATTTCTTGATCCCCCTTCTTTATCTGAGCCTGGGCGGATTGAGTCTCCGCAGCAGCTTCAGGAAGACTTGGAGCTTTCAGCTCGAGTCATCGGTGGTAGCATCCTCTCTCGTGAGGAGGTTGATTCCTCCTCTGTTGAGAAAGCTCCATTGATTGCTTTCTCCTCCTACCTTATCCCTGTAGTAGACGATATCTTGCTGGGCAAGGATTCATTTTGTGGTGAGAAGAGTGAGTACCAGCGCTGCTTCTCTTCTTACTTCCTATTTCCTCTACCTGTGTTGGACAGGTATTACTATTTAGGTAGAGGGGTAATTGTTCTATCGCCGTATCGGTACCTGTTACCGAAATGGATATTAGGACAGTTACCTGTGCATTTTTCTTTTCATAGGCCTATTAGCTGGAACCTTTTTGTAGCCGAATAAGTCGTGGTGGGATGACAATAACCCCAGTACTTATCGTTTATTTTATGTATATGTTTTTCATGTCTATTTAGTTGTAGTATTTCTTTGTAGTTTGTATATTTTTGTTTTGTCTTTTGCGGAGCTCACCCCTGCAGGTATTCTTGTCAACTTCGTGTTGGCGGGGTTGTGATTCTTCGTATGGCGGGCATGCTTCAGGTTTCCACGCGTATTCTGGTATGCTCACTGGCTGAGCATTGGTAACC
The DNA here is from genome assembly GCA_039583875.1 of Platanthera guangdongensis. NCBI lineage: Eukaryota > Viridiplantae > Streptophyta > Magnoliopsida > Asparagales > Orchidaceae > Platanthera > Platanthera guangdongensis. Next base: position 132,291,103 of record CM077147.1, on the reverse strand, counting down.
TCTTCCATTATATCTTTATGATTTTAATTTCTCTATCATGTTCTGTGTAGTTTAGTTTAAGTCTAGGGGAGAGCCATTATTTGTTACTTATTGCACGCGCACATTTCTTGTGCATACTAGAAGCTTTTATAGATTTATTATAATTAGTTCATTGCATCACACACCACTGCACCCACATGAGCGTGTGCTTAGCTTTTTGCTTGCAGCGAGTTAAACTCGTTTCTTTTGTATGATTTGGGAAAATTATTGTGCTGGCTTAGGATTGTGAGACAGAGTAAAATGTTGACCTTGTTGTGTTTCTAGTCAACTGCTCTCATCTCGTGTAGAAATTCATGTATATTTAAATTTTTTTTGTATGCTTATGGTTTTATACTTTTCTATTTGCGTAAAGATCTTTTTATTCTACTCAAAAATTGGTGAATCCGGTGTGAATTCGACGATAGCTTAGGGATGTGTGTAGATGGCTGTTAGGTTCGTATTGCTCGAGTCGGGAGGATGGATAGTCTTTCTTGGTGGCTAAGAACGTGCCCCAAACTACTCTCGAAGCATGGGTACTTGGTTAGTCTAGCGTAAGCATGATGTAGGCCATCATTTTGGCCCCGTTGAGCTTTGTACTGTTCCTAACGTATATCCTCGTTAGCCCCGTTGTGCCTACCCTTCTTTTGATTCAGCTTCACCTTCGTCACCAAAGCCCCATAGCCTATCCTAGTCGCACACCCAAGTCGAGTTTAGTATTTTATATTTTCATGTTCGGATATGATGTGGTGTTATTATTTGTGAAAATGTTTAAGTGCTCTCAAGTTTATATCTGCTGAATTGTGAAAATAAAATGAAGAAAAAGAAAAAATATATATTTGTAAAAAAAAGTGAAATGAAAAAAAGTTTAAATTGAAAATCTTTTTGGAAATGTGATTATATTTGGAGTAGGAGGTGCACACACCCATATGTTAAAAGTTAAGTCTGGAGGTGTGGTGTACCTGCATATATTGTGGTTAGCGGTTGGATTCTTTTTAGGCTAGCTCATTTGGGTTAGGTGTATAACCTTTCTTTTTATCATTGTTTACCTCACCGTAACCAAGCTAGTGATTATGCTAAAGTACTACGGATTTGTGCTTGAGTCTTACTAGTGCGTGGAGAGAGTGTGAAAGGGCAAGCATATGGTCACCGACATTGTTGGATTCCTTTGGAGGTGATCCTGAGCCCCAATCTTTGGCAAAGCTCACCTTAGTGGTCTGCCTACTTTCTTCCTATGCGTGACCAGTTGATTCACCGTGATTCTATTTTTGAGTAGTAATAAAATTTTGATACGTATTCTGAAAAATATAAACTATTTTGCATACTTAGAAATTTTCTCTATTGTATTTTTACGCACGCGAGCATGCGGCTTCGCATGGTACTTTGTTTTTCAATTTATTTGTTAGCTAGTAATTTTCACTACCTGCTTAGATTTTGTTTGCTCGGGACGTGCAAACAGTTAAGTCTGGGGGTGTGATGAGTCCGATTTATATAGGATTTTTCGGACTCATCTGGGCTAGTTTTCACGCGTTTTCACTTCACTTTTAGTTCGTTATCGTATATATTTCATCTTATCTTTATTTCCATAGGAAGTGCACACTTAGGCCCGTGGTTGTGTATTTTTGTACTTTTATTGTTTGTACACCATTTTGTGCTCGTTTGGAATGTCTTCACGTATCAGTGTTGGGTTTAGGGGTCGTGTACGTGTTCCAGGGACGTTTAGAAGCAGGAATACTACACACGATCATCGGATATAGTGCGCACGACCATTAGTCGTGCGCACTATATCGTGCGCAATGTACACTGATTTCCAAAATTTGCCTGTGGTAATCGCATGACCACTGGACATAGTGCGCACGACCAATGGTCGTGCACCACTGATCGTGTGCATTGATTCCTCTTTTCCTAGAGTCCTGTCTGGGGTAATCGCATGACCATTGAACTTAGTGCGCACGACTAGTGGTCGTGTGCCACTGCTCGTGCGTGTTATCCCAGTTCTTCTTCCTAATCTGCCATGCCAGTGCGCACGATCACTGGACATAGTGCGCACGACCACTGGTCGTGCGCCCGTGATCGTGCGCATTGTTCAATTTTGCTTTGTATATATCGCAGGTCTCGCCCTAATTCGGAATCATTCGGATCGCTCGGTATTTCTCTGCTGTTTTTCGCCTTCTCTGCCATTTTTCATAATCTTCCACCCTAGGGAGGTGCTCCGGGTAAGCTTTCACCGCCAAATCCAAGCCGGAGCTTCCTCTCGGCCTCCTCCATCATCTCTTGGGTTCCTTTCAAGCTTCAACACCATATCCATCAAGCAAAGGGAAGCTTGCAACTTTCGTCCGCTATCGTGACACGAAGAAGACGGGCCATTGGAAGGTGGTGACAGCCCTTCTCTACCCCGGACGTAGTTGAGGACCGAGCTTGGACGCAGATTGACAACCCGATGATTCCAACCGTGAATCCTCAACAATACTTCGGATTCGGTCGATCTCTTGACTTGTTCTTCCTTTATTATTGTATATCTATGTCAAAACTTCATTTATATTTATGTTGTTGAACTTTAGGTGTAAAATTTATTAGATTCATGCAGATGTGATTCTGTATTGTTTTACGCTTTAGTTGCTTGAGGTGCGCCATATTTCATCGACCATCCATCCTCCCTTGCCGCACTAGCAATTGCTAGTGGCGTGCGTAGCGAAGAGGTCCTCACAACCCTCATTCCGCCATTCTCACCACCTTATCCGCAAGCCTACTCGGCCATCCGCATAGTGATTCGGTGCATAGCGGCCCGACTAGTCTTCCATCCAGCCTTGCGAAGCATCGCATAGCGGCGTTGCATAGGAGTAGTTGTTAGCCTTTTATTTTCTTTTTCCGCAAATATCAAAACCCCCCTTAGTTAACTCCAACCTAAGGACTTCAATCTCAAGTCCTCCTCGAAATTAACTCCACCTTACTATGTTCCTTGAGATATCGATACTTGGGAAAACTCGCCCATTTTATATTACTTGTGCGACCGGTTCACTGTCATTATCTATAGCATCATGTGTGATTGTCAGAATCTTCTGAGATGACTTCAGCAGCTTTCTTAGGAGGAGACGGAGACATTCTCCTATCCTTCTTTGTGGCTTCAACCTTGAAGTCAACTGACCTCTCTCTGTATTCAGACTTATTGCTTTTCTCCTCCTCTTTTTTAGCAGTGAGCTGCATCTCATAGGATAATAGTTATTGGGTACATTGGAAAATGTGTACCATATTTGGAGAAGACTCACCTAACTCAATGATATGCATCAATTTGTATTTGATGTTGTGTTGAGTTATCATGTGCAGATTAAGTAAATGGAAGAAAAATTTTCTAAGTACAAGTATCGACACTTGGGAATGGCTGTGTCGACACCAAGGGCTAGATTGTGTCGACACCCAGAATTTGTGTCGACACACAGAAAATATGTCAACAACGTTGTGTCGACACCAAGGGCCAGATTGTGTCGACACCCAGAATTTGTGTCGACACACAAAGAAGCTGTCGACACATTCCAAAATTCTGTCGACAACGACTGTGTCGATACACAGAACTTGTGTCGACACACACCAGAATTCTGTCGATACCAACTTTGTCAACACAAGGAGCGATTGTGTCGACACATAGGACTTCTGTCGACATATTCCACAGAAGCTGTGTCAAGAAGTAAAAGTGAAGTTGTGTCGACATCATCAAGATATATGTCGACACATGGACTATGTGTGTCGACACGTGTGAAGTATTCACTCGACATTCTCTACTGCTGAGTCAAAGTCCAATGAAGGTTGAAGTAATACAACTAGAGACTTGACAGCTATCATTACTAACATTGCTGTCACATCTATTAGAGGTGCCAGAAGACCGTTTGGAACCGGAACAGCCGGTAGCCATAGATGAAGCCTATATATAGATATGCTCTCTCAACAATTGGGAAAAACTAATTATCAATTATGAAGAAGTGATCGTGAACACGATCAGTGAATGAAGAATAATCTCTGAAGGATTGAATATCTAAAAGAAGAGAAAGAAGAAACAGTCAACAGATTGTAGAGAGAGAAAAACAAGAAAGAGAGAAGTCCTCATCTAGTGAAGGCAGATCCTGAACAGTCTGCCAGAAGAATTCAGATCAATTCTGAAAAAGAATTCAGATTAATTTTTGAATAAGAAGGAAGCTGATTGAAGATCAACTCCAACTCCAAGAAGATCAACCTTACTTTGTTCAGATTCAAGAAACTTTGAAGAAGCTAAGACAGGTTGATCCTTATGTAATCAGTTCTATCATGAACTGATCAAGAAGCCTTCAACCAATTCTCTCTCCATCTGGTTGAAGATATTATTATCTTTTTATCAATAACTTTTGTAGGTTCTGTAATAGATCTTAGTGTAGGAGATTTATTTCTCTGAGTTATAAGCCTAAATTATAACGGGTGAGGTAGGGCTGAGTGCCTAAGGTAGGGAATCTTTTCCCTGAGTTGTAGGCCTGTGAAAGAGGCTGAGGTAGGGCGTTTGCCTAAGTTGTAGGAGTGGGGTTTCACTCTGAGTTGTAGGCCTGTGAAAGAGGCTGAGGTAGGGCTTGTGCCCGAGTTGTAGGAGTGTGTATGCAATCTGAGTTGTAGGAACCATTCTTGGTTCTGAGTTGTAAGATCTGCGAATCTGAGAAGAAAGAAGGAAGTTAGGCCGAATCTAGTACACTGCTAGATAGTCGAAGGGGGAAAGTGGATGTACCCCTCATTTGGGGAACCATTATAAATCTGGTGTGTAATCTGTGGAATGCTATGTGTATGTGAATGATGTGCTGTGATTTCTGCTGAATAAATTGCTAAACTAGATACATTTGTTTGCCTAAGTTAGAAAAAGAATTGAACCTATTCACCCCCCCCCCTTTAGGTGTTTAGGACATCTTGAAACCAATTCTTTCAAGCGGTATCAGAGAGAGGTTACTCAAAGAATAGACTTAACAGTCTTAGTAGATCTCCAAGGCAGAAATCTATTAGGCAAAATGGGTTCCATTGAGATTCATAAGGAGTTTGGTTCCATGAATTTACCTATATGCAGGAAAGAGATTTTTTTTCATATGGAAGTAAAGAGTTAGACTGTTTATGGAAGCTTCACATCCAAGAATCTATATGACAGTCAAAGAAGGGTCATTCATCCTAATGGAAGTCTCAGTTCTTGATGCAAATCTCAGGACACCAAAGGAGTATTCTGAAATGACAAAGGATGAGATCATCTTGTCTACTATGGATAAGATAGCAAAGAATATAATAGTCAGTGCAATAGATGATTCAACATTCCAAAATTTGATTCACTGCAGGACCTCCAAAAAATGTGGGACACCCTGATTGTCTACATAGAGGGATCAGAAGAAGTGAGAGAAGGCAGAAAGTCTATGCTGAATCAGGAGTATGAAAGTTTTAAACAATATAAAACAGACAGCATAACTGAATGTTACAAGATGTTCTTTAGAATAGTTAATGAATTGATGTCATATGGAAGATTATTCAGCACATATGAGTTAAATGATAAGTTTCTGAGATCATTAACTAAGGACCGGAACACCAAGATATGTGCCCTTAGGGAAGTGGTCAGACTAACAGAAATCTCACCTCCTACATTATTTGGCAAACGGCTTTAATATGAGATGCATCTGATGGCCAGAAAGGAGGAGGAGAAAAGTAATAAAGTTGATTACAGAGATAAGTCATTGGCTTTCAAGACTGAAGCCATAAGAAAGGACAGGAGGATTTCTCCATCTCCTCCTAGGAAAGCTGCAGAAGTAGTTTCAGAAAGTTCTGACAGTCACACATCAGATAGTCCAAATTCTAATGAATACTTAGCTGCTTTCTCAAGACAATTTCAAAGGTTCTTGAAGAAGAAACAGTGGAGATCCAAGCCATCCTCCTCACAATCCAAGGATGATTACTATCAGAAAAAGAAATCCTCTAGTAAGGACAGGTATGGCTCTAAACCTAGTAAATTATCTTCAACTAAGATTGTTTGCTATTATTGCAACAGGCCTGGACATGTGGTAGCTGATTGTCCTGACAAAAGGAAAGAATCTAATGACAAGAAGAAACTAAAAAACTAGGGCAAGAAGGAGAAATCCTTTGTTGCAAAGAAGCAAAAAAGTTGGTCAGATTCTTCATCATCATATTTTGAGGCTGAAGCTGAAGCTGAAGCATACATAGGACTGTTTGCAATTGAAGAGGATGCAGAAGAGGCTGAGTTCTTAAAATTGCTGGACTAAGTAAATGGAATTGATGAACATTGTTGTAAAGGGCTGATGGCCTTGACAGAATAAGATGAGTGCCAGGATCAGCCTGGTCCTAGTAAGGTAAACAATTCTTCAATAGTTTTTGATTACTATACTAGATCAGAATCAGAAGCATCTGCATCAAGAGATGTGGATGAATCTGAATCTGAATGGGATGTTCATCAACTTATTGATGAATATGGTGATCTGCTGCAAGCACTTAAGAAAAGTAGAATCCTTAACAAAGTACAGGCCAAGGAAATTACTGCTCTTAAGCTGGCTGCATCTGATTCAGAAAAATTGTTGGATCAGAAGTTGAATGAAATTGCCAAACTGAAAAACATAACTATTATTCAACTGGGAACAATAGCATTCAAAAATAATCAGATCAAGGGTCTGGAAGACAGACTGCTAAGAGAGAAGGAATTGATGGCAAAATTCTCAAAGCCAAAATCAGTCCTACCTCTAATTGATGATTTCATTCCTCAAAAGGGTAAGAAAGGATTAGGCTTCAAGGGAAATACTAGGGCTATCAATTCCAAAAGAAAAGGCAAAGCCCCAGTACAACCACTAGCCTTCAAACCCCCCATTTCCTTCAGAAAAGTGTGGCAGCCAACAAATAGATATGATCATGATATCATACAAGGTCATGGTATGTCTGATATTCTGAATGACAAAGGTGTAGCTCCAGCACTCAAACAAAGAACCACTGTACCAACAGTGTTAAGAACAGTTGACAGCAATGCTATTAAAACTGTACCTAAAAAGAGGTATAATAGATATGAGTGTTGGTGTTGTGGTAAGATAAGGCATTATGCCAAGGATTCCTGACACAACATTAGTGTCATGAAGAATGCTAGCTTACCTGTGAGGAAGGATGCTGTTAAGAATATCAACTTTCAATCTATCTTGAACCTAGAACCCAATAAACATTGGGGTTCTAAGATAAATTAATTTTATTTGCTGCAGGTGGGTCTAAGTTGCCATACCCCTATATGGTACTTGGACAGTGGATGTTCCAGGCACATGACTGGAACAAGAAGAGTGTTAAAGGACTATACTCTCATAGAGAGTGGACCCAAAGTGATCTTTGGTAGATCAGAAAAAAGGTGTCATAAAAGGGTTTGGTAACATTTCTACTAGTTCTATAACAATCACACAAGTGGCTTATATAAAAGCGTTTGAAACATAACTTGATAAGCATAAGTCAGCTGAGTGATCTTGGGTATGACACTTCATTTATTAAGAATGGTTGTCAGATTAAAAGGACAAGTGATCAGAAGGTGATCTTTTCTGTTTATAGAAAAGGGAATGTTTATTGTTTAAATTTTGATTATGAAAACATGAACTCTCATGTATGTTTAGTTGCAGATGAGAAAGCATCTCAATGTGTCCAATGACATAAGAGGCTAGCACATCTGAACTATAAGACTATATGTCAACTCTATAGTTTAGAGTTAGTGATGAATGGTCATCAGTTTAAGTGTATAAAAGATGGTATATGTTCAGCTTGTCAAAAAGGCAAGCAGACCAAATCCTCTTTTCATAGTCTTGATACCAAAGACTCTGTGAGGTGTTTGTACCTCTTGCATATGGATCTATTTGGTCCTATGCCAGTTCATAGTCTAGGTAGGAAAGTCTATACTTTTGTGGTAGTAGATGACTATTCTAGATTTACATGGGTTTTCTTTTTGAGGAAGAAATCTGAAACTCCTACTGTCTTTCATAACTTTGTTAAACAAATTCAGAATGAACTTAACAATTCAGTGGAAAAAATTAGAAGTGACCATGGAACTGAATTTCAATCTGAATGTATGACAAGGTTTTGTGAATAACTAGGGATTCATCAGGAATTCTCCTCACCTAAAACACCTCAGCAAAATGGAATTGCTGAAAGAAAGAATAGGACACTTATTGAGGCTGGTAGAACTCTACTAAGTGACACTTCGCTCCCAGAATATTTCTGGGTTGAGCTAGTAAATACTGCTTTTCATGTTCTCAATAGAGAATTCATAACTAAGAGCCACAAAAAGACACCCTATGAGATTCTGAAGGGCAAAAAACCAAACATATCCTACTTTCGCATCTTTAGTAGCAGGTGATATGTGCTTAACACTGGCAAGTCTCATCTAACTAAGTTTGCTGCCAAATTCCAAGATGGGATATTTGTTGGGTACAGCAATAACAGTAAGGCATATAGGGTCTACAACTTGACTACACAAGTTGTAGAAGAATCTGTTCATGTAGTGTTTGATGAATCTATACTAATTAACTGTGAGTTGTCTAGCAATTCTTGTAGCTCAACGGGTTTAAAAGAAAAGTTGGACATGCTGACCATTAATGAAGACCAAACTGCAAGGCAAGATGAGGAAAATGATGGTTGCTGTCTAGGGGGAGTATAAGGTCCACAAGCTGACATTGAAGACAATGAAGTACAGCATGGTGGAGATATTAAAAAAGTTCAAATTACTGATAGAATGCCTCCAACAGTAAAGAATCTAAAGAATCATCCAGCACACCAAATTATTGGTGATCCAAGACATGGTGTGCAAACCAAAAGCAAACACATGAACACCGTGCTTTGCTCAAGTTTCTTGTCACAGATGGAACCAAAGAGATTTGAAGAAGCCATACAAGACTCCAACTAGATTGATACAATGTAGGAGGAGCTGAATCAATTCAGAAGGTGTAAAGTATGGGAGCTGATTCAAAAACCAAAGGATCATAATATTATTGAGACTAAGTGGATCTACAGGAACAAACTAGATGAAAATGACATCATAGTGAATAACAAAGCAAGACTGGTTGCCAAAGGTTATAGACAGGAAGAGGGCATAGATTTTGATCAGACATTTTCCCCAGTGGCAAGGTTGGAAGCAATAAGTCTATTCCTTGCCTTTGCTGCTTTCCAAGGTTTCAAAGTATACCAAATGGATGTCAAGTCAGCATTCTTAAATGGTAATTTTAAAGAAGAATTCTATGTTGAACAGCCCTCAGGTTTTGTTGATCCACTTCATCCTGATTATGTTTATAGGCTTAAGAAAGCATTATATGTTTTGAAACAAGCCCCCAGGGCTTGGTATGAAACATTGTCTACCTTCCTTATTAAGAATAAATTTTCAAGGTGGGAAATAGACAAGACTCTATTCCTTAGGGAGTCCAAGGGCAAGATGATCCTAGTCCAGATTTATGTTGATGACATAATCTTTGGATCAACAGAAAACAACATTTATAGGAAGTTTGCAAAACTTATGCAAGGGAAGTTTGAGATGAGCAGTATGGGTGAGCTGAAATTCTTCTTGGGACTCCAAGTAAGACAAACTGATGATGGCTTGTCCATATTATAGTCTAAGTTCACCAAGGAGTTAATTAAGAAATATGGTATTGAGTCATCCACCATCATGAGAACTCTAATGGGGACAAGTATGCCTTTAGGCAAAGATGATATAGGAAAACATGTAGATGAGTCTTTGTATAGAGGGTTAATTGGCTCCCTTATATACTTAACTGCTAGTATACCAGACATTATGTATGCTACATGTTTCTGTGCTAGGTACCAAGCAAGCCCTAAAGAATCTCATTATACTGCAGTTAAAAGAATTTTGAGATATCTTAAGGGCACACTTAATCTTGGTCTTTGGTACTCTACGAATTGAGACTTTCTACTGACTAGTTTTTCAGATGCAGACTTTGCAGGTTGCAAAGAAGATAGAAAGAGCAGCACTGGCACATGTTAGTTTCTAGGTATCAGATTGGTGTCATGGAGCAGTAAGAAGCACACAAGTGTGGCAATTTCCACTGTTGAGTCTGAATATGTTGCTGCAGGCAGCTGATGTGCTCAGCTTTTAGGGATTCAACATCAACTTGAAGACTATGGTCTCAAGGTAAGTAGAACAGATTTCACTTCATTAGAGAGCATGTTGAAAAAGAATATATCTGAAAGTCCACCTAGTGTCAGCTATGTGCACCTATGGGGGGGGGGGGGGAATAGGTGACGAGTAGCGCTTTTGCGGAATTTACGAACGTACCTGCACAATAAAAATAAAGAGCACAGCACACAGAATACACAGGAAATTTATAGTGGTTCCCCGACTTGGGTACATCCACTTTCCCCCTTCGACCTATCTCCCCTACAAGGGACGACTCGGTCACTTCTCCAACGGGATTGAAATCCAATCCCTGCACTAACGGAAGGAGCCCTTCCACACGTGAGAGTCAACACTCCCACAAAACGGGTTGCACCCAACCCTTACAACACGGAACAAAAGTTCCTTAACAACAAAAGAAAATATAGAATGTACACGAGATACAAACTTCTTTTGGAGACTACGGTGTTCCTCTTCGTTCGACGACGTGTTCTTGAAGTCGATGAAGAGTCTACAAACTTGGTCTCTCTTGGAGAGGATCTCCCCGGAACCGGCGGCGGCACACGATCGGCGGCTAGCTTCAGGATCGGCGGCTACGATGATGAGCGGCTGCTGAACTTGGAGATCCAAATTTCGTAGCGAAGCAAACTAGGTCTACCAACGGTCACTCTAGGATCGGTCGTCTCGATCGATTCGGACGGGGGAGTTTTTCCCGGTAAACGAATCGAGAGATAAGAGATCTCTGGATAGACACGTGAGACGCAAGCTTTGCTAAGCTTCTATCGCCGGAGATCGGGAAGAACTGCGATTAGCAGCGGCGACGGACTTGCGCGAGCGGCGACGGAGGCGGCGGAGAGATTTCGCGATTTTAGGGTTGCACTCGCTCGGCTTCTTTCTGTCTAGGTATTCCGTTCAAAATACCTGTATATAAATACTGTAGAAGTTTTCCAATATGACCGTTTGTGGGACCCACAAAAGAAATCCCCAAATCCCGGTCCAGAAATTTAACAGCGGCAGAATCCGGTTCAGGAATTTCCAGAAAAATGTCAAGTCAAAATCGGTGAGAATCGAAAGTGATTCTCGACGAGTCGCCGAGAATCAAAGGTGATTCTCGACGATTCGGCGAGAATCAAAGATGATTCTCGTCGAATTTGCCTTGGTTGCACGCAATGCTTTAAGCCAGGTCGAGACGGCGAGAATCAACCAGTGATTCTCGTCGATTCGACGAGAATCATTAGTGATTCTCGTCGATTCTTACTTAGACGCAGAGGTGCTTGCTTAGAAGTTGCTGGATCGAATTCGGCGAGAATCAACTTCTGATTCTCGACGAAGCGGCGAGAATCCCAAGTGATTCTCGCCAAATCGGCGAGAATCACTTGGTGATTCTCGTCGATTCTAACTTAGACGAATTATCGTCTTTCCACCTATGAGATGCTCCTTGACCCATCCTTGCTCCTTGTCTGCTCCTGCATATTTACAGCCATGTGCTTGAAAATAAGTGCACTCCAATAGAGAGAGTACACGTAGGCCAACACACTGATCTGCTCAACGAGGGATTACGTCGTGCAGACCCGTTTATATTGACCTACTGCACCCTGACATTGGTGTGCACTTAGCGTGGAAAAACTGCAAGCACAACTAGAAGGATTTTATCAAATACATAGTCTATTGACCTTAGCTTGTCCAGGGGCTTCTTTAATCAGGTACATTGTGGATACAAATACCCAACAATATCTGTACGGAATTTGTCACCACAAATAATCAAATTGCTGACATGTTTACTAAACCACTAGATAAAACTAAATTCAATTATTTTAAAATTGAATTAGGTATGTTAAACCTAGAGTAACTTAGTAAATCTAACTAAGTAATTCAATGTCGACACAAAAGGAAATCTGTGTCGACATATAGTAGTTAATGTCAACACAAAAGGAAATCTGTGTCGACATATAGTAGTTAGTGTCGACATATAAGGAAAGTTGTGTCGACACAACAAAATAGTGGTGAGACAGTGGTGTCGACACTCAGAGTTTGGTGTCGACATATAGAAGTTCTATCATTTAGATAGTAGTGTCGACATATATAGTCGTCTGTGTCGACACACATATATTAGAGTCGACTATTAAGAAGTCTGTGTCGACACATCCCAAACTATGTCGACACATAGTATTGTCTGACTCTATCGAGACATTAGAAGTCTGTGTCGACACAATCTCTACAGTGTCGATATATTAAGTATTTATTACCTTGCCTTTTGACCTTCTGTGTTGACAAACATATAAATAGGTCACAGAACAACTTTGTCGACTACGCTCTCAACATTTTTGAGACCAAATCTTTGAGTTGACAAACCTTCATCTCTCTTCTCCTCAAATTTCTTGTCACCAATGGTGCCAACATTGGAGAACAACATCAATGAAGGCTATGAATTAGTTCGCGATGCTTTTGAGAGTGCTGCGACTGAAATCAGAGATGTGATAACCCTAATCAAAGAAGTGGTTTGGAATATCTAGTTTCAGAACCTACCAAGATCTGGAAGAAGTAGGTTCTTGAATTCTATACAGCAATAACCCTGGATTCAACAGGATTGAAGATTAAGTCATCAATTCAAGGAAGCTAGGTGAAACTTACACAGAAGCGTCTGAGGAAGACACTACTATTGCCCACGACTCAGAAGATGATGAAGTCACATGTTCAATGACAAAAGAAGCTCTTCAATGGTGTGGACTGGATCACACCACTAATATTGAATCATCAATGCTGAGGAAAAGGTGCCAAGGACTGAGGGGGAGGATCCAGTGACTGAGGGGGAGTTGACTAGGACTGAGAAGAAGCTGCACTCTAGTCCTAAAGAGATAGTTGATATAGACAGTTCCTCATCTTCTGAAGATGATGAGGAAGCCTCAAATGCAAAGAAAAGGAAAATGATGGTCTACAAGAAGAAGAGCTTAAGCTACAAGAGGGCTTTGCAAACAATACCTCAACAACCAGCCCTAGCAGTTGACTACAGTTCACTGTTGGGTGCTCTGCAAGTTAAAATGGATGAGCAAAGACAAGCTCTTGAAAAATATGTGGATGAAAGCCATAAGAAACTTCAGTTTACTTTGGCTCAAGATATAAAATCAATCAGATTTGAAGTAAACCAGAATAAGAAAGAGATGACAGACTACTTTCATAAAGGAGGTAATGTTGTAGTCTATCTAGCTAAGCAGCAACAAGAGGCCAGGACTCAAATTGATGACATAGTAGTTAAGTAAGGATATATTCTGGAAAATCAGCTCAGAATGAATGATAATCTTACTGAATCACATAATGTGATTGTTACTGAGTTAAAGAATACTGCAACTACATTAACTGAGGAAAGGGCTAAAGAGAAGTCCGAGTTTGATAAGAAACTTCAAGAAATTTATCCAATTTCTAATCTGCCATTCAAGCCTCTCAAAAGATCATATCTGCTCAGCTATAAAAGTTTAAAGCTTATTATACAGAAGGCACCAACTACTTAGCTGATAAAATCAGATTTCAGAAAGATGATCTCAGGAATCATGTTGAGAGAGAAGTCATAAAGGGGGAGAGGTTGTTTGTCAATGCTAGCTCAGAGCATGCTAAATGGATAACAAATGATGTTAGAGCAACTCTGGGATATCCTCCCTTGTGTGATGATGATAATACAGCTGAGTCAGGCATTCAAGCTGCAGGAATTGAAGGGGGTCAGCCAGAGGTAGCTCAAATCATATACCCCCTTCTAACTTTGAGGGAATTCAACAACTGGTTCACCAGATGTATAGCCCTCCAGAGGCTACTAAGAATTTTATAATTGAGAAAGTGGAAATGTTAGAGGCAGTATTGAATAAAGAGAAAGAAGCTCAACTATCAAAAGAAAAGGTTTAGAGAGCAGGCTGAACTGAAGCCTGATTTTGAAAGATGTAGTCCCACCTCCAGAAATATAATACTCACTGCCTGGCAAGCTGTTAAAGACAAAATGCATGATAGAGGCAAGTGGTATTCTGAACTTGAGTGGAGCAAATATCTACAGAGACAAGATGTTATACATCTGTTCAGAAGGGATCATAAGGCTAGGAAAATACCTGCTACAGCTGTGGAACCCAGTAAATACTTTCCCAAGCATTATCACTATTTTGAAAGGCAAAAATTTAAGACTGAAGAACTTAAGAAGAAGGTTCTCAAAGGCAAGAAGCCAGCTGAAGATACTGAAGCTCCAGTACAAGCAATGATCCAATCTGGCAAAGGCATGGTGATTAAGGAGCCTGATCAGCCTTGTTAGAAAGTAGAGACAAGAAGCGAAAAGACTAGAACAAGAGAATAAACTTTGAATAATTGAAATTTTATTATCCAAAAAAGATATCATTTACAAAGGTATGGCCTCCCTTATATAGAATGGAGGAGATAAGAAAGAGAGTATACAAACAATGTGGGACTAAACATTTACAGGCTGAGCGGCTAGAATAATGGAGACCGATCAGGCCGCGCGGTTAGACAGATGGGATAACCGCTCGGCAACTCCAGCAGGATAGAACAAGCCGTAGAGTGAGACCGCCAGACCGCCCGGTCTACAAACCGCTGGATCAGACCGCTAAGCCGCTCGGTCTAATACTTCAACACTCCCCCTCAAGCTGGAGCATAGATATTAATCATGCCCAGCTTGTCACAAATGCGGAAGAAGGAAGTAGAAATCGGCTTGGTGAAGATATCAGCCAACTCCTTGTCAGAGGTGACAAAAGGAGTACAAATCTGTTTCTTCAAAATCTCCTCCCGAATGAAGTGACAGTCAACCTCTATATGCTTCGTTCTCTCATGGAAGACCGGATTTCTGGATATGTGTATAGCGGCCTTATTGTCACAGAACATAGGGAGAGGACAATCATATACCTCGCCCAGGTCAAGCATGAGAGCCCGCAACCACTTTAACTCACACGTAGTTGACGCCATACTCCGGTATTCTGCTTCGGCACTGGATCTGGAAACAACAGACTGTTTCTTGCTTTTCCAACTCACGAGATTACCTCCAACAAAGGTACAGAAACCTGACGTGGATTTACGATCGCCTTTGTCATCCGCATAACTTGAGTCTGAGTAGGCCTCAACTCTCAGATGGCCATTCTTCTGGAAGAGTAACCCTCTGCCCGGTGCTGCTTTGATATACTCTAAAATCTTCAGGGCGGACTGAAGATGACACTCCCTGGGAGCTTGCATAAACTGACTGACCTTTCCTACAGCGTAGGCGATGTCGGGTCTAGTCACCGTGAGATAGATGAGTTTGCCTACCAAACGTCTGTACCGTGTGACATCAGATAGAGGAGGCGATTCATCCGTCCACGTTTTGTCTTCTCCAACAGCCATGGGAAGATGAGCTGGTTTGGCACCTGTCAAGCCTGCTTCTCGAAGAAGATCAAGGGCATACTTCCGTTGAGAGAGGACCAAGGAGTCAGGTTTCCGCGAGATTTCTATCCCCAAAAAGTATTTTGGGGGGCCCATATCCTTCGTGACCAAGTGCTGACGGAGGTGCTTCTTCGTCAAGTCCACCCCATCTCGGTCATCACCAGTAAGGAGAATATCATCCACATATACGGCCAAAACCACCAGTCCCGAGGCCGTTTTGCGAATGAATAAGGAGTGATCGGCCGAACTCCTTTGAAAACCGATGGTTGCCACAATACCACTAAACTTTTCGAACCATGCCTGAGGGCTCTGCTTGAGGCCATAAATGGCCTTCTTCAAATGACAGACACGTGTCTCCCCCTGAGCAACATACCCAGGAGGTTGCTCCATATAGACGTCCTCCTGAAGATCGCCATAAAGAAAGGCATTCTTCACATCCAGCTGAGAAATAGCCCAAGCCCGGTTTAACAGCCACAGAAAAGAGAACCCGGATGGTGCTGAGGCGAGCAACTGGAGAGAAGGTATCGAAGTAATCAACGCCATAAGTCTGAGTAAAGCCCTTGGCCACCAGCCGGGCTTTGTAGCGATCCACAGTGCCGTCGGGGCGAAACTTCACAACAAAGACCCAGCGACAGCCAACCACATCAGTGCCCACGGGAGGAGGAACCAGGGTCCAGGTACCCCGTTCAGTAAGAGTAGCCATCTCCTCATCCATGGCAGACTTCCAATGAGGGAGAGAGAGAGCCTCCTGGTAGGTACGGGGAGTAGAAATGGCAGAGATAGCCAAGGCAAAACACCTGCGAGAAGGAGAAAGCTGATCATAAGAAACAACAGCCGTGAGCGGGTGTTGAGTACACGCCCGCACCCCTTTGCGAAGGGCAATGGGAACATCCAGATCATCGGGAGCGGCGACGACGGGAGCGTCAGCGACCGGAGCGTCCGTGGCGGAGAAGGCTGGCCCAGGGACTAGAGAGAGACGGCAGCGGAGAGGAGGGTGGAGGGGTAGGTGGGGAGACGGACTGGGAAGGTGTGGGTGGAGGAGGAGACGAAGGTGGGAAAACGGGGAGAGGTGTGGAATGAATGGAGATATCAGAAGGAAGAGAAGGAAGAGAAGAGGAAGGAGAGAAATATGAAGCATTTTCAAAAAAGGTCACGTCTGCGGAGACAAACTGCTTGCGAAGAAGGGGGTCAAAGCAGCAATAGCCTTTTTGAGTGGTAGAGTAACCCAAAAAGACACACTTAGTGGAACGGGGGGAAAGCTTGTCGCGGGTAGCGGAGGGAGCGTGAACAAAGGCCGTACAGCCAAAGACACGGAGAGGAAGAGGAAAAGGTTCCTGGTGGGGGTAGAGAAGGGAGAAGGGAGTCCGGCCGTGGAGGACCGTGGAGGGAATGCGATTGATGAGATAGCAAGCGAGGAGCACAGCGTAGCCCCAGTAGGAGCGAGGGACGTGCATCTGCGTCATGAGAGTACGCGCAACATCAAGCAGGTGACGGTTTTTACGCTCCGCCACCCCATTCTGTTGGGAGGTGTAAACACAAGTCGTTTGATGAATGAGGCCGTGTTGGTGAAAGAACGCGGAGAACTCATGAGACAGGTATTCCTTGGCATTATCAGAACGTAAGACTTTAATCGAAATAGCAAACTGAGTCTTAATCATAAAGTAAAAAGATTGCCAAACAGAGAATAGTTCAGAGCGATCCTTTAAGAGATACACCCAGGTACAGCGAGTAAAATCATCGATAAAAGTTACAAAATAGGAACTGCCCCGACCAACAGTGAGGGTAGGAGCAGGACCCCATACATCAGAATGAACAATATCAAAAATGCGAGAGGAGCCACGGCCTTGCTTCGGTGGGAAGGAGGAGCGATGATGTTTGCCAAGCTGACACGCATCACAGTTGAGCGGAGAACTGGTGGGATGTAAGTGGGGCAGAAGCTGACGAATAAGCCGGGGAGGAGGATGTCCAAGACGAAGATGCCACTGAAGGAGATCAGCAGAGGAGGAGTAGGCAGAAAGAGCAGAAACATCGTCGAGGAAGTAGAGGCCGCCGCTCTCAGTCCCAGTAGCAATCGTCCGCTGGGTCCTCGGGTCCTGAAAAGAACAAGTAGTGGGAGTGAATAAAACGGAGCACTGAAGTTGCCGGCATAAAGTGGTAACTGATAACAAATTGCACGGGAACTTCGGGACATAGAGGGTATCCTCCAAGCAAAGCGATGGAGTGAGTTGAACCATGCCCGTCCCATGAACCGGAGACGGGGAACCATCCGCCACACGAACTGGGGGTAAGCGGTCATGGGTCTCCAGACGGGAGAAGCAATGAGGGTTGCCCGTCATATGATTGGTGGCACCGGAGTCAATCAGCCATTTACCTTGGGTAACGACGTGGGCACTACCTGACGTCGTGGCCACAGAGGCAGACGGCCTAGAAGAGGCGGAGGCCGAAGGAGCATCACCGGAAGGGCGAAGATGAGGATGTTTCTGCCAGCAGCGATCAACAGTATGGCCAGTACGACCACAGTGAGAGCAGAAGAACCGGGAGGAACCCCGTCCGCCGGAGGAGCCACGGCCACTCGGGCCCCCCCGCTGAGCCTGGTGTGCAAAGGAGTCCTGCGAAGGGGGGGAGGCCAGCAGAGGCCGCTGGAGGAGAGAAGTAACGGCGGCAATGCGGGCCGCAGTGGCATCCAAAGTAGGAGATTCCGCCTCACCCAAGATCTGCTGGCGGATCATATCATAAGAGTCCGGAAGACGAAGAAGGTAACAAACAACCAGGAGTTCCTGGAAGTGTTTGTGCTGGTCGGCCAAGTCCGCAGAGAAGGGGCGATTCTGGAGGATTTCAGCCCCAAGAGCCTGGACCTGCTGATAAGCCGCAGCGGGGGACATGGAAGGGCGGGCGAAGAGGTCCGCATAGAGAGTATAAATGCGGGACGTCTGGCCCCCTTAGAATAGAGAGCAGCGAGGTGAAGCCATGCGGCCTTGACCGTCTCATCATGGCGAATGACGGGAAGGCACTCATCAGAAAGGCTGTTGGCCAGCCAGGTGCGAACAAGAGCATCACTCGCATCCCAGTCATCAAACTCAGGAGAGGTGCGAGGAGGAGGGTCATCGGTGAGGTGATGACGCTTGCGTTGAGAACGAAGGAGAAAGGTGAAAGAAACGCTCCAATCGGGATAGTTGGAGCCCACAAGCTTGGAAAGGGTGCCAAGGTTACCCGAAGGAGGAGGAGGAGAAGGAGATGCAGGAGTAGTGGTGAGACCGGAGGTAGTCATAGAACCCGGAAGCAGAAGAAGCCGCACGAACAGAGGCGGTTAGAAAAACAGAGGAAGCCGTGCGAACAGGAGCGGCTAGAAAGAGGCACTGCGGGGAAGAGGTCGCGCGGACTGAAAAGGCCGAGCGAACAGAAGAGAGGAGAAGAGCAGGTGACCGCGACCAAGATGCGGGTAAGAAAGAGACAACCCGCACGGCCAGGCAGATCACAGCAGCGGCAAGAAGGCGGGCAAAGGCACGGCGGGGAAGAAGTCGCACGAACTGAGAAGCCCGAGCGAACAGAAAAGAGGAGAAGAGCTGGCGACCGCGACCAAGATGCGGGTGAGAAAGGAACAACCCGCACGGTCAGGCAGATCACAGCAGCAAACCGCGTGGAGAGAGACAACACACACGCGGACAGGGACAGACCGCAGCGACTAGGAAGTCGGAGAGGCAAGAAAGAACAAGAGGCGCGGCGACAACTAAACAGGTCGGCGCGACAAAGAGAAGAAGGAGAGGAGAACCAAGAAGGAGCAAGCCGCGCGAACAGGTCTGCGGACAAAAAACAAGCCGCGCGGATAGAAACAAGCCGCGCGGATAGAAGAGAGGGCAAGCCGCGAATCAAGTCGCGGAACGCCGAAAAGAAGCCGCGAACAACAGAGGGCGCACAGAATCAGGAGCAAATGACCGTGGCCTCTGATACCATGTTAGAAAGTAGAGACAAGAAGCGAAAAGACTAGAACAAGAGAATAAACTTTGAATAATTGAAATTTTATTATCCAAAAAAGATATCATTTACAAAGGTATGGCCTCCCTTATATAGAATGGAGGAGATAAGAAAGAGAGTATACAAACAATGTGGGACTAAACATTTACAGGCTGAGCGGCTAGAATAATGGAGACCGATCAGGCCGCGCGGTTAGACAGATGGGATAACCGCTCGGCAACTCCAGCAGGATAGAACAAGCCGTAGAGTGAGACCGCCAGACCGCCCGGTCTACAAACCGCTGGATCAGACCGCTAAGCCGCTCGGTCTAATACTTCAACAAGCCTTAGGATAGATTGACTAGATTTTAGAACATTTTAATCTTCAGTTTTAAAATCTATGTAATTTGTTGTTAACAAACTTTTTTTGAAGTTTAAACAAAATAATGATTCATGTTTATTATGTTTGTATCATATTCTGTGACGATATAATATACTTGTTTTGTCTATATGTTACCCTGTCACTGAATGCTTTTATACATCATATTGTTTATTTCATTATAAGTGATGTATATCATTGAATAAGGGTTATGATTTGTCTAAATAGGGGGAGATTATTGGGTACATTAGAAAATGTGTACCAGTTTTGGAGAAGTCTCACCTAACTTAATGATATGCATCAAGTTATATTTGATGTTGTGTTGAGTTATCATGTGCAGGTTAAGTAAATGGAAGAAAAATTTTCTAAGTACAAGTGTCGACTGGGAATGGCTGTGTCGACACCAAGGGCCAGATTGTGTCGACACCCAGAATTTGTGTCGACATATAGAAAATCTGTCAACAACGCTGTGTCGACACCAAGGGCCAGATTGTGTCGACACCCAGAATTTGTGTCGACACACAGAGAAGCTGTCGACACATTCCAAAATTCTGTCGACAATGACTGTGTCGATACATAGAACTTGTGTCGACACACACCAGAATTCTGTCGACACCAACTTTGTCAAGACAAGGAGTGATTGTGTCGACACACAGGACTTATGTCGACACATTCCACAGAAGTTGTGCCGAGAAGTAAAAGTGAAGTTGTGTCGACATCATCAAGACTTCTGTCGATACATGGACTATGTGTGTCGACACGTGTGAAGTATTCACTCGACATTCTCTGCTGCTGAGTCAAAGTCCAATGAAGGTTGAAGTAATATAACTGGAGACTTGACAGCTGTCATTACTGACATTGCTGTCACATCTGTCAGCGGTGTTAGAAGACCATTTGGAATCGGAACAGTCGGTAACCATTGATGAAGCCTATATATAGATATGCTCACTCAACAATTGAGAAAAATTGATTATCAATTGTGAACAAGTGATCGTGAACACAATCAGTGAATGAAGAATAATCTCTGAAGGATTGAAGATCCAGAAGAAGAGAAAGAAGAAATAGTCAACAGATTGTAGAGAGAGAAAAACAAGAAGGAGAGAAGTCCTCATCGAGTGAAGGCAGATCCTAAACAGTCTGCCAGAAGAATTCTGATCAATTCTGAAGAAGAATTCAGATTAATTTCTAAATAATAAGGAAGCTGATTGAAGATTAACTCCAACACTAAGAAGATCAACCTTACTTTGTTCAGATTCAAGAAGCTTTGAAGAAACTAAGACAGGATGATCCTTAAGTAATCAGTTCTATCAAGAACTGATCAAGAAGCCGTCAACCAATTCTCTCTCCATCTGGTTGAAGATATTATTATCTTTTCATCAATAACTTTTGTAGGATCTGTAATGGATCTGAGTGTAGGAGATTTATTTCTCTGAGTTGTAAGCCTAAATTATAAAGGCTGAGGTAGGGCTGAGTGCCTGAGGTAGAGGAATCTTTTCCCTGAGTTGTAGGCCTGTGAAAGAGGCTGAGGTAGGGCTTTTTCCTGAGTTGTAGGAGTGGAGTTTCACCCTGAGTTGTAGGCCTGTGAAAAAGGCTGAGGTAGGGCTTGTGCCCAAGTTGTAGGAGTGTGGATTCACTCTAAGTTGTAGGAACCATTCTTGGTTCTGAGCTGTAAGATCTGTGGATCTGAGAAGAAAGAAGGAAGTTAGGCCGAATCTAGTACGCTGCTAGATAAGCGAAGGGGGAAAGTGGATGTGCCCATCATTTGGGGAACCACTATAAATCTGCTGTACAATCTGTGGAATGTTATGTGTATGTGAATGCTGTGCTGTGATTTCTGTTGAATAAATTGCTAAACTAGATAGATTTGTCTGCCTAAGTTAGAAAAAGAATTGAACTTATTCACCCCCCCCCCACTAGGTGTTTAGGACATCTTGCCAATTCTTTCAATAGTTTTCCAAATAGAGTTGGTGGAGGTGTATCTGCAAGCCTGGCCACCTCTCTGATGGCACATATTTTAGTATCTAAATCCTTGGTTAGAGATCTAAGAAACTTATCATTGAGCTCATATGTGCAAAAAACCCTTCCATATGACATTAGCTCATTGACTATTCTGAAAAACTTCTTGTAGCACTCAGTTATGCTGTCTGTTTTGGCTTGTCTAAAACTTTCATATTCCTGATTAAGTATAGACTTTCTATCCTCTCTCACTTATTCTGATCCCTCCATGTAGACAATAAAAGTGTCCCACATCTCCTTGAAGGTTTTGCAGTGGATCAAGTTTTGGAATGTTGAGTCATCTATAGCAATAACTATTATATTATGTGCTCTCTTATCCATAGTAGCCAAGATGATCTCATCCTTTGTCATTTCAAAACATTTTTTTGGAGTTCTGAGATTTGCATCAAGAACTAAGATTTTCATAGGAATGAATGACCCTTCATTAACTGTAATATAGATTCTTGGCTCAGATGCTTCCATAAACAACATGACTCTCTCTTTTCAAATACCAAAAATTTCTTTCCTACAAATAGGTAATTTCATGGATCCAAGTTCCTTGTGATTTTCTCCTGAACCCATTGTGTCTAAATGTTAACTGTCTTTTAAATCAACTCAGACTGTTAAGTCAAATCTTGAGCAACCTCCCTCTGATACCACTTGAAAGAATTGGTTTCAGGATGTCCTAAACACCTAGAGAGGGGTGAATAGGTTCAATACTTTTTCTTAAGGCAGATAATCTTTTTACTGTTATATCACAGATTATTCAACACAGCACAGTTCACAGTACATAATAAACCTCACTACAATACAGAAGACACACAGTTTTATACTGGTTCCCCAAGTGATGGGTACATCCACTTTCCCCCTTCGCCTATCTAACAGTGTACTAGATTCGGCCTAACTTCCTTCTTCCTTCTCAGATTCGCAGATCTTACAACTCAGAACCTTGAAAGATCCCTACAGCTCAGACTTCAGCAAGTCCTACAACTCAGATCCTCCCAGAGAATCCTACCTCAGAGTGAGTCAACACTCCTACAGCTCAGGAAATTAAGCCCTACCTCAGCCTCTTCCCAGGCCTACAACTCAGAGAACTTAATCTCCTAACTCAGGAACTCAGCCCTATCTTAGCCTTTATAAATTTAGACTTACAACTCAGAGGAATAATCTCCCTACACTCAGATCTGTAAAAGATTCTACAAAAATTGAAAATAAAGAGAATAATTCCTTCACCCAGATAGAGAGAGAAAGGGTGAAGGCTTCTTGATCAGTTCTTGATAGATCTGACCACTCTAGAATCAACTTGTCATAGCTTCTTCAAAGCTTCTTAAATCTGAACAAAGTAAGGTTGATCTTCTTGAAGTTGGAGATGATCCTCAATCCAGCTTCTTCTTAATCAGATTTAGTTCTTATTTCTTTTGTAGATTGTTCAGGATCTGCCCTCTCTGGATGAAGACTTCTCTCCTTGTTGTTGGCTTTTTCTCTCCATGGATTCTTCCAGCACTGGACTTCTTCTATCTGATGATAGAACACATCTTTATATAGGGTTCATCCGAGGTTATCGGCTGATCCGGTTCATAACGGCCTTCTGACAGCTCTGACAGAAACAACAGCTGTGTTGATCATGACAGCTGTCAAGTCTCCAGTCATTATATCTGATAGTTCAATGAACTTCAGCTCAGCAGCAAAGTGTCGAGACAATACTGCAAATGTGTCGACACAAATAGTTCATGTGTCGACACAATCAATGGTGATGTCGACACAACTTGCATAATGTCGACACAGCACTTCTCTATCTTCTTGACATATCTTCTGCATAATGTGTCGACACAAGTCCTGTGTGTCGACACAATTACTTCTTGTCTTGACATAGTTGACTTCAACAAAAATTCTGGTGCGTGTCGACACAAGTCCTGTGTGTCGACACAGTTGTTGTTGACTGAGCTTTCTATGTGTCGACACAAGTCCTGTGTGTCGACATAGTTGTTGTTCACATAATCTCTGTGTGTCGACACAAGTTTTGTATGTCGACACAAACTGGCTTCTGATGTCGATACAGTCTTTGTCGACAGAATCTCTATGTGTTGACACAAGTTCTGTGTGTCGACACAAGCTGGCTCCTCGTTTCGACATAGTCTTTGTCGACAGAATCTCTGTGTGTCGACACAAGTTCTGTGTGTCGGCACAAGCTGGCTCCAGGTGTCGACACAGTCTTTCCCATGTATTGTCACAATGCTTCTCAACTGTCGACACTTGCACTTAGAAAATTTTCTTTCATTTCCTTAACCTGCACATGGAAACTCAACACCACATCAAATACACCTTGATTTATATCATTGAGTTAGGTGAGGCTTCTCCAAATCTGGTACATATTTTCCAATGTACCCAACAAAGGTCATCACTACAAAACACTGATCCTGCCGGCCAAATAGATCACAACTATAGCAAAGTAACAAAAGTAAGTCCACAAAAATTACATTAATAGTAAATAATCTCCACGAAGGGAGTGTCCACAGGTATAATAAAAATACTAAAATCTTGGGCTCATGCCCAGTACATCAATGTCCTAACTACAAATCTCTCATCGCGGAAGCAAAAACTAATATAACTAGTAGAGACCAGGACTCACAGTCCCTGCTATCTAAACTCCAGTACTAGACTTCCCCATCTCCAAGCATGCCGACCTCCGGGGCTTCTCCTCCATACTGGGCTCCATAGTCCCCTAAAATGATGTGATTCGAAAACCGTTAGTCTAAAAGACTAAGTCCTATCATCCCCCATCCCTACCCTCATGGCTCCTAGGTACCGAGCGGGGAGAAGGAAAGGAGAGGACATGAAAGTGGAGAGTAACAAATATAAGCAGGTTGCGGTGGAACTAATCTAGCAGTTCTATAATGTATAAGCCAGAAATAAAATATGAAAGACTGAACAAGAAAAGTAACCTTAACTTATATGAAAACACATAAGCCAAGGGATCTTTTGCAAGGCTCCTATTGTATAAAAAGTACCATACCAATTTATACGATAGGGTGTCTGTTTTCTAACAAGCATAGATATATATATTTACTGAATAAAAACCTTAACTTATAAGCACTCTGGCACGAACTTATAAACCAAGGGGTCATTTTGCAGGGCCTATTGTAAAAAGCATCCCAGACCACTTATATAGAAGGTGACGGGTTATATGCAATGATTATGCTATGAAATACAATTATGCCATGATATGAGCATGCAAGTGCAACTCACCCACTTGACACTGTGTGCACAGACCTTTAGTTCCCCCTTTCTGCAGCCGAACCTCCTAGGATACCTCCGTAGTGGCAAACAGAAGCGGTGGGTTGGGCCTCGCCCACCTCTAAATCGGTAATTGCACTACCAGTCAGAACTATCGTACGACTCAATGCTGGTGCACTAAGTAGAGCTCCTGCGTACTCTTGCCGGCTGGCGCACCGGACTTTATTTGGCCAAGTCTTAAACCACACTTGCCGAGTCAACATATTGGCGTCGTTGCATCGACTCTCCAATACCGAAGACCACCACCTTATACTTTATCCACATGCAATCTTAATGTATCACCACAGAGCTAAAGCTCCCCGGATTAACCCGTCCGTCACATATATCCACCGAGCCAAAGCTCCCCGGACTATCCCGTCCGTCACAAACATCAACCGAGCCAAAGCTCGCCGGACTATCCCGTCCGTCACTAAATCCACCGAGTCTATAGCCCGAGTAAGACCACCTAACATCTTGGGCATCGAGGTGAGTGAAGGTAAATCCCGAGTTATCCTAGTTACTCTTGTAGTTTATTTTGCCTACAATTTAGGTTAACCCAGGACTGCCCAAGGTATTCTCTATGAAGGGCTCTTGATGGCACTAGGAACTACGATGGGCTGAAGCCCAAAGCTCCTTTCGCAAGCCACATATTATCTTGGGTTGCTGCCCATCTCCGAAACCCTCAAATGTTATACTGGATCTAATCCTAGTGTATTAGACACTTCCTCTCCACGGGAAAGACGATCTTTCATCGATCCCGAGCACCAACTAACGCTAGCCAATCCAACACTCTACTCATCCTAACTTTCAATGGTGAACTCATTTTTATTTAAGCAAACCAGAAAACAACTAACACCAACTCATGTGCTCAAATTCATATTCAACCATAATTCTGCAGTTTTACTAAATGCAGAGCAACTTAAGCTATATGATGTGTAAAATGAGAGGTACTCAAAATAATCATCCAGTATCCCTATAATAATTATTGGAGGGCTGTCATGAGCTTTTTAGCGTAAACCCAGAAATTCATAATTTTCTTAATTTTTGTGATAATTTATTTAATTATTCTAGTAACCCAAAAACACCCAAGTTTGAACATGAAGTACCAATTTCATACATGTTAATGCTCCATAAAATTTATGATAAATACAAAATGAGTATTGAACATAGAATCCAAAAGTCTCCCAATTTTAAGGCAAAGTTTAGGCCTCCAATTCTAATTTTAAATATAACATATTTTAATCAATTTTAAGAGGCAAGCGCAGCAAAAACACTTCCACAAATTCGGAGAAACTTCAAGGATGATTGTAAGGATATATAAATACTCAAGGTCAAGTTTCATAATTTATCAACAAATAATGAGCTCTGAACAAAATATTGAACATGTATCCAAATTAATGAGCTTGTGAAGTAGGTGCTGCAATTATGTATTCAAAAATGCTAATAAAATTCATACATGAGCATAATGGTCTAAAACTTCCTCTGCCTAATTAACATGACTTTCCAATGGATAGTGAATTCACAATAACCAAATATTTAAGTAGCGCTAATTCATGCACTACAAAGGAAGTACTAAGATTATTAATCCAAAATTCCAAATTAAATTTCCAGAGGTTCATACTACCACTAAGACCACACTACCCAGTTTCATCACTGTTAAATGAGTTTTTAATACCCTATTCTATCACTACAAAGGTTTGTGCCCTAAACTAGGGTTAGGGTTTTGAGGGGCCTACCTATTTCCAAATTCTCTAAGATTTGTTTTACCAGAGGAACTAACTACCCTAGAGTCGTCTCCCCAAATTTCAATTCATTTCAAGGTATTTTGGCCGCATGCCCTTCACAAGACCTCAAAACCCTTCCTTAGGGTTGGTTCTTAGGACCTAGGGCAAATTTATTTCAATCCACCCCATCTTCCATGGGAGGGTGTTAAAAGTCATGTCAAGTCAGTGGACCAAATTTCAACCTCTGTTGAGGTGGTTTGGCCACCTAAACCCACAAGTGCATTTTTGACCTAAATACCCCTCATTAAGGCTAGGATATGGTTTGCAAGATTCAATCCAATCATCTCCAAATGAGATGCAATTTTATCCAGAGACTTACGATGACCACAACGACGACTCACAAAAACTTGGGAGGGTTTGGAGGTCATTAGACCTATTAAAAAATTCCTACATGGATTATTAAATTCCTACAAAAAATTTATGAAAATGTTTTCCAAAAATTCTCAATTTTTGATATGTTCTAGGTATTGATAGGAGTGATCCCCATCCAACATGTCAGGTCATTTGGATGGATGGATTGATGGGGGAACTCAAAATAGTCTCTGGTATAGCCTAGGTATAGTCCACACCAAAAGTGGTGTTGTGGTCATACCATTTACCCAAATTGGTTAACACTAACTTTTTCTTAAAGTAGACCCATAGAGCTACAATTTGCATGGTGACAACTCTTTCTGAAACAACACTTATGTATTTTTTAATATTTAATTTAAAACAAAACAGTAAACAAGATAGAAATTGAAATAATATGATTTAATAAAATCAGATCAAGCATGGATCTTAAAGCAAAATCGTGGGGCTCCTGGTCATCTTCTTCCTCCAACTAAGGGCTGGGATCAGCCCGACCTACAGCTGATTCCAAGCTCATTTCCCAGCCACTCGGCCACCTCCCTGGACGACCACCACCGCCACCACCTTCGTTGAGGTGGGCGCTATCGCCGGGCGGCGGCACGGCCGCCGGAGGGGTGGTTTCCGGCGAACCCAACCCATTTTTTATGGAAAATCAGGAAACATCCTCACCCGATCTGGCTCATTTGAGCTCGATTCTCATCCTTAAAGATTCCTAAGATCTATCCATAGAAGGAGTAGAGGAGGACCTTATTGGAGGGCTGGAGGCGGGTCGATCTTCGAGTTGCCATGGCTGGTGGTGGAGCTTTTCCATGCTCTACAACTATGCAACCAGAGGGCTCGATTTCTTCAGGAAAATGGTGGAAACTCCTGCCCTAAGTCTAGGTAAGCTTTTAAAACATTCAAATGGGAGAGAGAATGAGTGTAGCATTAATGGCCATTAATGGCCACTAAAGGGAAAATTAAGGCCATGGTGGTTTCACCCTCCCTAGGAATGAATCCATCAGAAAACCTCCCATAACTAATAGAGGGAGTGAATCTCCATCATTTGGGAGAGAACATGAGGATTCAATGTCATTCAATCACCATGAATGGTCATTTTCTCCGTCTTTCTCTCTCCTCCATTAAAGGGGAAAATGGAGCTTTCTCTCTCCTACCATAAAGGCTGATTTTGATCTCTCCTCCAGCCTATTAGCACCCCACTAACTCATATTAATAATAAAAATGAGGTTAGCCCGAGTGGGGGAAATGGGTTTGACCTTGGGTTAGCAAATTTAGGCTAGTTTGACCACTTTGACCCATTAGTTGACTTTGGTCAAACTAGCCACTAGGGCTGACCCCAATGGGTCCTTGGTGACCAATGGGCCTCCCCAAAAGTTTAGAAGTACCTGGGTAGGGTTGGTTAAACATCTTGGGGGTCACTTGACCCTTAGATTGGGCATTTTGACCTTTTTAGGGCTAAGGTTGACTTAGGTCAACTTAGCCTCTTTGGTTGACTCCATTGGGTCCTAGGTGACACATTGACCTCACTCTAGGGTTATGAGGACATGAGTGGGATCCACTTGGCTAAGGCAAGGTCAGTTGACCCTATGTAGGTTAGTTTGACCCATTTAGGGTTAGATTTGACTTTGGTCAACTTAACCACTTTAATTGTCCTCCATGGGTCCTTAGTGACCCTTTGACCCCACTTTAGATCTAGGAAGACTATGATAGGGTTGGTTCGGCTTACTAGGGGCACACTGCCCTTAGTTATGGCACCTTGCCTAATTTAGGCCTAGGGTGGTTCTATGTCAACATGGCCACCCTGGGTCGACTCCAATTGACCCTTAAGGCCTTTCAATATATTGGTGTGGTCATGGTGGGGTTTTGGAGTCTTGGTGAAGCCCCATGATCATCATAAACTATGATTTATGAATCTAATATTTGCAGACCATAGTGATCTCACCTACATTCCTAGGTTCACTTGGTCTTCTTGCACTTCCTAGGGTTTGTCATGACCTAGTCATGACAAAACCACTCCTAGGGGGGCTAGTTGTCTGGGGGATGTTATAGTGCTAGTCCAGGAAAATACCCTTGTGATGCTTGTGTTGTATGCTATGGCAAGACCAGTTTTTTGGCACTGCAGGATGCAGCAGGGTTTGGGTGGAGTTGGGTGCAGAAAGTGAGTTCTGCAGAGCCCGCTATGTAACAGCCCAAAGTTCAAAATGGGAAAATTTTGGGTGACATGGCCTGGGATACGGGCATGTCCTGCTCGGGTGCGGAGACGTCGTGAGTTCGACGAAAATGCGTTCGACGAAGTGTTCGGGAGGGACACGCCCTGTGAACGGCGTGCGTGACCTAGGCGTGTCCTCCTTTGTGTCGACACTCGAGTCTTTGGTCTACAAAAGTGGTCGACAGTGGGAACACGCTGTGACACGGGCATGTAGCTTCTGACACGGGCGTGTCGGAGGCCGTGTCCCCCCCCCCCCCACTCTTGTCGACGAATTCTGCTCGACGATCGTCGAGTGAAGACAGGCCCTGCGACACGGGCATGTCTTGGCCGACACGGGCTTGTACCCTATCCGTGACCTGTTTCGAGATAAGGTTGTTTATGGTACTTCCTTAGAGTACACGGGCGTGTCACGGGCGTGTCGGACTCGAAAAGTGATTTTTAGGCTTTTTCGTGGCCGTCAATTTTCTTCAGCTGGGATCTATGGTGAGCTTCCTTCTGCTTCCTTAAGGCCGTGGATGAGAATGAAAAGAACTCATTATCATATTTCCTTAATCTTTATAAAATCCTAAAGAGAGAAAGAGAGAGGAAGAAGGAGGAGGAGGAAGTGGGGCTGGTCACGGTGGTGCTGCGGAATTCCGACAATAGATCCGAGGCCATTTTTGCGGAGGAAGAGCCGCTGCGGTTCTTTCTAGCCAGCTAGGAGTCATGGCGCTGAAGCGGTCTTCAAGGGTAACGACTTTCTTCCTAGCCATGTGAAGG
>CM077147.1:131331351-131550499 GCA_039583875.1 Platanthera guangdongensis | reverse complement strand
TCAAATCTAGTTGAAATGGTGATAATACTTTCTACATCTATTACCTCCTATGGTTTTCAATAAAAATAAAATTAAGGAATTTTTACCGCCTCTTCCGTATCCATCTAAATTAAGAAAGACCGGATAGATGAGCATTACAGATAAATTTTAAAACTATTTAAGCAAATATGAAATTTGCTTAAATAGTTCTTTTATCTAAGAAAACTGTTGAACACCCTATTACTAATTTGGGTCAGGATCAACTATGTCTCTAGGAATTCAATGTTTGACCTCTGTATAGCTCAAAAGGTCAATTAGAATTCAGTCTAAGGGTTAGAAGTCTAAGTTTGGAAGCTGCCCTCAAGACATAGACTTTTTCAGTTTTAGTCTAAGTCATATCGTCGAGCTCAGCACGACAATTCATCGAACTCCGATCGATGATCGTCTAGCTCAACTTCGACAGATCGTCGAACTCCATTCGATGATCGCTGAGCTCAACTTCTTCATATCGTCGAAATCCATTCAACGATCGGTTAGCTCAGTTCGACGATCTTGACTCGGCTTTGGATCTCTATCTCTGAGCTCAGTTCGACGATCTTTGAGCTCAGATCGATGATGTTCTGCTGCTGTATAAATCCATATCGCTGAGCTCAGTTCGACGATAGCAGAGCTCATTTTGACGTTTTCAGATAACTTCAAGGATGTTTCTAGATTCAAATTCAAATCAGTTACGGAGTTATTCTGCAATTAATTCAGAAGATTTTGTAGCCGTTTTCATTTATTTCTGGACCAAGTTTCAAGGGATTTTCAAGGAATAATTCTATGGACTTTCCTCCAGAAGACACTTTTGCAATTAAGGATGCCATTAATGCAGACCAACGGCTATTCTTCACAGAGGATGTTTTTCCATTCAGTATCAGAGAATAAAAGTCAAGAATTCTTTTTGAATCACACACATAGATTACAGATACAGAGACATACACAGACACACACAGACAGACATCACTGATCTTCAGAACAAGAACAAAATATTTTGTCTCAAAGAATTCTCAAGAACACACATCCAAGGAGATCAAATTTTTCTGAAATCTTCAGATCTCTCTAGTTTTAAAGTGTTTAAGGCCAACATCTTTCAAGACTCCAGACATCCAACATTTCAGCTGTTGCTGAAATCATCTTTTGCTGGAGCTCAACTTGTGAAGGCCTATCACCCTACAGCGAAGCTTCTTTTCCTGAAGATCTCAAGGACTCAGGGGGAGCTTTGACACCATCAATCCACATAGTCTTCTCAGCTGATCTGAGAAAGAGAAGACTTCCATCATTCTCTCACCCCATCTCTGTAAAGGGTTTCTCAAACTCCCTTCAAAAGTTTGAGTTTGGTTTTTGAGGACCTTGTCAAAAGCTCATTGGTGGCAAGACACCTGATCAAAAAATCTGATTTGGTTTTTGAGCACCTTATCAAAAGCTCATTGGTGCCCAAGACAGCTGATCAACTCATCCTGCAGTGGATTCCTACCTAGGGTGGTAGAAGAGTGGATGTACCCAAGTTTAGGGGAACCACTATATTTACTTGTGTCATCTAGTTTTGCTTGTCCTTATTTTTGTTTCTGGCTGTGATTATTCTGTGATTAGCTTTTGATTAGTTTAGTTCTGTGATTAGATTTATTACTGCTTCCCTGCTCACTCATATTACAACAATTATTGTAAAACGTTTTTAAGAACCATATACTCTATTCACCCCCCCCCCTCTAGAGTATATCAGATCTAGCTGCACTTTCAATTGGTATCAGAGGGAGGTTGGTTAAACATACCACACCTTGGTGGTTGCACAGGCTAACACCTGAACCCAAAGATCCCTAGTTAGATCTGTTTTCTTTTGTAGTTTATTATTAGATTTTGTTTTCACAAATCATGGCCCAAAATAAAGATTATGCTAGCACCAGACCTCTAGTGTGCAATCTATACAAGTTTTCACTTTGGAAAGCAAGGATCAGACTATACATGAATTCTATTGATGAAGATATTTTTAACTCTATTTTGACAGTGTGTCCAAGACCTCTAGAGAACTCAAATACAAATGCTGTTCCACCTCCATCAGGAACAGATGCTAACATCGAGAAATGGAAGGTAGCTGATGCCAAGGCTATGAACATCTTAGCCCAGACAATGTCTGATGATATATTTCAAAAGGTGGCTGAATGTAATTCAGCAAAGGAAAATTGGGACAAACTCTCTGAAATAGTCTCAGGCTCAGCTGATGAGAGAAAGGATAGGAGATCCCACCTCATATCTCAATATGAGAATTTCAAGAAGGGAGAAACTGAGTCAGTGGGAGATATGTACAACAGGCTCAGTCTAATTGTCAGTGAACTCAGGACATTGGATAAAGAGATCTCACTAACTGAACTCAATGACAAAATTCTAATGTGCTTCCCTAGCACTTGGGATTCAAGAATCTGGCCAATCAAGGATGCCAGAAGTTTGAATGAGATCATCACTGAAGCTCTATTGGGTAAGCTCAAATCTTATGAGCTACTCATCAAGAATAGAGAAGAAGAACAGAAGGCTGCCTCACCAGCCACAAGAAAAGAGAAGACCATAGCCTTCAATGCAACTGAAGATCTGCCTGAAGACAAAGCCACAGGTAATGATGAACTGCTCAGTCTGTTGGCCAAAAGATTTTACAAGATGGCCAGAAAGGACTTCAGAAGGAGATCATACAAGGAGCATGATAAGCCAAGGTATGACAAGTCCATTAATAATAATAAAGAAATTGTTTGCTTTGATTGCAGGAAACCAGGGCACATAGTTCCTGACTGTCCAGAAAACAAAAACAAGGACAGAAGGGACAAGAAAGAAAGAAGAAAGGAGAAAGACTCCAAGAGGAATGGCAATGGCAAACCCTCATCAAGCAAAAACAAACATACAAGAAAGCGGTTTGTTGCTGAATCCTGGAGTGAGACTGAAGAGGAGTCAGAAGCCTCATCCAGCTCCAGTGATGATGAGGATGATGCATAAGTGAAATAGTTCTGCATGATGACAATCAATGCCTCACAACATAATTCAGAAGAAGAGGAGTCAGAGTCAGACTCAGAGACTCAACCTGAAGAGAATCAGGTAATCAGTTTTTTTGATTTTAACTCAGAGGACTTTAAATCTGAATTTAAAGCATTGTGTTTAGACCTGCTAAAATCTGAGAAAGAAATTATCTCTCTCAGAAATCATCTATCTGAACATAATACTTTAAAGTCAGAAAACCTCAAACTCTCTAAGGAGTTGGAGTGCTGTAGGGAGCAGATAGCTTCACTGAAAAGTGAGCTGTCTGAGGCCAAGAAGTTTGAAGAATCCCTTAATGGGAGAAGCATCAAGCTGATGGACATCACAAGCACAGTGAACTCCAGATTTAATAGTACACTGGGCTTGGGTGCTTCATCCAGCCAACCCATAGTTCTAACAACTCCAATCAAATTCATTTCTGACAAAGGAAAGGGAGTTGTAGAGGTATCTAGGAAAAATTCTGATCTGCCCCAGAAAACGAAGTCCCAGCAGAAATCGTCGAACGGAGGTCGACGATCGCCAAACGGAGATCGATGATCGCCGAATGCAGATCGACGATCTCAGGCAAAATCATCGAACACAGGTCGACGATCTCAAGTACCTGAACTCAGCCATAGTCGACCGTCGAACGGAGCTCGACGATCTGACCCAAGATCGTCGAACGCAGCTCCAAGATCGTCGAACAGAGGTCAGAGCTCTGGAAATTTTTTCAAGGGCAAATCAAAATTCAATCCTAAGGGTCCTTCATCCCAAATCTTTAACCCTTATACTGAATGGATTATACCTCCAAGGAGATATCATCCTGAAGGATATAAGAGTCAACCTGGGATGTCCTTTATTTCAGAATTTAAAGGTTATCAACCTAGGCCCAAGGTAAACTGGGTCAAAAACAAATGAATTATCTTATGTGCAGGTGAAGACCTATCCAACATCTAACCAGCAATGGTACTTGGATAGTGGGTGCTCTAAGCACATGACAGGGAATAAGGACAACCTCACATCCTTTAGAGCCAAGCTTGGACCCAAAGTTATCTTTGGTGATTCAAACTTTGGACAGACTAAAGGATATGGTGCTGTCTAGATTGGATCAGTAACATTCAAGAAGGTAGCTTATGTGGAAGGACTGAAGCACAACTTAATAAGCATCAGTCAGCTGTGTGATGAAGGCTACCAGGTGACCTTCAGCAAAGCATTATGCAAAATCAAGTCAGAGGGCAACACAACTGTGTTGATAGGTAAAAGGAAAGGTAACATCTATCTAGTAGATTTTCTTTCAACTGATGTAGATATTTGCCTGTTTAATTCTGTTTGTAGACGAAATATTTTATGGCATAAGAGACTAGGACACCTAAACCTTAGAACTATTGCTAGGCTATCCAAGGACAACCTTGTTAGAGGACTACCATCTGGCCCCTACAAGAAGGAAGGACTTTGCAGGGCTTGTCAATTAGGCAAGCTAACTAAAAACAGCTTTAAGTCACTTAATAAGAGTGATTCACCTAGGATATTATATCTGTTACACATGGATCTTTTTGGACCTATCACAGTATAAAGCCTAGGAGGGAAATCCTACACTTTAGTAGTTGTAGATGACTTCTCTAGATTCACTTGGGTGTTCTTTCTAAGAAAGAAGTCTGATAACTTTAAGTGTCTGACAGAGTTTCTCAAATGTATACAGATGGAGTTCAATACTCACATTGCCCTGATCAGAAGTGATCATGGGATAGAGTTTGATTCTCTTCTTATGCAAGAGTTCTGTCAGAGTGAAGGGATCAGGCATACTTTCTCAGCTCCTAGAACTACTCAACAAAATGGGGTAGCTGAAAGGAAAAATAGAACCCTTATTGAATCTGCCACTACATTGTTGTCATATGCTCATCTACCTTTATCCTTTTGGGCAGAGGCAGTGAACACCTCCAACTATGTGCTGAATAGAAGTTTGATACATAAACTAAAGGGAAGACTCCCTATGAATTACTCAAAGGGAAGAAACCTAAAGTTGATTATTTTAGAGTTTTTGGTTGTATTTGCTACATACATAACAATGACAAGAAATATTTAGCAAAATTTAAAGCCAAAGCTGATGAAGGAGTGTTTCTGGGATACTCTATGGTCAGCAAGGCTTATAGGGTTTATAATAAATCATCTCTAAAAATTGAGGAATCTGTTCATATATCATTTGATGAATCTAACATGTCTTTCAAGGAGAAGATCCCTTCTACCATAGAACCTTTGTAGGAACATTCTCTTGTTGAAGACTTGAACAAGTTACAGGTTACCCAAAGGGATGAAAGTAGTGAAGATGAAGAAAATGCTCAACATATTGAAGAACAACTTGAAGAGCCAGTTGTTGTTCCACAAGAGGAAACAACAACACAGGTTGGTGAACAATCAACACCCCCTGTTGATTTAGTAACATATAGAGATCATCCAATTTCCCAAATAATTGGAGACATCTCAGCTGGTGTGCAAACCAGAAATCAAGTCAACCAAAACTTGTTGCACACATGCTTCCTATCTCAAATTGAACCTCAGTCCATTCAAGATGCAGAGCAAGATCCACACTGGATCATTGCAATGCAAGAAGAGTTGCATCAATTTGAGAGGAACAAAGTATGGGAACTAGTGCCAAAGCCTAAGGATCACTCCATTGTTGGAACAAAGTGGGTATTCAGAAATAAACTGGATGATTAAGGAGTAATTGTAAGGAACAAGGCAAGGCTAGTTGCTCAGGGATATTATCAAGAAGAAGGAATAGACTACGACCAAACTTTTGCACCTGTTGCAAGATTAGAAGCCATCAGAATATTTTTAGCTTATGCAGCACATAAAGGCTTCAAGGTATATCAGATGGATGTCAAAAGTGCATTCCTAAATGGAGACATCAAAGAGGAAGTATATGTCAGACAACCTCCAGGTTTTATCTCTCCAACTTATCGTGATTATGTTTTTAGATTGAACAAAGCATTATATGGTCTCAAGCAAGCTCCTAGAGCATGGTATGAGACCCTAGCATGCTTTCTCTTGGAAAATGGATTTATAAGGTGTAGAGTAGACCAAACTCTTTTCATTAGAACCCATAAGTCCAATACCCTACTAGTACAGATTTATGTAGACGATATTATTTTTGGTTCTACTGACTCCAAATTGCGCGGAAGGTTTTCCAACCTTATGCATTCTAAATTTGAGATGAGTAGCATGGGTGAGCTATCCTTCTTCCTAGGATTGCAAGTCAAGCAACATGCTGAAGGCATCTTTATTTCTCAAACCAAATATGCAAATGAATTGGTTAAGAAATTTGGCATGTCTGAAGCATGTTGTATGAAAACACCCATGCCTACTAATGCTGTATTGGATGCTGATGAACATGGGAAACCTGTTGATCAGACAACATATAGAGCAATGATTGGCTCTTTACTGTACCTTACAGCTAGTAGACCAGATATAATGTTTGCTACATGTATATGTGCTAGGTTCCATGTAAGACCTAGAGAGTCACACCTAACACTAGTAAAGAGGATTCTCAGGTATGTTAAAAGTTGTCTAAATCTAGGTCTCTGGTATCCAAAATATTCAGCATTTGATTTAACTGGATTTTCGGATGCTGATTATGCTGGATGCAGAATTGACAGGAAAAGCACAAGTGGAACTTGTCAGTTCCTTGGTGACAGACTTGTCTCTTGGTTTTGTAAGAAACAAACTTTTATGTCAACTTCAACTGCTGAAGCTGAATATATGGCTGCAGGCAGTTGTTGTTCACAAATCTTGTGGATTTAAAACCAACTCCTAGACTATGGCTACAACTTAGAGAAGTCTAAAATCTTTTGTGATAACACCAGTGCTATTTCTATAGCTCAAAATCCAGTCCTCCATAGTAGGACAAAACACATAGAGATTAGGCATCATTTCTTAAGGGATAATGTTGAAAAGAATAAAATTGAACTACAATATATCCCAACTGATTTACAAAGGGGAGATATTTTCACCAAGCCCTTGGATGAAAAGAAACACACCTTCTTCCTAAATCAGTTAGGAATCTTAGATGGAGGAAGTCTTAAATAATATCCTTGATCTTAAAAGCTTAAAAATTGACCAAGACTAGGCAAACATCCTGATTTTTCTTAGTGTCTAGAGTTTCTCTGATCTCTGAATTGCGCTCGACGATTTTCCCCTAGATCGTTGAACGGAGCTCGACGATTTCTGAAATCGTCGACCTGAGTTCAGCGTTTCTCAGATAGTATGAACTATCTCTTCCGGTCAGCGATCATCGAACGACGCTCGACGATTTTGTTCTCTGAACGGTCGTCGAACAGAGCTCGACGCTATCCAATATCGTCGAACGGAGATCGACGATGTTGAAGACTCTTCAGATTCCTTTAGAAGCCTCGATCGTCGAACTGAGTTCAACGATCTTTCCAATTCTGCGTCGAACCCTAATATAAAATTCATTTTTCGCCGTCGTTCTCCTTTGCGCTTTCGATTTCTCTGCAAGAACTTTCTTTCCCTCCAAACATTTCTGCACTTGGTCGTTATTTTTGTTGAATTTTTGCAGGTGCCTATGGCTGTGTCTGTTGCTGTTATAGCCGCCATGAAGTTTGATGCTGGCTTCGACATAGACATGGACTCCTTCAGCACAACCGACCAGGGTTTTTAGGATATCTTGGGGTTATTCAAAGAGCAGAACCTGACTGCAATCATGACCACAAGGATTAAGCTTGCATCTGATGAGATTAAGGAATGGGTCTACACTGCCCACAATCAAGACAACAACACCATTGTTGGATCAATATCTGGCACTCAGGTACCCTTAACCCCAGCAATTTTAACAGAGGTTTTTGAGTTAAGAACTGTGGAGATACTACTGACTTGTCTGTAGAAGAGTATACTGAATTGCTTTCCAGAATGGGTCATTCTGAGGCTAACCCTAGCAAGCTCTTGAAAAAGAACCTTTCTGTGGAATACAGATTCCTGGCTGATGTAGTTGGGAAAGTGCTACTGGCTAAGCATGCTGCTCATGATATAATCTCAAGGTATCAGCCCTGCCTAATGGGAGCCCTAGTAGACAGGAAGAATTTGAATTGGGGAGAGCTATTCTTTGACCTCATTAAGAAGAAGATAAACAAAAGTTTTGTAAACTTTGGAAGAATTATAGGGGTGTTTCTGCAGCATAGGTGCCCTGCA
The DNA here is from genome assembly GCA_039583875.1 of Platanthera guangdongensis. Classification (NCBI taxonomy): domain Eukaryota; kingdom Viridiplantae; phylum Streptophyta; class Magnoliopsida; order Asparagales; family Orchidaceae; genus Platanthera; species Platanthera guangdongensis. The sequence goes on along the minus strand of CM077147.1, from coordinate 131,542,282 downwards.
TTGCTGGTCTCTTCTGGAATCCACATCAATGTATCCAAGAGACTATCTTGTGCCCTATTTGGTAAATGGGACAGACAAATCATCAAGCCCAGCAGGCCCTCCTCCAGCACTCCTTCAGGCACCAGGACCCTCAGAGTCACTTCCCCACAGGTCTCTGCCCCTGCAGATGACCTGCCTGCTGATGTTTCTCCTCCTCCTCCAATTCCATCTCTTCCCATACCATCTACCATTCTAACTCCATCCACCATTCAAACTCCATCCACCATCATCATCTCCAGCCCATCTCCAACATCCACACCATCTCCAATCCCCACTCCTCCAACCACAGAAGACCAATTCCATCCATTATTCTCCTACCCTCAACCAGATATCACTTCATCACCCTCCATCCCTTCCTTCACCCTCATTGATGATTCCTTTATGGATGATTCACCATCCTCTCCTCCTGAGCTACCCTCATCCTCAACTTCCTATCAAGATCTTCTACAACAAATTATTGACCAACCCACCTTCACCCCATCTATCTCCATCCCACTGTCCTCCATCTCCACCTTACCCACACCTCAGCCCTCTCTTCCCCCATTCCCCAGCTCTCCACTACCCTCACCTACAGCTACTCCTCCTTCCTCTACCTCTGCTCCAGTCACTACTGAGCAAGTAGACATTCCAGCCCATGCTGACAGGCTGTATGAATTGCTAGCACCCAGGCTATCTCTTCTTTTGGAGACCTCCTTGGCTCCATTACTCCTGTCAGTGGCAGCCCTCTCTGCCAGGCTTTCCTCTCTTTTCCCTCAGGCAGCCCCTTCTGTAGTGTGCCTTGATCCAGCCATGTCTGAATCTAGGCAGGGGAGATGCCCTATGAAGTGAGTCTGCCTGCTACTGCTGCTGCTGTTGCTGCTATTTCAGTGAGCCTGCCTACTGCTGTTTCCTCAGTTCCTGCTGCTGCTGCTGTGTCTCAAGATCCTGCTGCAGTCTTTGCAATAGACCTCAGGTCTTTGCTCTCAAATTTTGATTCTCTATATTTCAGATGTCTGCCAGAGACAGTTGTTGTCCAGCCCCAGAGGATCTGTCCAAGGCCCTTGTGCCATTCTCTTATTGTGACCCCAGCATCATCACCTCATTTGTCCACTCAGTATATACTGCTGCTTCTTCTGATGAAAGCATTGCTATTGTTTCTGATGTTGCTGCCCCTACTGCTGCTGAAAGCTTTGATACTACTTCTGATATTTCTGTTACTGCTGTTGAGCCAATCACTAAGGAGATCCTTATGACAGAGGCACCTGAGTTTGAGCCTTCTGCATTTTCTGATGATATTTCTACTACTAATATTTCTGTTAGTGAATTTGTTGCTGCTGCTGTTGTTACTTCTCCAGAATCTATAGTATCTGCTGCTGTTGTTACTGTTTCTACTTCAACTGCAACAACTTCTGTATCTGCTGTTGTCACTATTGTTACTGCTTCAACCTCTACTGCTACACCCTCTGCTGCCTCATCTGGTTCTACACAACTCAAGAAAGAATTGATGAAGAAAATTGATGCCCTGTATGATAATCAGAGTTCTGAAAGTGATGAGTACAGAACAGACTCTGATGATTCTTCTGCTACCATTGCCAGGAAAAGAAAGGCAAGGAACAAAGCCATGAAGAGAGTACCTCCTGCCAAGGTCAAGGATAACAATGACATACCATACTACATTCTTCATGATTGCCCTATCACTGAGCACTGGATGCAGTACTCTAAGATCAACTGAAAGCAATGAAAAAGAAAAGGAAATATGAAAAGGGTTCTTCACAATTCCAACACTCTCATCCTCCTCCACCACCTCCTTCTGATGCAGGTGCATGTGGAAGTTCTGCTGCTCAACCCCCTGCTAGAAGTCAGGCCCCCTATCAGCCACATGCTAGATCCTACCATAGGGGAAGTCAATCTAGGGGTTCTCAATCCAGGAGAGGAGGATATAGAGGCAATCAAAGAGATCTCCAGGTCTACTCCAAAGGATACTCAAGGCAACATCCATACTCCAGGGAAGGACAAATTTCATCTGATACCACCTCTGGTCCTTTTCCCTATAAATTAAAGGAAACTGTGTCATCCAGGCCTCCTCAGGACAATCCTTCTAACAGATATGAGCCACCAGTACCTTTTGAAGACCCTGAGAACAATCCAGCTGCTTGGACTGCAAGGATGAAGGAACTTGCTGCACTAGATCAAATCAAGAAAGCTAAAGAGCAAGGAAGAGACTCCTCTAACATCTCCATAATGTCTGAACAGAGAAAGAAAGAGCTAGAAAGATATGCATCAAGCAAATTTTTTGATTCTGACAGGTACATGGAACTGCATCCTGAAGCTGTAGTTCCCAGGCCCAAACAGCAAACCACTTTAGGTGCAGCAGATGATACTAGATCAAAGAAGGAAGCCTTCAATCCCAACAGAGAAATCAAACTTGTTAAGGGCAAGGAAAGGAAATGACAATGTAAGGTGACAATCTCTGTGATTTCTGATTATTATCTGGGATGATATATATATATCTCTGTGGTTCTGCTGTCCAGCTTTTCTTTTTGTTTCTCTGTATTGCTGCTTGTATGTTATTTAATTTTTCCAAACTCTGTAAATAGTAATCCTAACCCAAATAGGGGGAGATTGTTGGAACACCCTATTACTAATTTGGGTCAGGATCACTATGTCCCTAGGAAACCAATGTTTGACCTCCTGTATAGCTCAAAAGGTCAATTAGAATTGAGTCTAAGGGTTAGAAGTCTAAGTTTGGAAGCTGCCCTCAAGACCTAGAGTTTTTCAGTTTGAGACTAAGTCATATCGTCGAGCTCAGCACGATGATTCGTCGAACTCCGATCGACGATCGTCTAGCTCAACTTCGACAGATCGTCGAACTCCATTCGACGATCGCTGAGCTCAACTTCTTCATATCGTCGAACTCCATTCGACGATCGGTGAGCTCAGTTCGACGATCTTGACTTAGCTTTGGATCTCTATCTCTGAGCTCAGTTCGACGATCTTTGAGCTCAGATCGACGATGTTCTGCTGCTGTATAAATCCATATCGCTGAGCTCAGTTCGACGATAGTAGAGCTCAGTTCGACTTTTTCAGATAACTTCAAGGATGTTTCTAGATTCAAATTCAAATCAGTTAAGGAGTTATTCTGCAATTAATTCAGAAGATTTTCTAGCCGTTTTCATTTATTTCTGAACCAAGTTTCAAGGGATTTTCAAGGAATAATTCTATGGACTTTCCTCCAGAAGACACTTTTGCAATTAAGGATGCAATTAATGCAGACCAACGGCTATTCTTCACAGAGGATGTTTTTCCATTCAGTATCAGAGAATAAAAGTCAAGAATTCTTTTTGAATCACACACATAGATTACAGATACAGAGACATACACAGACACACACAGACAGACATCACTGATCTTCAGAACAAGAACAAAATATTCTATCTCAAAGAATTCTCAAGAACACACATCCAAGGAGATCAAATTTTTCTGAAATCTTCAGATCTCTCTAGTTTTCAAGTGTTCAAGGCCAACATCTTTCAAGACTCCAGACATCCAACATTTCAGCTGTTGCTGAAATCATCTTTTGCTGGAGCTCAACTTGTGAAGGCCTATCACCCTACAGCAAAGCTTCTTTTCCTGAAGATCTCAAGGACTCAGGGGAGCTTTGACACCATCAATCCACATAGTCTTCTCAGCTGATCTGAGAAAGAGAAGACTTCCATCATTCTCTCACCCCCATCTCTGTAAAGGTTTCTCAAACTCCCTTCAAAAGTTTGAGTTTGGTTTTTGAGCACCTTGTCAAAAGCTCATTGGTGGCAAGACACCTGATCAAAAAATCTGATTTGGTTTTTGAGCACCTTATCAAAAGCTCATTGGTGCCCAGGACACCTTGATCAACTCATCCTGCAGTGGATTCCTACCTAGGGTGGTAGAAGAGTGGATGTACCCAAGTTTAGGGGAACCACTATATTTCCTTGTGTCATCTGGTTTTGCTTGTCTTTATTTTTGTTTCTGGCTGTGATTATTCTGTGATTAGATTTTGATTAGTTTAGTTCTGTGATTAGATTTATTACTGCTTCCCTGCTCACTCATATTACAACAATTGTTGTAAAAAGTTTTTAAGCACCATATACTCTATTCACCCCCCCCCCCTCTAGAGTATATCAGATCTAGCTGCACTTTCAAAAACCCTTGAGGGTATTTCTACAGTTCAATTTAACGCGGAGTGATCGGCTGTTTTGCTTAATAAATTGCCTAAGAAATAAACTAATCCGGCTAGTTTCTCTATTCCATGTTGATTTGGCGATTTATTAGTAAAACATGTGTTGGCCAATCATGACGCCTCTTTTAATTTGATGCCTTATTCTTTATTTTAAAAATTGAGATTAGGTGAACCCGATCAAACAAGAAAGAGCATCCAATTGGCAGATGAGTCTATTAAATACCCTATGGGAATTATTGAGGATGTGCTTGTCAAAGTTGAAAAATTTATCTTTCTGGTATATTTCATCATCCTTGATATAGAAGAGGACACCGAGGTTCCGCTCAATCTCGGTCTCCCTTTTCTTGCAAACTCGCTCGTCATATTAGATGTTTGTAACGGTAAACTTCTCCTTAGAGTCGGATATGAAGAAGTTACCTTTACTATTAAATCATCTATGAAAAATATTATTTCTAATGACGACTCATGTTTCTTTTTACAGGCTTCCCCCTAAGAAGACTCGGTATTATTTTTTGAAAAAATTTCATCTCCTATTTTTCATGAAGAAAATTTTGAAAGCCCAGATTTAATTTCTCATGAAAATTATGATAGCAATTCGGTCACACACGCTCCTATTTTAGATATTTTAGAATTAGGTAGTGACCAATTAAAAACTTCTTATGAAGAACCTCCAACTTTAGAACTGAAACAATTGCCAGATCATTTAGAATAGGTATTTCTAGAGGAGGGTTCAAAACTTCTCATTATTGTGTGTGCTTATCTATCCGATGAGGAAAAATTGAAATAATTTATTGTTTTAAAACTTCATTGCCAGATCATTAAATGTTTTAAAATTGAAAATAACGGATTTGAAAGGGATTAATCCCTCCTTTTGTACTCACAACATTTTATTAGAAGAAAATTCACATAAAACTGTTCAACCTCAACACCGCCTAAATCCTAATATGAAGGGGGTGGTTAAGGCGGAGGTTATAAAATTATTAGGGGTGGGCTTCATTTATCCAATATTTGATAGCACAAAGGTAACTCTGGTCCAAGTCGTGCCCAAGAAAGGAGGATTAACAGTAGTACTTAATGATAAAAATGTATTAATCTGTAATAGAACCGTTACCATATGGCTGGATTGCATGGAATACCACAAATTAAATGATGGGACCCGAAAGGATGATTTTCGTTTACCGTTCATTGACCAAATCTTTGAACGGCTATCCGGGCACTCTTTTTATTGTTTTTTTGACAGTCTCTCGGGACATTTCCAAATCCCAATTGCACCTGAGGACAAAGAGAAAACAACCTTCACTTATCTGTTTGGCACCTTCGTCTATCAAAGGATGCCATTTGGTTTATGTAACCCTCCAGCAACCTTCCAAAGGTTTATGTTCGCAATTTTTGACGAACTAGTGGAGGATATTATGGAAGTTTTCAAGAAAGATTTTTCCATTTTTGGAGATTTGTTTGATTTATGCTTAAATAACCTCGCCCGTATTCTCCAAAGATATCAGGACACAAATTTAGCTTTAAATTTGGAGAAGTGGCATTTTATGGTACGTGAGTGTTTTGTTTTAGGCCACATAATTTCAAGTGAGGGTATAGAGGTGGACAAAGCCAAAATAGAAACTATATTAAAACTGCCTCCCCCCTTGAATGTTAAGGCCGTACGTAGCTTTCTTGGGCATGCCGTTTTTTATCACCAGTTTATTAAGATTTTTCTAAAACAACCAAAACCCTCACTCACCTTCTAGATAAAGATTCACCATTTATTTTTGATAAAGATTGTTTGCATGTTTTTTCTATTATTAAAGAAAAATTAATAAACGCACCTATCATGAAAGCTCGTAATTGGGATCTTTCCTTTGAAATCATGCGCGATGTTAGTAGTTTTGTCGTTGGTGTGGCCTTAGGAAAGCGCATCAATAAAAATTTGCATCCTATATATTATGCGAGCAAAACACTAACCGCCGCACAAGAAAACTATACAAAAACAGAGAAAGAATTACTTGCCGTTATTTTTGCTTTCTTTAAATTCCTCTCTTATCTCACTTTGTCAAAAATTATTGTTTTTATCGATCATTCAGCTTTGCGTTATTTACTAACAAAAATAGATGCAAAGCCTAGATTAATTAGGTGGATTTTGATTCTCCAAGAATTTGACTTGCAGATCCGTGACAAAAGGGGAGCAGAAAATTTAGCGGCGAATAACCTTTCTTGATTAGAAAATCAAATTAGGGAGAGCTTATTGAGGAGGATATTGATGATACTTTTCCCGATGAGCGCCTCCTCGCTTTATATAAGGTAATAACTCTCCCCACTCCTTGGTTTGCCGATTTCTCAGACTACCTTGCTGCTAGATTGCTCCCAAGGGATTTTTCTAATAATGAAAAGAAGAAATTCTTTTCCAATTTGAAAATTTATTTTTTGGAAGATCCATTACTTTTTTGAGTTTCTGCAGATCAAGTAGTGCGAAGGTGTGTTTCTCATGAGGAGGACGCCCAAATATTAAAACATTGCCACGAGGGACCCGCCAGTAGGCACTACAAAGCCAATCAGATGGCGCGGAAAGTACTTGAAGCAGGCTTTTATTATCAGAGCATCGTCAAAGACGCTCACACACATGTAAGTCATTGTGAACAATGCCAACGCTCAAATAATATTTCCCGTCTTGATGAAATACCTTTAAATTCATTTTTAGAAATAGAGTTTTTTGATTTATGGGGGATCAACTTTGTCGTCCCGATACCAACTTCCTTTGGAAATCGATATTTTTTGGTAGTGGTCGACTACGTGTCATGGTGGGCGGAAGCGTAAGCCCTTCCAACCAATGATGCCCGACTCGTAACAATTTCTCAAAAAACTCTTTTCATGATTTGGAGCACCGCGAGCAATAGTGAGTGATAGGAGCTCTCACTTTTGTAACGCAAAATTTATTACATCCCATTTCGGGCTAGACCCCTCACACGTGTTTCGAGTTAGGAGAGTTAACTCAGGATATGGGTGCAATGGCCCTAGGTGTCAAGTGGATTGCCGAGAGGGATAGGGTTGGATGATAGTCAACGAATCGTGGGGGAGGGGACTTCAAATAAATACGTCATGGAAAATTCGTCGATTATGATTGGGTTGTTCATAGAGGACAAGTACTATTTGCAAAGTATCGTTGGGTGATACTAGACGCATTCGACACCTGACGGGGGACAACGAACCAGCAAAATTTGTTGGATATTGTTAATAATATCTGACGAATCCGTCAAATATGGCTTGGGAGAATTCGGCGGGATAAAGCGTCGAAAATCTCTTGTTAAATTCGTCGGATATCATCAGGGATATCCAGTGAATTCATCGAGAATCATTTAGATAGTTCGGCGAGATATGTGGAGAATTCGTCGAGAATACACGAACACAATCAGTGATTCATCGAGTATGAAAAAGGATACTCAACGAACTTGACTTGGTACATTTTATAGCCCAGCTGGAATTCAGTGTCTTGTACACGTGGGCTGAACCAGATCTCGGGATGAGTGCGGGTTGATTCCTTGGATCGGTCTAGTTAAGTGGACTTATTTCAAGTATTAAGAGGATGGTTTAATGAGGAAACATCACGTTGCAAGTGAACTAAACCATAATGGGTTCTTATAAAAGGGTTACACATAATACCCTAGCCGTCACTTCGTTCCCCCTATTGAGCTATTCCTTTGTCAAACTCGACGGAGAATTAGATCACCAGATTCAGATTTTCTAGAGGAAAGTCTTCTCTTTCTCTTCACCGTATAGAACAACAACAATAAAGAGAGATATGCTGCCAAGAAGAGTGACGAGATCCATGGCCAGAACTGCTGAAATGAGGTGTGCATCATACCCTCTCCCTTGGTGCTAGATCATTAGTTATTTTTTAGGAGAGATGTCGACACAAAAGGGTTTGACTTGTGAGATGAAGATATCCAAAGTAGGGACATGCTAGTGCTTGTGCCATAGAGATTTGATTTCTTCAACCTCTCCACTCTTTTTTATGAAGATAGTAGAATTGGTTTCGAGAAGAGAAATGGTCTATTGGGGGTGAATAAGGGAGAAAGAAGTTCTGCATATAGTTTTGATTAAAGGTCTAAAGGAAGAAGATGATCTATGTCATTTATCTTGCTTTAAGACACGTTAAGAAATCTATTTTCTTTGCGCAGCGATCTTCAAGGCCGTTTTTGGGTATGTTACGGCCAGATCTGGGCTTTAGACTAAACACAAAAGTGGTACCCCTTGGAAATACCTTTCCCATGGATGGCTACAGCCAAGTCGAAGTTGTTGTACAGTCAAGTCTTATGTACATGTTATTCTCGGGTTAGTGCAGATCTGGGATTGAATTTGGTAGAGAGGTCATAGTAAATTAACATTGAGATTTGCTGAACTTAATTTATGGATGTTTGTGATAAATAAAGGACTGATGGGATAGATCCTTAAGAAAGTAAATAAAGTTGATGTTTTGGTAAACTTAGTCTATACATAATCTGATGGACAAATGGTTTGATGGAATATGATTGTACCAACGGTTTGATGAGGTTGGCAAAAAAATGATTTGGGTAAGATAGTGAACAAATAAATTGATAAACTTGATTGTACAAATGATATTCTTATGGAAGCATAATTGATTGTTAATGCTTGAATTTAAGAAGGAATTGGATGAGGTTAATGCATGGCCATATGATAGGATGATTAATGGAATGTGTATAATAGTCCAGTGCCTAGAGTTGTTTCTCATTATAGGTGGCATGGTGTGATCAGTATGTTGTATAAGATGGCTTGCCTCCTATGTAAATGATGAATCCTAGTGTGGTAGGGAAATGTGGAAGGGCTGGAAGGGCGTGTGTGTTTGCCATACTAGAATGATGTGTTAATAAGGGACTCAGTGTGGAGCCCTTGCGTGCTGTTTAGCATGGGATCTGAAAAATAAAAAGGGACTCAGTGAGTGGCCCTTGGGTGTTGTTGAGAACTAGAGTGTTGATGGCAAGGCCATGTGGAATTGTATGCAGTGTGAGTTGACACGCGATGTCATAATCTTGGGTTAAGGATAATATGGCAGGTCTATGAGCTCACCAGTCGTCACACCGACGAGAGTTGACAGATAGACTTTGGGCGGTCGGGCTTGGTCTTCGGTGCTCATTCCCTAGGATCCTTCCTTGCCAAGTGGACGGTTGGGATTGGTCCTTTGGTGATACGCTCCTATAGGCTCCTTTCGTGCCATGATGATAGGTCAGCGTAGGGTTATGTTCTTGGTGCACATCTACCCGAGACCCTTTTGAGTCGTAGTACACATGTGAGCTCCGATGTTGTGTTCTTAGCATTGAGGTGTACAGAGGCAAAGGCTTGGTAGTGTGGATTCCTGCCTAGTACTGGAGAAGCCCATTCCACTGTCACTGTCTGGCCATGATGGATGACACCTGAGAGGTTAGTGATGAGTCCAATTTATATAGGGTTTTTCGGACTCATCTGGCCTTATTTTCCTGTGTGTGCACTACTTTTTCAATTGTAAAAGTTATATTTTTTGTTTAGATCTTCACTTCACCAAAAGTGCATTGTTTTATCCCTTAGGTGTGCAATTGCTCATTCTTTTGTTGGGGGTAAGCACATGGTGCTCCCCAGGGGCTCTTTACAGTTGGTTTTCATTGTATTTCTGTGGCGCTGGAGTGTTCACTTTGGATTTATTTGTTTGTATGCAGGTGGTGCGTTTTCCCCAAGGTTGGAATGCTGGTTTGAGGAAAACGCATGGTCGTGCATTTTCTTAGCACACGGTTCTTTGTGATCGTGCATTTTATTTGTGCAGGAGAAACGTCAAGCTGAGCTCGACGAACTAAGCTCGACAATCTCAATGCACGGTTAACGCACGGTTTCTTCAGAACTGTGGGTGAAGGCAATGCACGGTTTTCCTGTACGTTCTTGTATGTAGCATTCTGTGGTTAATCATGCAATTTGTTCACCTATGGGAGGAAGAGCCCGTGCGCGAGTACAACGCACGGTTCCACCGTATTTTCTTGTTTTCCTGCTTTCTGTCGCTACCCATGCGATTTCCTTCACGCACGGGCAGAATCGCTCGTGTGCGAAGTAAAATGCATGGGTCAATGCTACATCTTCTGCAAGCTTGGCCTGCAAGTTAATAATGCATGGTTATCGCACGGTCTTGCGACAAACCATGTGTGCCTATTTGTCTGAACTGTTTCTATTTAAAGCGCAGATTTTCTCCATTAAAAACAGTTTTTCTCCTCCACCGTTTTCTTCCTCCAAGGAAGTGTTCCGCCATTTCACTTCATCTTCCACCTTAGGGAGGTGCTCCGGGCATGCTTTCAACGCCATATTGAAGCCCGAGCTTCCTCTCGGCATCCTCCTTCATCCTTGAGCTTCAAGGAGAGTTTGATCTAACTTTCTCCATCAAGTTAGGAGAAGTTTGTGCCATCCTCCACCGGATCGTGACACTAAGAAGATGGGTCTATTTGGAGGTTGTGAAAGCCTCCTCTACTCCGGACGCTGTTGAGGACCAAGCTAGGACGCGGATTAACAACCCGACAATTCCTTCCATGAATCCTCCGCAAGACTTCAGATCTGATCGATTTCACACACTTTTCTTCTCTTGTTGCTGATAGTGTAGTTGATCTCTTGTATATGATGAAGTTGCTCTTTTTTTGATAAACATATTTATACAATCATGTCTATGTGATATCATATTTATGTTATTTGCTTGAGGTGCGCCTTTAGTTTTCTTTCGCCACCACATCAAGATTTGCCGCTCTAGCTGTAACGCCCCCACTCGTCATGTGGCATATAACGGTGGATCCGGCCGGGGCCCCACACCATTTGTCATAGACAGGCGGTGGAATTACTTGTGGAAATCAAAATCTACTCGCACCCTAACTCAATACATTCTAGAACAATATTTTATGTTAGCATGAACTCAACTCAAAGAATGTCCACTACTATATAAACTCCAAATTTATATATCCAAACCAGGAATGTATACAACACACACACCCATGGCCTTATGGCCTTACATGTTTCTCTTTACACAAATTCATTTTCATACATCGGCACGCAGACAGGCCACACATGAAATCCAAACATGCTTCGCACGGCCTTTAAGGGCCTTAAGCAGCAAGCCTCCAGTCCGCTCATTTCATATCAAGCAACAGCACCTGCAAACACATTCCCACCAAGGAGCGGCAAACAAAGTAACGGTCAGCTTCAACTGACCACTTATAATGACCCTACCCCTTACCCGGGGCAGTGGTTCCTTCCCTGTTTGCATTGTCATATCAAAATCTCTATCAGCTTAGCACTCATAACCACATCACAAACGCCGGTATCCACCAGACACTCTGTGCACTCAGGGCACCTTTTTGGTGTACCAGATATCCCTGTCGTACACCGCGAATCAGGGGTTCTTAACTTGTTAGATGTCCGGTCCTAGTCACCACAACACGCATGTTGTGAGCATTCCGCCCAAACCATTCAGGGGTCCTAACCACACAGCAAAATTGAGCATTTAGATCGACCAACCACTGTGGTGTAGCAAGCTGGGTATGACCGCATCCCCCATTTGCATTACCACCCATCGATCTCCAATAATAACAGGTAGAGATCAGCCTTTTCCCGTGCTCACATCGTCAATACCGCAGCTTGATGCGGGTCGGCTTTCCATCCTGATCAGCCGCAGCATTTCACCGCTCTCGCAGAGCAAAGAGCACCCGCATTGCTCAAGGGGCTTGACCAAAGCCTCCACTCATCTAGAAGCAACATCACATATCATTAATTCATCCCATATACACAGCACATATTTCATATCATTAAATCCACAGAGACTTCTTCGGTTTACCCATGATCATCACCAATCCAGACTACCAGTCCAGATGGGCTGCACACAGTATGCCTATGCCGCACTCCACACTTCAGGCTCTAAATGCAGACTTAACTAAGGAATACCTTACGAGATCCATCTCTTGGTGGAGGATTCCACGCACATGCATAAAGAAAGGACTTCGATGTCCAAGAAGGAGATCGTTACCCTTGAAGATCGCTTCGGCGCCATGAGGTAGCCGGATGGAAATCACCGCCTCGGCTTTACCTTCATGAATCCTCTCTCAGATCTTCAATCCGCACTCCGCAGCTCCTCCAGCAGCTGACTTCCCTTCCTTCTTTCCTCCCCTTGCTCTCCCTTTCTCCTTCTCTCTCTTGAAATGAGATGGAGAAGAAGGAGATGAAGAGGAAGGGTTTTTATCTCATTTTCTCGGCCTTTATCCACATGGAGTAGCTTGCACCACTGGATCCAAGATCAGGGAATCAAACGACTCATAATTGTCCAGAAAAGTCTGAAGACGGCCTGACATGCCCTGTGACACGCCCGTGTCACAGGCCGTGTCACTTAAGTGGCAGACCACCGACGCAAATCCAACCAGTACACGGTCCCGTGACACGCCCGTATCACAACCTACACGCCCGTGTCATGCTTGACATGCTCATGTGGACCACCCGTGTACTTCACTCAGCACCATTTCAATCTCACCCGAGAGACACACGGCCCTGGGACACGCCCATGTCCCAGGTCGTGTGCACATGGACACACTCATGTCCCGCAACACAAGGATTCCTGTTGGAAACCCATGAGGAACACGCCATGTGACACTCCCGTGTCTCAGGCCGTGTACCCTGCATTCGACGATCGTCGACCAAAAATTCATTGACCACAAGCCCAACTCCTCAAGCCAAACCTGACATGCCCTGCAAAATGCCCGTGTCCCAGGCCGTGTCACCCAACCTAAAACCCAAATTGACTTTGGGGTGTTACAATCCTCCCCTCCTTCAAAGAATTTTGTCCTCGAAATTTAGCTTAACAACAGACCATCAAATATGCATTACTTATTGTACGCATTACTTGTTGCACCACAAGCAAATGATCATCTTAACAAAATGATCCGGGTTCGAGTTCATCGGCCGCAGCTTGTCTCTCCCCACGGCATCACACAAAATAAACATTACTTGTATACTAGACACATAGACATAGTGCTAACATATGTACGTCCATCTAACTCAAATACGTCCATCAACATCATATTCACATCAGTACACACCACAAATATGTACACCAATACAATCACAGAGGGAATTTATTTTCGCTCAGTCGCATCTTCATTCAGAATACGTTTGATGGCCTCTTGTATTTCCAACCGAAACACGCGAGGCTGTATTTCACCGACTGAGCATTGCGGCTCTTGCACTTCCAGATTATGCAATCGAGGTTGCGTCCGGGATGTAGATGATTCAACCACTACTTTACCTTTTTCGTTATAGGACTCACCCGTCTTTTTTTCACTCCCTGGAGGGATACTCCAGCAATTAGGGGCTATATGCCCCTGTTTTCCACATTTAAAACATGTACGGGTTTCAACCCGTCCTTGTCCATAAGTTGTGCCCGATGCAACAGTTGAAGATGTTGGTTCAGCAGGCCTGAACTTCTTCTTGTCTCGTTTCCGAAACTCCAATTGTTGAGACTGCAGAACGTTAAATTCCGGCTTCTCCATTTCCAACTTCTTTTTATCTTGCACTCGTTTCAAATCTTTCTCCAGTGCCCTGGCCGTATCGACCAATGCTTGGAAGCCTTGGTTCACGGAACTCGGGATTGCCAACCTCAACTCGTCACGCAGTCCCTCATAAAATCAGTTCGTCTTTCATGCTTCCTGCGCGAAGGTGGACCCCGCATATCGCCCCAGTCTGGTAAACTCATGTAGGTACGTGTCAATGTCTGCCTCACCCTACACCAGATGTTGGAACTCGTTCTCCATTGCAATTCGCTGCGACACAGGCAAATATTTGGAAAGAAACAATCGGGAGAATTCATGCATTGTGTAACGACCCTAGCCGATCCAACGTGACAACGTCACGGCTCCGCTCTAGGCATCGCTACCGGGCTGCGGCCCAAGCAACACAACCCCTCTCCCTCCACGGGCAGGTTGTTGGTGGCCACAGCCTCCCTTTGATGAGGTAAACTCGATAGTCAAGCCCGCACTACGGGGACTTTCCAGGAGGTCACCCATCCCAGTACTACTCCAGCCCGAGCACTCTTAACTATGGACTTCTTTCAACTCTCATCACCAATTGAGCTGCAACTCAATTGGTGATGAGAGTTGAAAGAACTCCATAGTTAAGCGTGCTCGGGCTGGAGTAGTACTAGGATGGGTGACCTCCTGGAAAGTCCCCGTAGTGCGGGCTTGACTATCGAGTTTACCTCATCAAAGGGAGGCTGTGGCCACCAACAACCCGCCCGTGGAGGGAGAGGGGTTGGGGTGCTTGGGCTGCAGCCCGGTAGCGATGCCTAGAGTGGAGCCGTGACGTTGTCACGTTGGATTGGCTAGGGTCATTATAATAAAAGTGCACTTTTTATGTAACAACCCCAGGCCCGAGCTCAGAGGACCATGGGCTTGTCTAGTTCTGGACATCGCTACCGTGCTGCAGCCCAAGCACCCTAAAGCCTCTCCACGCCTGTTTCTCGGCCGCGGTGCATTGTTTAGGCCAGGTCTCGAACCCACAACCCCCTTGATAGGCAACCTTCAACAGTTCCTATCACCAACTGAGTTGTGTAACGCCCCGAAAATTGTACTTGAGCCTGTCGCGAAAAGGGGATTTTGTGCCTGTATAGGGGTACACGGCCTCGGACACGGGCATGTCCAAGGCCGTGTCTGTCTGGTGTTTTGGTCGTTTTCATCCCGAGAAGTACACGGCCAGGAACACGGCTGAATGACATGGACATGTTATTGGACACGGGCGTGTGCCTACCCATGTCCCTACCCGTGTTCTTTTGGGTCGTGTCCGTTGCCGTGGCGGTTATGCGTGACATGCCCCCGAACATGGGTGTGTCGAGGGACCCGACACGGGCGTGTCAGGTGAGACACGGGCGTGTCTGTGCCCGTGTGTCTTTTCTTAGTTCGACGATCGTGCCTAGATCGAGGCACACGGCCTGGGACACAGCCGTGTGTAAAGCCATGTTCGGCCCAGGTCTGGAGATTTTTGAACGGATCTGAGCCGTTCGTTTTCCTTAATTAAGATCCAACAGCCCAGATGGTTTCCTACTCTATTAAGGCCGGGAATAGGGGAGTTAGTCCTTCATTTCTCTCCAACCATTCTCTCTCTCAAGGAGTTGGAAAGAGGAGGAAGAAGGAAGGGATTCCGGCCGCCGGCGGAGCATCGGAGAACCGTTTCAAAATCTGAGAGCGGATCTGTGGAGGAAAGTTTGTTGCGAAGATTTCCATCCGTGTAGTTTTTCCATGGCCGCAAAGCGCACTATAAGGGTAACGATTCTCTACTTGAGCATGTGAAGCTCTTTGTTTCTGTATAGGGAATCACGCTCCCACGAGTGTGCGGTCAGTGTGTGGTGTTCCTTGGGGTTGATGTGAATAGTCCCCCTTGTGTTGCATATAGAGTCCGGAATCGTAAGTATGGGCATAAGCATTGTGTGTGAAGCCTACCCGGACGTATATTGTCTGGATCGGTGATGTTTCATTTGATATGTTTTGCCGGAGAAGACTCCGTGCTTTGGGTTTTTCGGGTTTCTACGCGGTAGATTGCAGCAGGGATCCTTGGAGGTTAGCTTCAAGGCGCACCCAGAAAACTGTGTGGAAACGTGTTCTGCTAACTTGGCGGTCTGGGAACCAGCCTTGAACATAACTGGGTTATGTGATTGTAATTTTGGGTTCCGAGAGAAGCTTGGCCCGCGCGTAGGACTTAAATTATATATGCGGCATGAGCAACGGGCAACTGGAATTGGACTTAGGCTATGTGGTTCGGTGCGAGAGACCCGAATACGGTGACTGGCCGTTGGCATAGTCGGGAGCCTTAGACAGTGGTCAGAAAGGCTAAATGCTCACATGATTGCCATCTTTGGGATGCTGGTGAAGCCACAGAATTGACCGGATTCACCATTAATGTACCCTGAGTGCACGGGGTGTTTGTCCTTGCGAGCCTACACCTGTGGCGAAGTATATAATTGCGCTTTATTATTTAGCTGGGCTAATGTAATGCAGGGAAAGAGCACCGCCGTCCCGAGTAAGGGGCGGGGTCGTTATAATTTGGTCAGCTTTTGGCTGACCGTTGCTTTATTTGCCACCGTGCGGTGGAATTGTGCTTGCAGGTGCTGCGGAGCCAAGTACCAAATAGCGGGTTGGAGCCCATGTTGCTGTGCTGGCCCTAGAAGGCCAAAGCGAATAGTTATTTTTACTTTATCATGTGTGGCCGGCCTACGAGCCGATGTATGTAAGACATGTTTTATTACGTGAACATTTGTAAGGCCATAAGGCCATGTACCCCCTTTTGTGTTTTTGGGTTTCATTACAGTGTTTTTGGTTGTGGACATTCATGTTTATTGAATTTAAGTTTTGGGTTCTTTCAACTTTAAAAGCTTCCGCTAGAATGCTCTGTGTAGGACGTGTAGTCTTAATTGGATAGTTTGAATACTCTTATGTAACCCTTCCGACTGTCTGTAGTATATGGCATCGGCTTCCAGCTGGACCTTCTATTATATGCCATGTGACGGATGGGGGTGTTACAATTTGGTATCAGACTTCTGGTTACGGTCAGGCTTAAATGAATTCATGGGCGAATTCTTTTAAGGGGTTGTGAGCACATGTGTGCGTCATCGTTATAACATCAAAAGAACCCATGAATGTCCACTTAGGAATTAAAAATACACTTATTTTGAGGAACCTACGTGTTCCTATAGTTGCTTTTTGCAATTTGGTTTAGTCACTTATTGGTATTTTGTACGACTATAGGTGATCGGGAGTGGCGCAGAGCCGGCAGAACGTCTGGTTTCTGAGGATTACAGTGCACCCAGCGACGTGCTTGAGACCCCTCCATCGTTTGAAACCATAAGAAGGATTGTTGAAGTGGTGCTCGCTGTAACAAGTGCACAACAGGGAAACAATATGCAACCCTTTGTCCCTGTGAGGACTTCAATGTCGGGTGGTGTGTTGGATCAAAGGACTTTAAGAAGGCCAGCAAGCCAGAAGTTGAACATGTCCTTAGTGCAGGGTACGCACTCGGTTGATGAGTATTTGCAGGCGTTTCTTTTGATAAGCCGCTACCTATGCTTTGAATTGGAGAACGAACAGTCTACAGTTGATAGATTCTATAATGGGCTGCGTGGTGAGCTGCAAATCCTACTGCTAGGACCAAAACTATTGGGATTCCGAGCCTTGGTGGAGTCGGCTAGATCTTTGGAAGTAGATATGGGGAAACTTCACCAGATGCCAGTGAGTAGGGTATCGAACCCTACATGTCCTATGAGGGGTGCATCTCGCAGAACGCTGAAGCAGAAGGGTAGACCATCGACTAGCAAGGTTACTTTCAACTGTCATACTTGTGGCAAGAAAGGGCACTTTTTCCAAGCTTGTCGAGATGGTGCTCAGAAGACTAAGGAATCTACGTCAGGAGCGGTTGAGGACTCTAGTGCCAAGAAAACATAGTTCAAAATGCTGGCTACCTCAATGTTTGGATATCGTAGGTGGTATAAGAAGGCTAGGACTTCGGGTCCAGCCTCCCCTTTTGGTGCTTCAAGGGAAACTACAGGCTGAACCTCAGGTGCTTGTTATAACTGCGGGAAGACAGGGCATTTTGCTCGTGAGTGTTGGAGTGGATGTGCAAAGTCCAAGAGGAAGTCTTAAGTGTACAATCGTGGCCAGTAGGAGGCCAGGAAGCTCGCTGTCGTGGTGACAGGTACGGTTTAAAGTTATAGCAGTTAACTGTAAATACAAGTCGTCCTTGTGCATGTTAGATTAGGACTAGTTGTGTTGAGATTTGTCATGACTTTCGTTCATTTGGCGAGAGAACCGTTCGTTTAGGGGGGCTTCGTGTCCCTATTTACCCAAAGGAATTGTATTGCGTGTCGGAGTACATCTTCCGATGGCAAAAGACATAATGGATGTGTTGTTGACTAGTAGTGCTCAATGCGCGCGGATAGGGTCTGCGTAATGAAGATTCGGATTGGAGACTAGGGGTTTGATTTGCGAGCGTCGCTTTTGCCGTTAGCGGAGTACGACGTAATCTTCGGTATGGATTGGCTCTTGGAGAAGGGTGCATGTATTGATTGCAACCATAAGGAAGTTAAGTTGGGTCTGAACACTGATCGGGAGACTACTTTTGCGGGCATGAAAGTGGCGGGTAAGATCTTGATGTCGGCCCTTCAGGTGTTCAAGGTAGTTCGGTCTGGGGCAGAGTTGTTTGTCACTCTAGTGCAGACTTCGACGCCTAAGCCAAGTCTTGACAGTATTCCAGTTGTGTCCGTGTATCCTGATGTGTTCCCAGATGATCTCCCAGGAGCCCCTCCTCAGCGGGAGATTGATTTTACTATAGAGCTGGTACCGGGTGCCAAATCGGTGTCACGCTCCCCCTATCGGATAGCGCCAAGAGAGATGTCAGAGTTGAAGGTGCAACTGCAAGAGTTGCTAGAGCAAGGTTATGTGCGTCCAAGTTTGTTGCCTTAGAGCGCACCAGTTCTCTTTGTTAAGAAGAAAGGTGGGAGCTTGCGGCTTTGTATCAACTACCTGGAATTGAACAAGCTTACGGAAAAGAATAAGTATCCAATTCCGAGGATTGACGATCTATTTGATCAATTGGTTGGCTCAACGGTGTATTCAAAGTTAGATCTGAAGTCCGGATACTACCATTTGAGGATAAGGGAGTGCGACATCCCAAAGACAGTATTCAGTACACGGTTTGGGCATTACTAGTTCACGGTCATGCCATTTGGTTTGACTAATGCACCATCCGTGTTTATGGATCTGATGAACAGGACGTTCCGAGAGTACCTGGATCGTTTCGTGATAGTATTCATCGATGATATCCTGGTGTACTCGCGGTGCGAGGAGGATCACTACAATCATCTACACGTGGTGTTTGAGACGTTGAGGAGGAATCAGTTGTATGCTAAGTTTTCCAAGTGTGAATTCTTGTTATCCTCGATAGAGTTCCTTGGTCATGTTGTCAGTGGAGAAGGGATAGCGGTGGATCCGGCGAAGATAGTGGCGATATGAGAGTGGCCTGCTTTGACTACAGTGGCAGAGGTTCGGAGTTTTCTGGGGCTTGCTAGCTACTACAGGCGCTTCGTAGAGAACTTTTCGTGGATAGCACTTCCACTCACGACGTTGACTCAGAAGGATCAGAAGTTTGTGTGGTCTCCGGAGTGCGAACGGGCTTTTGAAGAGTTGAAGAGGCGGTTGACCACGATACCTATTCTATGTTCGCCAAGTGGAACTGAAGTGTCCGAGATCTATAGCGATGCTTCGGGTAGTGGTTTAGGTTGTGTTCTGCTACACCATGGGAGAGTGCTAGCCTATGGTTCACGATAATTGAAGGCTCACGAAAGAAATTATCCGGTCCATGACTTGGTGTTAGCGGCCGTGATATTTTCTCTGAAGCTTTGGAGGCACTACCTGTACGGTGTGAAGGTCGATATTTACACCGATCTTAAGAGCTTGAAGTACATGTTGGACCAAAAGGATCAGAACACGAGGCAGCGTAGGTAGATGGAGTTCTTAGGGGACTACACTTTCAAGATACATTATGTACCTGGGAACGGAAATGCAGTGGCAGATGCGTTGAGTCACAGGACTCTGGCACAGGCCAACTGGTTATCGGTATATGATGAGCGATTGGTCCATGAGTTGGAGGCTTTGGAGATAGCTTGCGTCGACAAGCAGTCTAGTGCCGAGGCGAAACTATTTTGGACAGAGGTGCAGTGTGACCTAGCGGATAGAGTTTGGCTGTCTTTGGTTCAGGATAACAGCATGAAGCAGATCTTGGATGAATCTTTGGATGGGTCAAATTCCCAGTTTGTTGTTGAAGATGGTTTGCTAAGGAAGGACGGTCGCCTATGCGTTCCTAGTGCGGATAATCTTCGGGAGGAGTTGATGTATGAGGCTCATCATACCAAGTACTCAATCCACCCGAGGAAGCACGAAGATGTATAGAGACATGAAGAAATTTTCTGGTGGCCGGGTTTGAAGAAGGATGTAGCACTTTATGTGGCCAAGTGCCATACTTGCGCATTAGTGAAGGCGGAATGCTAGAAGCCCGGAGGTTTCTCAAAATCCCTTCCTATCCCGGAATAGAAATTTGACGACATATTTATGGATTTTGTGCATGGCATGCCGAAGTCACAGAAGGGAAACGCCTCCATTTGGGTGGTCGTGGATATGTTGACAAAAGTGTCACACTTTATTCCGAATAGGAAGGAAGATCCGGTGGAAAGTTAGCCAAACTCTACGTGGAGAATATTGTACGATTTCATGGTGTGCTATTGGGTTTCTCTATGAGGATGGCACAACGCTTGTGCACGCAGCGGAAAAATAAACATCAAGAAAAACCCAAAGAGATGTGGATCGGGCTATGAACGTTGAATCAAGAAGTTAGCAAAAACTAGGCAAAAATTACCTCGGTGGCGTTGAGTCACAACTCAACGGAGATGCTCCAAATTTCTTCTTCCTGCTAGCGGCGAGTTCTACGTGGAATAATGTTCACGTTTCTGCAGAAGTCCACACAAGCGGGAGAACGCCGATCTATCCGTCGCACGGATTATCGGGAAGGAGAAGACCGCACCTTTGCTTTCCCACGGACTGCTAGGTCCGCGCCAGGCATTGCAGCACCAGCGACAGTCGCCGGAGAAGAGGTGGTCGACGGAGCGAACACGGCGGCGGAACTCTTCCGGTGGCGGGATCGGGATCAGCGGAGCGAACGAGCGGAACTCTTCCGTCGGGTTCGATTCGCTACAGGAGAAAATCGCGAGCAAGCGTGTGTTTCCCGAAAACCCTAAGTGTTGTATTTATACCAAAGGTATAAATAAACCCAGGAAAATTGCTATCCGCAGACCACCTGAAATTAGGGTTCAGAATCGGCGAGTATCATTCGGTGAGAATCGGCGACAATCGGCGAGAATCACTGATCAGGTTCGGCGAGAATCAGTCGACGAATATCACCAACGATCAGCGAGAATCAGAGTACAATACTCGACGATTCTCGCCGATCGTCGAGCATGACTTGATGATACACGACAAACTCGTCGATCGTCGAGCCGCGGTCGACGATACATGTCGAAGTCGTCGATCGTCGAGAATCAACATATTGATTCTCGACGATTCTCGTCGATCGGCGAGAATCAAAGAGATGATTCTCGTCGATCGGCGGGAATCAAAAGACGATTCTCGACGAATGCTATCGACCCTCGGACGACAATCTAACCAGCCTTCCAAGGCAACATTTGCCCAACTCGACGATCCTTCAAGGCAACACTTTGCCCATGACCCCATTCAGGTCGGTGATTGGCAACCTTTACCAACACAGTCAATCGTCCAACTTCTCCACATCTCTTATGTGCGACCCTGCAGGCTCATATCGCGTTGGCAGTGAGATTACATGTTTGATCACTTCCATATCATCATGGTGACTCCAACAGACTCCCACTTGATCGCGAAAGTATCAAAACAAAAACCTCACAAACAATGAGCGGCATCTAGCAATGCATCATTGCTCCCCAAGCAATAAGAGTTTATAACTCATAAGCCTTTATGACCAATGTATCTGCGTTGTCTTTGTCCCTTTGTCCCTTACATCCGGAAAGAACTAGAGGCATGGACCGTGTCACCCTCGTAATAGCTCAATCCAAGTTTCTTGATCCAGGACGGACTTCCAGAGAATGGTGAGTCCAATATCACATATTGACTCAACCAAGCATGGCCATGCATTTCTCAGTCCAGTTCCATCAAGGGGCCCATGGATGCAACTCCTGTCATACAGGAGGACAAATCCCATATCTGCTCACACGCAAACACCCAAATGACTCGTAACATGCCCAACAACCACCCTTATCATCAACCATTCTCAAGGAAGACTTTAGATGGCATCAAAGCACGCTCTTCCTCACTTGATGAATGCTGTGACTTCAGGTTAAAGGATCACAACACCATTGTCAATTGAGACCTACTCGTGACACGATTGGATGACAATCCACAGAGCAGTCTCAGGTTGGGTCTGTCCAGTACAACTTGTTCACTAACAAGTACCCACGTGATGACTTGATATCACAATATCATGACCTGTGAGAACCGGTCATCAGTCAACACACGTGCTAGTCTTCATGTACCATCATCACCCTTAGCTTCTATGATGATACTCGACCAGGGACCTTTAAGAATGAAGCTTCAAATAAATCATGGGCTCTCACATTCAAGTCACGTACTTGATGTCCCATGGAAGCGAACATTCTAAGGGTATCTATTATGTTAACATTTAACTATCATATAGAAAAAGACATAATAAAAGAACTTGCCATTAATTGTAAAAGAAAAACTTAGGTACACAGTTCATCATATGAACAAACAGCCAACAAAATACAAGATTACATGCAACCCACAAGATTCTCGCTAGAGTTGATCATTTAGGTATCGTATACCCATCGATCTAGTATGACCATCATGCTTTCTCTGCGCGAGAGGCTTTGTCAGCGGATCCGCAATATTTTCCTCAGTCGGCACTCTGCAAATGTTTACATCTCCTCGTTCGACAATCTCACGAATAAGATGAAACCGCCGAAGTATGTGCTTGGAGCGCTGATGAGATCTAGGTTCCTTAGATTGTGCAATTGCACCATTGTTATCACAGTAGAGAACTACGGGACCAACAATGCTAGGAACTACATCAAGCTCGCCGATGAATTTCCTAATCCATACAGCCTCCTTCGCCGCATTAGCTGCTGCGATATACTCGGCCTCTGTTGTAGAATCAGCAACTGTCTCTTGCTTGGAACTCTTCCAGCTCACAGCTCCTCCATTCAGGCAAAACACAAAACCTGACTGAGACTTGGAGTCGTCTCGATCAGTTTGGAAGCTAGCATCCGTGTAACCACTTACAACGAGCTCTTCCTCTCCACCATACACCAAGAACACATCCTTAGTCCTTCTCAAGTACTTCAGGATATTCTTGACTGCAATCCAGTGACACTCACCGGGGTCTGACTGATACCTGCTAGTCATGCTCAAAGCAAAGGAGACATCGGGTCGAGTACATAACATCGCGTACATGATTGATCCAATTGCCGAAGCATATGGAATCAACTTCATGCGGTCCTTATCTTCACAAGACTTTGGACACTGGTCCTTAGAGAGATTCACACCATGAGACATGGGCAAAAATCCTTTCTTGGACTCAAGCATGTTGAACCGCTTCAACACCTTTTCGATGTACGTACTCTGGGTCAAACCCAGCAACTTCTTCGATCTATCTCTATAGATCTTAATACCGAGTATATAAGTCGCTTCACCCAAATCCTTCATTGAAAAGCAGTTCCCTAGGTTGTTCTTAACAACTTTCAGGGTAGGAATGTCATTCCCAATCAACAGTATGTCATCTACATACAATATCAGGAAGACAACAATGCTCCCACTGATTCGCTTGTAAACACAAGGCTCATCTTCATTCTTGATGAAACCAAACTCTTTGATTTTCTCATCAAAACGAAGATTCCAACTTCGAGAGGCCTGTTTCAGTCCATAAATGGACTTATTCAGCTTGCATATTTTAGTGGCTTCATCTGGGGATACAAAACCCTCGGGTTGTATCATATACACTTCCTCAAGGAGGTTTCCATTAAGGAAAGCCGTTTTGACATCCATCTGCCAGATCTCGTAGTCATAATACGCAGCAATAGCAAGCAATATCCTTATGGACTTTACCATAGCAATAGGGGAAAAGGTCTCATCATAGTCAATACCATGAATTTGCTTGAAACCCTTAGCCACCAGTCGCCCTTTGAATGTCTGTACATTCCCATCCATGTCGGTCTTCTTCTTGAAGACCCACTTGCACCCTATGGGTCGTACCCCTTCAGGTGGTTCCACCAAGTTCCAAACTTGGTTTGCATACATGGAGTCCATTTCGGATTTCATAGCCTCAAGCCATTTGTCGGAGTCCGGTCCATTCATAGCCTCTTGGTAGGTTGCTGGTTCATCATCATGATCCATAAGCAACACATTACCTATTTGAGACACGAGAAATCCATATCTCTCAGGTTCAAACCTCGGTCTACCAGATCTACGTAGGACTTGTGTTCCCTGAGTAGGTTTTCTAGCTACAACATCTTGTAGTCCTGTCTCAGAATCCAATTCCGGTTCATTCACTACATGTGGTTCTTGAACTTCTTCAAGCTCTACCTTTTCAGTCTTTCTTGATAAGAACTCTTTCTCCAAGAAGACACCAGTCCTTGCGACAAACACTTTGCCCTCAGACGGTAGGTAAAAGTAATACCCTTTCGTTTCCTTAGGATATCCCACCAGATAACATTTATCCGATTTGGGTTCCAGCTTGTCAGGCATTTGACGTCTCACGTATGCCTCACAGCCCCAAATTTTAATGAACGACATACTAGGACGCTTCCCAGTCCATATCTCATATGGTGTCTTCAGAACCGTTTTCGTTGGAGCGCGATTCAATGTCATTGCAGCAGTCTCTAAAGCAAAACCCCAAAAGGAAACATGCAAGTCTGCATGACTCATCATCGAACGTACCATGTCTAACAGAGTACGATTTCTCCTCTCAGACACACCATTATGTTGTGGTGTTCTAGGTGGAGTGAGCTGTGATATAATACCACACTCTTTCAGATGATCACGGAACTCATGACTCAGGTATTCGCCACCTCGATCAGATCAGAGTGCTTTAACCCTTTTACCCAACTGGTTTTCTACTTCATTCTTGAACTCTTTGAACTTTTCAAAGGTCTCGGATTTGCACTTCATAAGATACACATATCCGTATCTACTGAAATCATCAGTAAATGTAACAAAGTAGAAATACCCACCTCTAGCCATGGAACTCATGGGTCCGCATACATCACTATGTACAACACCCAAGAGATCCTCAGCCCTCTCAGTATAACCAGTGAAAGGAGCTTTAGTCATCTTGCCTAACAAACAAGATTCGCATCGCTCAAATGATTCATAATCAAATGAGTCCAAAAGTCCATCTCTATGGAGCTTGGATATGCGCTTCTCGTTGATATGGCCCAAACGACAATGCCAGAGATACGTAGGGTTTGAGTCATTTGTTCTTAGTCTTTTATTATTATCTACATTACAGATCAGATGGTCCAAGTTCAAAACATAAAGACCATTAAACAATTGGGCTACAGCATAACAAACATCATTCTTAAATATAGAACAACAATTGTTCTTAATTATAAAAGAAAATCCAATCATGTCCAAACATGAAATAGATATAATGTTTCTAGTTATGGCCGGAACGAAATAACAATTATCAAGTTCTATTACAAGCCCACTGGGCAAAGAAAGACGATAAACCCCTACGGCTACAGCAGCAACTCTTGCTCCATTGCCGACGCGGAGGTCCACCTCCCTTTTACTCAGCAATCTTCTCCTTCCCAGTTCCTGCACATTTGTACAAATGTGAGAACCACATCCGGTATCCAATACCCAAGATGAAGGAGCAGAAAGGTTTATCTCTATAACGTAAACATTTGAAGCGGAAGTCATACCTCCCCTCAATTTCTGCAGACCCTCAATGTATGAAGGACAGTTCCTCCTCCAATGACCAGCCTTGCCACAGTGGTGGCATTTCCCTTCCTTCACTGTGCTTTTCTTTTTCATCAGTGCTGAAGACTTGGGCTCAAGATATGACTTAGGTCCCACCTTCGTCTTCTTGGAACCCTTGGCTTTGCCCTTGCCCTTATGCACCATCAGTATGGGGCTGGCAGGCTTGGCCTTCTTCATGTTGATTTCGGCAGTTCTCAACATGCCTAGGAGTTCGGGCAGTGTCTTGTCTATCTCATTCATATTGTAGTTCAAGACAAACTGCTCATAACTGTCCGGCAACGATTGCAGGATCAGATCCGTGGCCAACTCTTGACCAAGAGGAAAACCCAGCCTTTCAAGGTTCTCGATATACCCAATCATCTTGAGTACGTGAGTCCCTACTGAGTCTCGAACTCCCATCTTGCACTGAAACAACGCTTTCGTGATGTCGAACCTCTCTTGACGAGCCTGCCCTTGAAACATTTTCTTGAGATGCTCGTCAATCTCCTTGCACCCCATGTTCTCATGTTGCTTCTGAAGCTCAGAGTTCATGGTGGCAAGCATAAGACATTCGACATCCAAAGCATCGTCTGTATACTTCTTATAAGTATCTTTCTCAGCACGGGAGGAGTTCCCGGTCGGCACCTCGGGGGCTTCTTCTTCCAAGACATAGAGCTTTCGCTCCTGCCTGAGAACAATTCTCAGGTTCCTGTACCAGTCCATGTAATTTGTCCCACTGAGCTTATCCTTCTCAAGGATGGCTCTCAGAGACAACGTGGAGTGTGAAACACTTGCCATGGAATTCTACAAGAATTTATGCAGAATAAAATCAGTACCAAATTTCAAATACAATTTATTTTAATTTGGACTTCAATTAAAATACTCCCACTATTTTATTCGAAATGATAGCCCTCACTAACAAATCAGAGAGTTCATGCGAGCTACTCTCTTAGTGGACAAGATCCGTATTTCACCAACACTATGAGTCCGCTTTGGCGTTCCTCTCACGATGCGGTTATTTAGGTAGGCAACGCTTGCCAATTGCATCCTCATGCAATTCTTGTATGGTTGGTGAATAACTCCTTATTCGCATCCATCATATGGTGCATGCCAACCCTATGCCTCTAGGCACTCAACCTTTGAGGTCACCTAGTTAAGTATGACCCGATGTCGACAGTGGGATATCACAATTATCCGCTCGCACTCTTACCAAGATAGATTAATGCACCTTGCTTTGGCAAGCCCACACTTCATCGATCGAGGCAGGAAGAGTGTCATCCATCGGAAGGCATCCGAATACTTAATATTAGATGAAGGGATTTTTCAATTATAGGTTAACAAGTAACCATGATCAACATTTGATCAATGTGCACATCCAAAGAAAAACAAAATTCTTCTAAAACTACATGCATCCCTTATGTGCACATCCTAACACCATCAACAATTGATAGAAGGAAGGGCTAAATCTGAACATCCAGAAATTTCCAAATCCTCAGATTTACATGCATTGGACAAAGGCAAAGACAACTCAACTTAATGCAGTAGACAAGCTCATCTCTCTATGTTGGATTCACAATCCAAAACATACTCGAGGGATGGTTACTGCTAAGGAGACAACAATTTCTAACAGTTAGAAATTCCCACGAAATCCCAGACGTTCTTGGAGGAGACCAAGACTAAATCTAGACATTTAGAACACTTCTAAATCCTTAGGTTTACACGCACTGGAATAACAAACTTCCAAAACAACGATCATGGCCGAAACCTCCCTCTCATACCACTGTTGGGTTTCTCTATGAGGATGGCACAACGCTTGTGCACGCAGCGGAAAAATAAACATCAAGAAAAACCCAAAAAGATGTGGATCGCGCTATGAACGTTGAATCAAGAAGTTAGCAAAAACTAGGCAAAAATTACCTCGGTGGCGTTGAGTCACAACTCAACGGAGATGCTCCAAATTTCTTCTTCCTGCTAGCGGCGAGTTCTACGTGGAATAATGTCCACGTTTCTGCAGAAGTCCACACGAGCGGGAGAACGCCGATCTATCCGTTGCACGGATTATCGGGAAGGAGAAGACCGCACCTTTGCTTTCCCACGGACTGCTAGGTCCGCGCCAGGGATTGCAGCACCAGCGACAGTCGCCGGAGAAGAGGTGGTCGACGGAGCGAACATGGCGGCGGAACTCTTCCGGCGGCGGGATCGGGATAAGCAGAGCGAACGAGCGGAACTCTTCCGTCGGGTTCGATTCGCTACAGGAGAAAATCGCGAGCAAGCGTGTGTTTCCCGAAAACCCTAAGTGTTGTATTTATACCAAAGGTATAAATAAACCCAGGAAAATCGCTATCCGCAGACCACCCGAAATTAGGGTTCAGAATCGGCGAGTATCATTCGGTGAGAATCGGCGACAATCGGCGAGAATCACTGATCAGGTTCGGCGAGAATCAGTCGACGAATATCACCAACGATCAGCGAGAATCAGAGTACAATACTCGACGATTCTCGCCGATCGTCGAGCATGACTTGATGATACACGACGAACTCGTCGATCGTCGAGCCGCGGTCGACGATACATGTCGAAGTCGTCGATCGTCGAGAATCAACATATTGATTCTCGACGATTCTCGTCGATCGGCGAGAATCAAAGAGATGATTCTCGTCGATCGGCGGGAATCAGAAAGACGATTCTCGACGAATGCTATCGACCCTCGGACGACAATCTAACCAGCCTTCCAAGGCAACATTTGCCCAACTCGACGATCCTTCAAGGCAACACTTTGCCCATGACCCCATTCAGGTCGGTGATTGGCAACCTTTACCAACACAGTCAATCGTCCAACTTCTCCACATCTCTTATGTGCGACCCTGCAGGCTCATATCGCGTTGGCAGTGAGATTACATGTTTGATCACTTCCAGATCATCATGGTGACTCCAAAAGACTCCCACTTGATCTCGAAAGTATCAAAACAAAAACCTCACAAACAATGAGCTGCATCTAGCAATGCATCATTGCTCCCCAAGCAATAAGAGTTTATAACTCATAAGCCTTTATGACCAATAT
Source organism: Platanthera guangdongensis (assembly GCA_039583875.1). Classification (NCBI taxonomy): domain Eukaryota; kingdom Viridiplantae; phylum Streptophyta; class Magnoliopsida; order Asparagales; family Orchidaceae; genus Platanthera; species Platanthera guangdongensis. Next base: position 131,513,399 of record CM077147.1, on the reverse strand, counting down.
ATCAGCGTTGTCTTTGTCCCTTTGTCCCTTACATCCGGAAAGAACTAGAGGCATGGACCGTGTCACCCTCGTAATAGCTCAATCCAAGTTTCTTGATCCAGGACGGACTTCCAGAGAATGGTGAGTCCAATATCACATATTGACTCAACCAAGCATGGCCATGCATTTCTCAGTCCAGTTCCATCAAGGGGCCCATGGATGCAACTCCTGTCATACAGGAGGACAAATCCCATATCTGCTCACACGCAAACACCCAAATGACTCGTAACATGCCCAACAACCACCCTTATCATCAACCTTTCTCAAGGAAGACTTTAGATGGCATCAAAGCACGCTCTTCCTCACTTGATGAATGCTGTGACTTCAGGTTAAAGGATCACAACACCATTGTCAATTGAGACCTACTCGTGACACGATTGGATGACAATCCACAGAGCAGTCTCAGGTTGGGTCTGTCCAGTACAACTTGTTCACTAACAATTACCCACGTGATGACTTAATATCACAATATCATGACCTGTGAGAACCGGTCATCAGTCAACACACGTGCTAGTCTTCATGTACCATCATCACCCTTAGCTTCTATGATGATACTCGACCAGGGACCTTTAAGAATGAAGCTTCAAATAAATCATGGGCTCTCACATTCAAGTCACGTACTTGATGTCTCATGGAAGCGAACATTCTAAGGGTATCTATTATGTTAACATTTAACTATCATATAGAAAAAGACATAATAAAAGAACTTGCCATTAATTATAAAAGAAAAACTTAGGTACACAGTTCATCATATGAATAAACTGCCAACAAAATACAAGATTACATGCAACCCACAAGATTCTCGCTAGAGTTGATCATTTAGGTATCGTATACCCATCGATCTAGTATGACCATCATGCTTTCTCTGCGTGAGAGGCTTTGTCAGCGGATCCGCAATATTTTCCTCAGTCGGCACTCTGCAAATGTTTACATCTCCTCGTTCGACAATCTCACGAATAAGATGAAACCGCCGAAGTATGTGCTTGGAGCGCTGATGAGATCTAGGTTCCTTAGATTGTGCAATTGCACCATTGTTATCACAGTAGAGAACTACGGGACCAACAATGCTAGGAACTACATCAAGCTCGCCGATGAATTTCCTAATCCATACAGCCTCCTTCGCCGCATTAGCAGCTGCGATATACTCGGCCTCTGTTGTAGAATCAGCAACTGTCTCTTGCTTGGAACTCTTCCAGCTCACAACTCCTCCATTCAGGCAAAACACAAAACCTGACTGAGACTTGGAGTCGTCTCGATCAATTTGGAAGCTAGCATCCGTGTAACCACTTACAACGAGCTCTTCCTCTCCACCATACACCAAGAACACATCCTTAGTCCTTCTCAAGTACTTCAGGATATTCTTTACTGCAATCCAGTGACACTCACCGGGGTCTGACTGATACCTGCTAGTCATGCTCAAAGCAAAGGAGACATCGGGTCGAGTACATAACATCGCGTACATGATTGATCCAATTGCCGAAGCATATGGAATCAACTTCATGCGGTCCTTATCTTCACAAGACTTTGGACACTGGTCCTTAGAGAGATTCACACCATGAGACATGGGCAAAAATCCTTTCTTGGACTCAAGCATGTTGAACTGCTTCAACACCTTTTCGATGTACGTACTCTGGGTCAAACCCAGCAACTTCTTCGATCTATCTCTATAGATCTTAATACCGAGTATATAAGTCGCTTCACCCAAATCCTTTATTGAAAAGCAGTTCCCTAGGTTATTCTTAACAACTTTCAGGGTAGGAATTTCATTCCCAACCAACAGTATGTCATCTACATACAATATCAGGAAGACAACAATGCTCCCACTGATTCGCTTGTAAACACAAGGCTCATCTTCATTCTTGATGAAACCAAACTCTTTGATTTTCTGATCAAAACGAAGATTCCAACTTCGAGAGGCCTGTTTCAGTCCATAAATGGACTTATTCAGCTTGCATATTTTAGTGGCTTCATCTGGGGATACAAAACCCTCGGGTTGTATCATATAGACTTCCTCAAGGAGGTTTACATTAAGGAAAGCCGTTTTGACATCCATCTGCCAGATCTCGTAGTCATAATACGCAGTAATAGCAAGCAATATCCTTATGGACTTTACCATAGCAACAGGGGAAAAGGTCTCATCATAGTCAATACCATGAATTTGCTTGAAACCCTTAGCCAACAGTCGCCCTTTGAATGTCTGTACATTCCCATCCATGTCGGTCTTCTTCTTGAAGACCCACTTGCACTCTATGGGTCGTACCCCTTCAGGTGGTTCCACCAAGTTCCAAACTTGGTTTGGATACATGGAGTCCATTTCGGATTTCATAGCCTCAAGCCATTTGTCGGAGTCCGGTCCATTCATAGCCTCTTGGTAGGTTGCTGGTTCATCATCATGATCCATAAGCAACACATTACCTATTTGAGACACGAGAAATCCATATCTCTCAGGTTCAAACCTCGGTCTACCAGATCTACATAGGACTTGTGTTCCCTGAGAAGGTTCTCTAGCTACAACATCTTGTAGTCCTGTCTCAGAATCCAATTCCAGTTCATTCACTACATGTGGTTCTTGAACTTCTTCAAGCTCTACCTTTTCAGTCTTTCTTGATAAGAACTCTTTCTCCAAGAAGACACCAGTCCTTGCGACAAACACTTTGCCCTCAGACGGTAGGTAAAAGTAATACCCTTTCGTTTCCTTAGGATATCCCACCAGATAACATTTATCCGATTTGGGTTCCAGCTTGTCAGGCATTTGACGTCTCACGTATACCTCACAGCCCCAAATTTTAATGAACGACATACTAGGACGCTTCCCAGTCCATATCTCATATGGTGTCTTCAGAACCGTTTTCGTTGGAGCGCGATTCAATGTCATTGCAGCAGTCTCTAAAGCAAAACCCCAAAAGGAAACAGGCAAGTCTGCATGACTCATCATCGAACGTACCATGTCTAACAGAGTACGATTTCTCCTCTCAGACACACCATTTTGTTGTGGTGTTCTAGGTGGAGTGAGCTGTGATACAATACCACACTCTTTCAGATGATCACGGAACTCATGACTCAGGTATTCGCCACCTCGATCAGATCAGAGTGCTTTAACCCTTTTACCCAACTGGTTTTCTACTTCATTCTTGAACTCTTTGAACTTTTCAAAGGTCTCGGATTTGCACTTCATTAGATACACATATCCGTATCTACTGAAATCATCAGTAAATGTAACAAAGTAGAAATACCCACCTCTAGCCATGGAACTCATGGGTCCGCATACATCACTATGTACAACACCCAAGAGATCCTCAGCCCTCTCAGTATAACCAGTGAAAGGAGCTTTAGTCATCTTGCCTAACAAACAAGATTCACATCGCTCAAATGATTCATAATCAAATGAGTCCAAAAGTCCATCTCTATGGAGCTTGGATATGCGCTTCTCGTTGATATGGCCCAAACGACAATGCCAGAGATACGTAGGGTTTGAGTCATTTGTTCTTAGTCTTTTATTATTATCTACATTACAGATCAGATGGTCCAAGTTCAAAAAATAAAGACAATTAAACAATTGGGCTACAGCATAACAAACATCATTCTTAAATATAGAACAACAATTGTTCTTAATTATAAAAGAAAATCCAATCATGTCCAAACATGAAATAGATATAATGTTTCTAGTTATGGCCGGAACGAAATAACAATTATCAAGTTCTATTACAAGCCCATTGGGCAAAGAAAGACGATAAACCCCTACGGCTACAGCAGCAACTCTTGCTCCATTGCCGACGCGGAGGTCCACCTCCCCTTTACTCAACAATCTTCTCCTTCCCAGTTCCTGCACATTTGTACAAATGTGAGAACCACATCCGGTATCCAATACCCAAGATGAAGGAGCAGAAAGGTTTATCTCTATAACGTAAACATTTGAAGCGGAAGTCATACCTCCCCTCAATTTCTGCAGACCCTCAATGTATGAAGGATAGTTCCTCCTCCAATGACCAGCCTTGCCACAGTGGTGGGATTTCCCTTCCTTCACTGTGCTTTTCTTTTTCATCAGTGCTGAAGACTTGGGCTAAAGATATGACTTAGGTCCCACCTTCGTCTTCTTGGAACCCTTGGCTTTGCCCTTGCCCTTATGCACCATCAGTATGGGGCTGGCAGGCTTGGTCTTCTTCATGTTGATTTCGGCAGTTCTCAACATGCCTAGGAGTTCGGGCAGTGTCTTGTCTATCTCATTCATATTGTAGTTCAAGACAAACTGCTCATAACTGTCCGGCAACGATTGCAGGATCAGATCCATGGCCAACTCTTGACCAAGAGGAAAACCCAGCCTTTCAAGGTTCTCGATATACCCAATCATCTTGAGTACTTGAGTCCCTACTGAGTCTCGAACTCCCATCTTGCACTGAAACAACGCTTTCGTGATGTCGAACCTCTCTTGACGAGCCTGCCCTTGAAACATTTTCTTGAGATGCTCGTCAATCTCCTTGCACCCCATGTTCTCATGTTGCCTCTGAAGCTCAGAGTCCATGGTGGCAAGCATAAGGCATTCGACATCCAAAGCATTGTCTGTATACTTCTTATAAGTATCTTTCTCAGCACGGGAAGAGTTCCCGGTCGGCACCTCGGGGGCTTCTTCTTCCAAGACATAGAGCTTTCGCTCCTGCCTGAGAACAATTATCAGGTTCCTGTACCAGTCCATGTAATTTGTCCCACTGAGCTTATCCTTCTCAAGGATGGCTCTCAGAGACAACGTGGAGTGTGAAACACTTGCCATGGAATTCTACAAGAATTTATGCAGAATAAAATCAGTACCAAATTTCAAATACAATTTATTTTAATTTGGACTTCAATTAAAATACTCCCACTATTTTATTCGAAATGATAGCCCTCACTAACAAATCGGAGAGTTCATGCGAGCTACTCTCTTAGTGGACAAGATCCGTATTTCACCAACACTATGAGTCCGCTTTGGCGTTCCTCTCACGATGCGGTTATTTAGGTAGGCAACGCTTGCCAATTGCATCCTCATGCAATTCTTGTATGGTTGGTGAATAACTCCTTATTCGCATCCATCATATGGTGCATGCCAACCCTATGCCTCTAGGCACTCGACCTTTGAGGTCACCTAGTTAAGTATGACCCGATGTCGACAGTGGGATATCACAATTATCCGCTCGCACTCTTACCAAGATAGATTAATGCACCTTGCTTTGGCAAGCCCACACTTCATCGATCGAGGCAGGAAGAGTGTCATCCATCGGAAGGCATCCGAATACTTAATATTAGATGAAGGGATTTTTCAATTATAGGTTAACAAGTAACCATGATCAACATTTGATCAATGTGCACATCCAAAGAAAAATAAAATTCTTCTAAAACCACATGCATCCCTTATGTGCACATCCTAACACCATCAACAATTGATAGAAGGAAGGGCTAAATCTGAACATCCGGAAATTTCCAAATCCTCAGATTTACATGCATTGGACAAAGGCAAAGAAAACTCAACTTAAAGCAGTAGACAAGCTCATCTCTCTATGTTGGATTCACAATCCAAAACATACTCGAGGGATGGTTACTGCTAAGGAGACAACAATTTCTAACACTTAGAAATTCCCACGAAATCCCAGACGTTCTTGGAGGAGACCAAGACTAAATCTAGACATTTAGAACACTTCTAAATCCTTAGGTTTACACGCACTGGAATAACAAACTTCCAAAACAACGATCATGGCCGAAAACTCCCTCTCATACCACTGTTGGGTTTCTCTATGAGGATGGCACAACGCTTGTGCACGCAGCGGAAAAATAAACATCAAGAAAAACCCAAAGAGATGTGGATCGGGCTATGAACGTTGAATCAAGAAGTTAGCAAAAACTAGGCAAAAATTACCTCGGTGGCGTTGAGTCACAACTCAACGGAGATGCTCCAAATTTCTTCTTCCTGCTAGCGGCGAGTTCTACGTGTAATAATGTCCACGTTTCAGCAGAAGTCCACATGAGCGGGAGAACCCCGATCTATCCGTCGCACGGATTATCGGGAAGGAGAAGACTGCACCTTTGCTTTCCCACGGACTGCGAGGTCCGCGCCAGGGATTGCAGCACCAGTGACAGTCGCCGGAGAAGAGGTGGTCGACGGAGCGAACACGGCGGCGGAACTCTTCCGGCGGCGGGATCGGGATCAGCGGAGCGAACGAGCGGAACTCTTCTGTCGGGTTCGATTCGCTACAGGAGAAAATCGCGAGCAAGCGTGTGTTTCCCGAAAACCCTAAGTGTTGTATTTGTACCAAAGGTATAAATAAACCCAGGAAAATCGCTATCCGCAGACCACCCGAAATTAGGGTTCAGAATCGGCGAGTATCATTCGGTGAGAATCGGCGACAATCGGCGAGAATCACTGATCAGGTTCGGCGAGAATCAGTCGACGAATATCACCAACGATCGGCGAGAATCAGAGTACAATACTCGACGATTCTCGCCGATCGTCGAGCATGACTTGATGATACACGACGAACTCGTCGATCGTCGAGCCGCGGTCGACGATACATGTCGAAGTCGTCGATTGTCGAGAATCAACATATTGATTCTCGACGATTCTCGTCGATCGGCGAGAATCAAAGAGATGATTCTCGTCGATCGGCGGGAATCAGAAAGACGATTCTCGACGAATGCTATCGACCCTCGGACGACAATCTAACCAGCCTTCCAAGGCAACATTTGCCCAACTCGACGATCCTTCAAGGCAACACTTTGCCCATGACCCCATTCAGGTCGGTGATTGGTTACCTTTACCAACACAGTCAATCGTCCAACTTCTCCACATCTCTTATGTGCGACCCTGCAGGCTCATATCGCGTTGGCAGTGAGATTACATGTTTGATCACTTCCAGATCATCATGGTGACTCCAACATGTGCCCCGCAGTATTGTTAGTGACTGAGATGGACGCTTTACGTCGAAGGATTGGAGGTTGGTGCATAGTATGTTGTGAACTAAGCTGAGTTTCAGCACATCCTTTCATCCACAGACGGATGGTCAGACCGAGAGGGTCAACAAGACTATGGAGGACATGCTTCGCATGTGCGTCCTAGATTTCGGAAAGTGTTGGGAGGATCACATGTACATGGTGGAGTTTGCGTACAACAACAGCTTTCAAGTAAGTACTGGAGTGGCGCCTTTCGAAGCCTTGTATGGGAGAAAGTGTCGCATGCTGTTGTATTGGTTGGAGACGGGCGAATCGAAGCTTTACAAATGTTAAGCAGTGGAAGATGCCACTTCAGTGATACAGACAATTCAAGAACGGTCAAAGATCGCTCAGGATAGACAGTCAAAGTACTATAACGCCAAACATAGGAATGTGGAGTTCAATGTTGGCGACTGGGTGTACTTAAAAATTAAGTCATTCAAAGGTTTCTCGCGGGTTTGACGCTTGAAGAAGTTGAGTCCGAGATACCTTGGACCATTTGAAATCCTGGAGCGTGTTGGCGAGGCGGCGTATAGATTGAAGCTGTCGGCGGAATTGAGTGGGCTACATGACGTGCTCCACGTATCGGTGTTGTGTAAGGCGGTGCAAGAGCCTTCGCAGATCATTGCGGATAATCAAGTACCAATTGATTATTAGTTGACCACAAGGGTCAAGCCAGTATGCATTGAAGATGTTGCAGTCAAGCGACTCCGCAACAAGGATATCCGTATCGTTAAAGTATGATGGGATAATTGCGGACGTGAGGAGCTTTCTTGGGAGCGAGAGCAAACTATGTTGGAGGAATACCCCGAGTTATTCGACTCAGGTAATATTTAGATTTGTGTACCTTTACTTAATTTCGGGACGAAATTCCTTAAGTGGGGGAGATTTGTAACGCCCCGGAAATTGTACTTGAGCCGGTCGCGAAAAAGGGGCTTTTTGGTGCCTGTATAGGGATACACGGCCTCGAAAACGGGTGTGTCCAAGACCTAGTTTTGCTGGTTTTTTGGTCATTTTCATCCCGAGAAGTACACGGCCAAGAACACGGCAGAATGACACGGGCGTGTCATTGGACACGAGCGTGTGCCTACCCGTGTCCCTACCCGTGTTCTTTTGGGTCGTGTCCGTTTCCGTGGCGGTTATGCGTGTCACGCCCCCGAACACGGGCGTGTCGAGGGACCCGACACGGGAGTGTCAGCTGAGACACGGGCGTGTCTGTGCCCGTGTGTCTTTTCTCAGTTCGACGATCGTGCCTGGATCGAGGAACACGGCCTGGGACACGGCCGTGTGCCAAGCCGTGTTCGGCCCAGGTCTGGAGATTTTTGAACGGATCTGAGCCGTTCGTTTTCTTTAATTAAGATCCAACGGCCCAGATGGTTTCTTGCTCTGTTAAGGCCAGAAATAGGGTAGTTAATCCTTCATTTCTCTACAAACATTCTCTCTCTCAAGGAGTTGGAAAGAGGAGGAAGAAGGAAGGGATTCCGGCCGCCGACGGAGCATCGGAGCACCGTTTCGAAATCTGAGATCAGATCTGTGGAGGAAAGTTCGTTGCGAAGATTTCCATCCGTGTAGTTTTTCCATGGCGGCAAAGCGGACTACAATGGTAACGATTCTCTACTTGAGCATGTGAAGATCTTTCTTTCTACATAGGGAATCCCGCTCCTGCGAGTGTGCTGTGAGTGCGTTGTGTTCCTTGGGGTTGATCTGAATAGTCCCCCTTGTGTTGCATATAGAGTCCGAAATCGTAAGTACGGGCATAGGCATTGTGTGTGAAGCCTACCCGGGAGTGTATTGTCTGGATCGGTGACGTTGCATTTGATATGTTTTGCCGGAGAAGACTCCGTGCTTTGGGTTTTTCTAGTTTCTACGCGATAGATTGCAGCAGGGATCCTTGGAGGTTAGCTTCAAGGCACACCCGGAAAACTGTGCGGAAACGCGTTCTGCTAACTTGGCGGTCTGGGAACCGGCCTTGAACATAACTGGGTTATGTGATTGTTTGGATATTTTGGGATCCGAGAGAAGCTTGGCCCACATGTAGGACTTAAATTGTATATGCGGCGTGAGCAACGGGCAAGTGGAATTGGACCTAGGCTATGTGGTTCGGTGCGAGAGACCCAAAGTCGGGGACTGGCCGTTGGCATAGTCGGGAGCCTTAGAGGGTGGTCAGAAAGGCTAAATGCTCACATGGTTGCCATCTTTGGGATGGTGGTGAAGCCGCGGAATTGCCCGGATTCACCGTTAATGTGCCCTGAGTGCACGGGGTGTTTGGCCTTGCGAGCCTACACCTGTGGCGAAGTATATAATTGCGCTTTATTGTTTAGCTAGGCTAATGTAATGTAGGGAAAGAGCACCGCTGTCCCGAGTAAGGGGCGGGGTCATTATAATTTGGTCGTCTTTTGGATGACCGTTGCTTTGTTTGCCACCGTGCGGTGGAAGTGTGCTTGTAGGTGCTGCGGAGCCGAGTACCAAATAGCGGGCTGGAGCTCATGTTACTGTGCTGGCCCTAGAAGGCCAAAGCGAATAGTTGTTTTTACTTTATCATGTGTGGCCGGCCTGCGAGCCGATGTATGTAAGAAATGTTTTATTAAGTGAACATTTGTAAGGCCATAAGGCCATGTACCCCCCCTTTTGTGTATTTGGGTTTCATTCCAGTATTTTTGTTTGTGGACATTCATGTTTATTGGATTTAAGTTTTGGATTCTTTCAACTTTAAAAGCTTCCGCTAGAATGCTCTGTGTAGGACGTGTAGTCTTAATTAGATAGTTTGAATATTCTTATGTAATCCTTCCGACGGTCTGTGGTATATGGCGTCGGGTTCCAGCTGGGCCTTCTGTTATATGCCATGTGACGGATGGGGGTGTTACACATTGAAACCTCCGCTAAACCTCGACCTGCCAAGTGATGCACCTCCATCTCATCCCACCATAATCTCGAGTCTCCTTCCAACAAAAAAGTGGCTAAATTCACTTTCTGCTCCTCCACCGTCCTGATTGCTGTCAGGATTCTCTTCACTCTAACCAACCAATCTTCCGCATGCATTGGGGAAAGCGCTCCACCAAACGTAGGTGGATGAAACTCCATAAAGCTTTTTAATGCCTCATTCGCTGCTTGCTCCTCTACCACAACTGCAACATGTTGTTTCCTTGCACCAGTCTGTACTGGGTCTCCTGCAGGCCTTGCCTGCCAGTAGGCTGTGCCTGTAACACCGCAAGCACTGTCTCCGTCACCATCCTTATGGTCTCTGCCGAGGGAGGTGTAGGCGCAGCAACTGGTGCTACACTCTCATCGGATAGCTGGGGCTCCGGCTGCCCAGCACCACTTCTCGCCACCTAGCAATGTACGAAACACCATTACTCATCCGTGTCATAACGGTAATTATACATTATCGACACACTCATGCTCCTTACGTGTGTGAAATACATTCCTAGTGGACATTCGTGAGTTCAATTATATTCTCTCCTCCCAAACAATCTCAACCTGGCTCTGATACCACTTTGTAACGCCCCCAGTCCTCACGTGGCATATAACGGTGGGTCCGACCGGGGCCCCATGCCATATGTCAAAGACAGGCGGCGGAATTACTTGTGGAAATCAAAATCTACTCGCACCCTAACTCAATATATTCTAGTGCAGCATTTTACGTTAGCATGAACTCAACTCAAAGAATGTCCACTACTATAAAAACTCCAAATTTATATATCCAAACAAGGAATGTATACAACGCACACATCCTTGTCCTTATGGCCTTAGAGGTTTCTCTTTACACAAATACATTTTCTTACATCGGCACGCAGGCCAGCCACACATGAAATCGAAACACGCTTTGCACGACCTTCAAGGGCCTTTAGCAGCAAGCCTCCAGTCCGCTCATTTCATATCAAGCAACAACACCTGCAAACACATTCCCACCAAGGAGCGGCAAACAAAGTAACGGTCAGCTTCAGCTAACCACTTATAATGACCCTACCCCTTACCCAGGGCAGTGGTTCCTTCCTTGTATGCATTGCCATATCATAATCTCTATCAGCTTAGCACTCACAACCACATCACAAATGCCGGTATCCACCAGACTCTCCATGCACTCAGAGCACCTTTTTGTTGTACCAGATATCGCAGTCTTACATCGTCGATCAGGGGTTATTAACTTGTTAGTTGGCTGGTCCTAGTCACCACAACACGCATGATGTGAGCATTCCGCCCAAACCATTCAGAGGTCCTAACCCCACAGGAAAATTGAGCATTTAGATCGACCCACCACTATGGTATAGCAAGCCGGGTATGACCGCAGCCGCCATTTGCATTGCCACCCATCGATCTTCGATAATAACTAGGTAGAGATCAGCCTTTTCCCGTGCTCACATCATCAATACCGCAGCTTGACGCGGGTCAGCTTTCCCTCCAGATCAGCCACAGCTTTCTCCGCTCTCGCAGAGCAAATAGCACCCGCAGCTCTAAAGGTGCTTGACCAAAGCCTCTACTCATACAGAAGCTACATCACATATCATTCATTTATCCAATACACACAGCATATATTTAATATCGTTAAATCCATGGAGTCTTCTCCGGTTTATCCATGATCATCACCAATCCAGACTACCAGTTCAGATGAGCTTCACACAGCATGTCTATGTCGTACTCCACACTTTCGGCTCTAAATAAAGATTCAACCAAGGAATCGCTTACGAGATCCACCTCTTGGGGGAGGATTCCACGCACATGCATAAAGAATGGACTTCGATGTCCAAGGAGGAGATCGTTACCCTTGAAGATTGTTTCGGCGCCATGAAGTAGCCTGATGGAAATCACCGCCTCCGCTCTCAGATCTTCAGTCCGCACTCCGCAGATCCTCCAGCAGCTGACTTCCCTTCCTTCTTTCCTCCCCTTACACTCCCTTTCTCCTTCTCTCTCTTGAAATGAGATGGAGAAGAAGGAGATGAAGAGGAAGGGTTTTTATCTCATTTTCCGGGCCTTTATCCACATGAAGTAGCCTTCACCACTAGATCCAAGATCAGGGAATTGAACAGCTCAGAATTGTCCAGAAAAGTGTGAACACGGCCTTACATGCCCTGTGACACACCCGTGTCACAGGCCCTGTCACTTCAGCGGCAGCCCGCCGACTCAAATCCAACCAGTACACGGCCGTGTGACACGCCCGTGTCACAACCTACACGCCCGTGTCATGCCTGACACGCCTGTTTGGACCACCCATGTACTTCACTTAGCACCATTTCAATCTCACCCGAGAGACACACGGCCCTTGGACACGCCCGAGTCCCAGGCCGTGTGCACCTGGACACACCCATGTCCCACAACACACGGATTCCTGCCGGAAATGCATGAGGGACATGCCTTGTGACACGCACGTGTCTCAGGCCGTGAACCCTGCATTCGACGATCATCGACCAAAAATTTGTCGACCACAAGCCCAACTCCTCAAGCCAAACCTGACACGCACTGGGACACGCCCGTGTCCCAGGCTGTGTCACCCAACCTGAAACCCAAATTGACTTTGGGGTGTTACACTAGCAATTGCAGAGGCATGGGTAGCGAAGAGGAGCTCTCAATCCTCATTCTGTCATTCTAACCACCTCATCCGCAAGCCTACTCGTCCATCCGCCTAGCGATTCGGTGCATAGTGGCCCGTGTACTCTTCCATCCCACCTGGCGAAGCTTCGCATAACAGTGTTGCATAGGAGTAGTTCTTAGTGTTTTATTTTTTGTTTCTGCTACCATCAAAATCCCCCTCAGTTAACTCCGACCAAATTACTTCCATCTCAAGTCCTCCTCGAAATTAACTTCACCTTACTGTGTTCCTTGAAGAGATCGATACTTTGGGAAATTCACCCATGTTATATTACTTGTGCGACCGGTACACTTGTCGTCCAACGCACCAAGTTTTTGGCACCGTTGCCGGGGCACACACTCGTGTGAGTTTTTGGAAAGGGAGATAGTAGATCGAAGCCGTTTTCCATTTGTATATTTCATGTTTATTCTTTGTTTTAGTTGTTAGAATTTTTATTTTTCTTATTTCTTTTTGCCCTTCTCTGTTTTTTCATTTAGATAGCAGATCCGTGCTATTTTTATTATAGCTGTGTAGCACTTTTTCGGCAATTATTTTTGTTCGCGATGTATTCTGTTGCTGAGTGCAGTCTACTTAACGCTTCGCGCTAGTGCATGGATGTCATGGCTGATATGAAAGCCGAGCATTGTATTAGGTGTTTGCTATGCCAAGGTGTAGGCCACATGGTGAAGGATTGCCCTCGCTTGTGCGAACCTTCTCCTTCTGAGGGCGTTCGCGCAACAGCCTCTCATTCACAGAAGACTGTTGTGGACAGACCTACCAGGGTGTTGCCTGGCCCATACACTTACATCGCGCAACTTGCTCGCTCTTTACCCGTTGAGATTACGGAAGAATCTCTCGCTGCATACAGATCCTTCATGGGTCCCTCGCTCCCTTTTTACGAGCTTCCCTTGAGTGATGACGATCACTCTTGTGGTAGCCAGAAAAAAGAGGATCAGGAATTCATGGGCTCTCCTATATGGGACACAAAGATTGTTCCTGTCGACGGGGTGGTGTCGGCGAATGATTTTGCGATGAGGCATGCTCATTCTATGTCTGATTTTGAGAGCAGTTCTGCCCCTCCGTAATTTTTGCCGGAGTTTGCTACTCTTTTTTCTTATGACTCGGCTGATGATGCCTTATTTTTGGATGATTCGGTGCCTGAGGTTGCGCTGAAGTGGGATGATGACTCTACTATTTCCGATGGAGAAGGTCGATCTTCAGAACACTTTTACGTACCCAGGTGGGATGAGGAATGTTCCCTTTCCGATATAGAGTTTTGCACTTCCTTATTGGATGAGGCCATTCCCCTTACCACCGTGGACCTCGAGTTCTCAGATTCCCCAAGATACGACTTGTATGATACCGACGATGATCTATCCTTGGATCCTGCTTGGAGTGAGACCAAGACCGCTCCCCCTATTTTGATTATTTTAGTTCTTCTTCTCTTTTATTACTTGATCCCCCTTCTCTATCTGATCCTGTGCAGGTTGAGTCTCCATGGGTACGCTGGGATGATGATGAGCCTGGTGTTCATGCCATTGCCATCGATTCCTACACATCTGTTGTTGATGATGCCTTGATAGGCGAGGATATGTTTCGTGATAAGATGAGCGAGGACCAGCGCTCCTACTCTTCTTATTTTCTATTACCTCAACCTGTGTTGGGAGGGTATGAGAATTTAGGTAGCGGGGTAACTATTTTATCGTTGTATCGGTACCCGTTACCGAAACGGATATTGCAACAGTTACCTGTGCATTTTTTATTTCATAGACCCATTAGCTAGAACCTTTTCCTTAGCTGAATAAGTCGTGCTGGGATGGCAGTAACCCCAGTACTTATCTTTCAGTCTCTGCATTTTTATTTTTCAAGTCTATTTGAGTTTAGTATTTCTTTGTATTTTGTATATTTTTCTTTTGTTTTTGCGGAGCTCACCCCTGCAGGTATTCCTGGCAAATTTGTATTGGCGTGGTTGTGATTTTTCGTATAGAGGAGCTGCTTCTGTGTTTTTCAAGCATCTTCTGGTATCCTCACTGGCTGAGCATTGGGTAACATCTTCCCTTGTCTCTATTTGATTTAAATTTCTATACCATATATTGTGTAGCTTAGTTTATATCTGGGGGAGAGTCAGTATATGAAAGATAATAGTTGTCAACCTAAATCACCTAGAGGGGGGTGAATAGGTGAGTTGTGCGTCTTTTTGCGGAATAAAAAAAATCTGAACCAAAGCATAGATCTATCTACCAAACAAGCAAACACAGACGAGGCAAGATTTATAGTGGTTCCCCAACCTTGGGTACATCCACTTTCCCTCACCGATCTAGCAATATACTAGACTCGGCTACTCCACTATCTCGGATTGGAAAACAATCCTACCCTCGGAACAATGTTCCTATAAAATAGATCCACAAACGGATCTACACTCGGAAGGCAAAACTTCCTACCATCTCAGAGTTGAAAACTCCTACACTCGGAGAAAACTTCTCCTACAATAATGAAATAAAGTTGTACAGAAATACAAACAGTAAATTCTCTAGTTCATATCTGCAATAGAAAATCAAAAATTCCTTCTTCTAGGAGTGCGACTTTATCAGAATATTGAAGAAGAATCTCGGCAATATCAGATCTGGAACTTCTCGACTTTACACGATTGAATGAGAAGATGAAGCATTGAGCGGAGATCTCGATCTGTAGAGTCTTCTTGATCTGAATCCTCAAAAAGGTGAAACCCTAGCCGGTCGGAAATCTATGATGGCAGCGGCGGCGAGTTTCGTTCTTGGAGAGAGAGAGAGAGGAGACATAAATCTTTTTGGAAAGTATGGCTGCAAAACTTTCTTAGAAAATTTTTTTTGAAAACTTAGGGTTTGTCAGATTATACAAGATCTTTTATAATAGACAAGAAGATTAGACTTAAATGAGTCATAATGAGAAAGACACATGGACCAATCACGTCAAAGTTTAAGAATAAGACCGTTAGGTCTGGACTTAAAGAATTTCTGAAAAGTCAAAGTAAATTACTCGAGTCAAGCAGAACTACTCGAGTATATGCAGCACTACTCGAGTAGGCAGAAGGTGATTACTCGAGTACATGAGAAAAATTACTCGGGAGAAAAATAAATCACTACTCGAGTACATAGAGTCAACTACTTGAGTAAATTAGAATGAGAAAAACTCAATTACTCGAGTAACAAAAATGACTTACTCGAGTACTTAAGTACTTACACAAGAGATGGAGTAAATTACGCGAGTACAAGAAATACTACTCGAGTATATAAGAATGAACTACTCGAGTATATAAGAGACTACTCGAGACAAACACTTAGAAAATTTCTGAAACAGGAAAACAGAACTACTCGAGTATATAACATGAACTACTCGAGACATAATGAACTACTTGAGTATATAACCTGAACTACTCGAGTTATTCACTTAGAGAAATTTTCTGGAATAGAATTCTGGATTACACGAGTAAAAGCATTGGACTACTGGAGTAGTAGATGAACTACTCGAGTATATGATTTAGACTACTCGAGTAAGTAGGAACTACACGAGAGTCAGAATACAATTAACTCGAAACAGAAGATAGAACTACTCGAGTATATATAATACTACTCAAGTATTTCACTTAGATAAATTTGAGAAGAGAAAATCTGAAAACTCGAGAGATAAAAGGAAACTAGTCGAGTATACAAGATGAACTACTCGAAAGCCATAATTAGACTACTCGAGTATATCTTAACTACTCGAGTAAGTGAATTACTACTCGAGTATAAACTCAGTAACTTACTTGAGTAAGTAAGGGACTACTCGAGTACTTTACTTAGGAAAATTTTTCTGACAGATTTTCTTCTTCTAGGGGAAATCAGCATCAAGACTTTTCACATAGTCCTAGAGCTTGAATATGAAGTGTATCCAAATAGAGAGGCTACACATGAGTCAATACTTTGGAACACACAATGAGGGATTACATTGTATGATCCTGTGTTTGGTGATCTATTGTAGACTGACATTGATCTACACTTTCCATTATAATCCTGCAAACACATAACTCAAACCAAGCATCAAATACAACTTAATTCATCTTAGTTCAAGGGTGAATTCATCAAATCTGGGTTAGTGTGGATACAATACCCAACAATCTCCCCCTATTTGTAGAAGTCAGAACCCTTTACACTAAGGTGAATTATGGACATAAAAAGAATGCTAAGTAATAAAGCAGTGTAAGCAATCAAGGAACTATGAAAAAGATAATAAGATCCAGAACTTTGAATTATATAAATATGATTATCCAGAAATACCATTACCAATTAAAATCCATTTCCATAGCTCATGAGTCTTTTGGGCTAGCTTTGATGATGTTGCCTGTCTTGTTTCTCTTGCTATCTTCTCTGATAGCTGTAAGGTTTAGGATAATACATGGGTGGTCTGGGACGAGTAGATGGATTATTTCTTCCATATTCTCTGTCATAGACCCTCCTTTTGGTCATGGACTTCTCATACAACTCCCATTCATCGGAACTGTAGTGAATGTTTCTCCTTTCATGGAAGTCCAGAACTAACTTGAAAGTTTCCAGGATGAGAGACTTGGAAGTGGTAGACCAGACCTCAGCATATTCTGGCGCTTTAGCAGGAACAGACTTGCTAGCAGAAGGACCTTCACCATATTTCCTTTTCTTCTTATAAGTCAGTATCTCAGGAGGGGCTTTGAGAAAGATATCAGCATGATCATCTTAACAATCCTGAGCATAAGAATCTGGAGGAGCAACAGAATCACCAGGCCTTGGAAAAAATGTGGGTTGCAGAGGAAGAGCAGGAGCAGGAGCATCAGCAACAGCTAGTGGGTTCAGGTGATGAGGAATAATGTTAGGATCAGCAGCAAATTCTGGAAGAATCTGGTTGTGCATCCAAACAACAGTGTCATATATGTGGAATTTGACACTCTGTATCTGAGCTAGAACATCATCATGAATATCTTTAATTTTGGCTTCCCATAATTCTTTCTTGAGGGCATCAGATTTGTCTAAATATTCTTTTACCAACTTCTCCCCCTTTCTGACTTCAATAGATAGCTGGGAGATGGCATTATCTTTGAAAGTTCCAACTTCTTCACAAATCTTCATCTTAGTGGCCTCAGCTCGTTTGTCCAATTCCATTTGATTATTGGCAAGAGTCAGACCTTGCTCCATAACCTGTCCAACATTGGTGATGGTGTGGTCTAAGGCTTTGCCACCAATTTGGAAGAGATATTTGAGCTGATCAGTATTATGCTGGATCTCAACAAATCCTCTGCTCATCTAAGTTTCTAGAGAAGTTTCCTTGTCTGAGACAGTCTTGATACAAGTATCAAAGTATGATCTCTGGTCTTGAAGAAGAAGTACAACCTGATTCATCAAATCTGTGGAGGCAGGAGCTGTAGCAGCAGGAGCAGAAGTTGATGGAGCAGAAGGAATAGGAGGAGTCACCCATGGAGCTATTTCAGAGAGAGTGACTGAGCTCTGAGCTCTTGTAGTGGGTATCATGGCATCCTCTCCATCCATTATCTGAGGGATAGTGAAATCCAAATTTCTGAGAGGAGCTTCAGCTGGCTCATGTGAGAGCTCATCAGAAATGGGAATTGGTTATTGCTGTTCTTTGAGGGCATCCAGAGATTTTGCTGGAGGAGTGTCTGGTGATTGTCCAGGAGTTGGTCCTTGGGAATTTCAATGGATGGACCTGGTGGAGATAGAGGAGGAGGTGGTTTATTTGCAGTTAACTCTTCTATCATTTCATTTATGGTAGCATCAGTAGAAAGGAGTGCTTCTTGAACCTGTTGATCTGAGAGGATATCTTCTGGAGTGACTGGAGGAGGAGTAGGTGGAGGAGGAGGAGGCATCCTGGCTTGAACAGTAGGAGCAGGCTCCCCCGCAATAGGTGCACCAGAGGAGCTGGGGACCTGAGATGGAGAAGGAGATGGAGTCTTGTCCTCTGTGTCTATAGC
This sequence comes from Platanthera guangdongensis, assembly GCA_039583875.1. NCBI lineage: Eukaryota > Viridiplantae > Streptophyta > Magnoliopsida > Asparagales > Orchidaceae > Platanthera > Platanthera guangdongensis. The sequence goes on along the minus strand of CM077147.1, from coordinate 131,494,869 downwards.
TTTAGTAACTTTGGCAGCTTGAGAGGGATTTTGTAACTTTAACTCCCATCTCTGGATGGAGGAGATGGAGACCTTCTTCATGTGGTGAATGATACTTCCTTTGGAGAAACTAAAAACCTCTGGATTGATCTCATGGAGAAGCAGGGAAATTATCCTTGCATAGTTGGGGGACTTTATACTCTCCTTAATATTATTCTGAATCAACAAGCCAAACTGAAAGGCTTTTCTATAGACTATAGCTTGCATCAATTCAAAGAAATAAAGGGGTATGGCCCTGATGGAGTTGGTTTTGCATAGAAGAATCTTACCAATGACATCAACCAAGAATTTTCCTTCAGCATGCATATCAGACCTATTGATGTATTTAGCATCAGCAGAAAGTCCACAGAATGAGCAGGTTCTGGAATAGTCTTCATCACTCAGAAAATCATCTGCATCTGGAGCTAGCAGTAAGAGAAGTCGAGAAACAGAGGTTAGAGTGAGTTTAATGATGATACCTTTGACTAAAGACTTTAAACCTGTGCCATTGTGCTTGACCTTGACATTCCTGAAAAACTCTGCAACTTCGGGGAAGAGGATACGACATGGTTCTTGGAGAACGAATGTTAAGCCGGCGGTGTCGAGAAAAATCAGAAGATTATGGAAATTGGCGGATAGGTCTGCAATCCCTGCGACGACTAATTCCAAACAAACACCGATCTTAGATGAGGAGGCCATGATTCAGAAGTCTTGGAGATGGCGAAACCCTAGAGAGCGTTGACGGGGAAACTTAAAGGGCGCACCTCTGCAACTGATGGAGGAAGGCGAAGAGGCGACCGGGTACTCGAGAGACGGAAATGATTTTGGTAGATGAAATTTCCGGATTTTCTTATTTATATAACCTTAGGATTAGGTCTAATTATTTGAAAAGAAATACTGAAGTAAACCATAGAATAGGCGGCATAAGCCCTTGGTTTGAGCATAAGAAAATTTGAATAAGAGATGACTCGGCATATACACAAGTGAGGAAAATATCTCGAGTAGATAAGTCTGGAGTACTCGGGTAAGAATACAGAAGTACTCGAGCAGATGTATGGAAGTACTCCAGTAGGTCAATGAGGTACTCGAGTAAGTGAAGTTGACTACTTGAGTATGTCAGTCTGCTACTCGTGTAGGTCAAGTTGACTACACGAGTATATCATTCCACTACTCGAGTAGGTCAAGTAGACTACTCAAGTATGTCATTCTACTACTCGAGTAGGTCATATACTTACTCGAGTATGTTGTTACTTACTCGAGTCAAAAACTTAAACTTTTGGAAAAACTCCAATTTTTTACTAACCTTTGAGCCTTGAGCCTTCATGAACGTCCAGCTTCTTCTAGTCTTCCTTGTTGAGCATCCCAAGTTCTGTTTTAAAGAACGAGAACTTGGTCTCGTCCAGCGGCTTTGTGAAAATATCTGAAATTTCCTGTTTGTAGGGATATATTGAAGGTCTATGTCCCCACGCTCCACATGCTCCCGGATGAAATGATACCTTAGCTCTATATGCTTTGTCCGACTGTGCGAGACTGGGTTGTTGGCTATTGCTATTGCGCTGGAGGAGTCGCAAAACAATGGAATCTTTGCGAACTTCATGTTGTAGTCTTCGAACTGATTCTTTATCCAAAGTAACTGTGCACAGCAAGTGCCTGCAGAGATGTACTCTGACTCGGTCATTGAGATTGTCACACAGTTTTGCTTCTTGCTACTCCAGGAGATAAACCTTCTTCCAAAGAATTGGCAAGTCCCTGAAGTGCTTTTCCTGTCGTCTTTGCTACCTGCAAATTCTGCATCTGAAAAGCCTATTAGTTCGCTATCATTACTTCTTGGGTACCATAAGACGAGATTTGGTGTACCTTTAAGGTATCTCAAAATCTGCTTCGCAGCAGCGTTGTGAGATTCCTTAGAGTTCACCTGAAATCTAGCACAGACACATGTTGAGAACATTATGTCAGGTCTACTTACAATAAGGTAGAGCAAGGATCCAATAATGCTTCTGTACAAAGTTTCATCAAAAGGTTTCCCTTTTTCATCCTTGTCCAGAGACATTGTTGAACCCATTGGAGTCCTCATAGAGGTTGCGTTCTCCATTCCGAATTTCTTTATTAGCTCTTTGGTGAACATGGTCTGTGAGATGAAAATTCCATCTTCAGACTGTTTCACTTGAAGCCCTAAGAAATACTTCACCTCGCCCATACTGCTCATTTCAAACTTCCCTTGCATAAGTTTTGAAAACTTCTTGCAGGGGTTGTCATCAGTAGAGCCAAAAATAATGTCGTCGACATAGATTTGAACTAGCAAAATCTTGCCTTTAATTTCCCTAAGAAACAATGTCTTGTCTATCTTTCCCCTTGTGAACTTGTTCTCAAGTAGAAAATTAGACAGCGTCTCATACCAAGCTCGAGGAGCTTGTTTCAGACCATATAATGCTTTATGCATTAAATAAACGTAATCAGGAAAGTTAGAATCAACGAAACCTGGAGGTTGTTCCACATACACCTCTTCCCTTATGTCATCATTAAGGAAGACAGACTTCACGTTCATCTGGTAGACAGTGAAGCCTTTGAGTGCAGTATATGCTAGGAATAACCTTATTGCCTCCAGCCTTACCACTGGAGCGTACGTCTGGTCGAAGTCGATTCCTTCTGCTTGACGATAACCTTTGGCGATAAGTCTGGCATTGTTCTTTACTATCGTCCCATACTCGTCCATCTTGTTCCTGTAGACCCATTTTGTCCCAATGACGTTCTTACCTTTGGGTCTTGGAACAAGCTTCCATACTTTGCAGCGCTTGAACTGGTTCAGTTCTTCTTCCATTGCCATTATCCACGATGCATCTGAGTTTGCTTCCTCAAACTTCTTTGGTTCAACCTGCGAGAGAAAAGTTAAATATAGATTCTCATTAGTTGTACCTCTACGAGTTCTGACACCATCTCGGGGATCTCCTATCATCTGGTCCATGGGATGATCTTTCAAATGTCTGAGCTTTAGAGTTCTTGCATCTGGATCGTCTTCTATAACCGGAGTGACTTCTTCATCTTGGATGACTTCTTCATCTTGATCATCAGCCTCTCCAATAGTGGTTGGAGTGGTGATCTTGATGAACTTTTCACCTTTGTCTTCGGACGGTTCATCCAAGCTAATTTCTTTCAGCTTTGCAGCAAGCTCGTCTCATCAAATACAACATGTATCGATTCTTCTACCACCAGGGTTTTTCTATTAAAAATCCTATATGCCTTACTATGGCTACTATATCCTACAAAAATACCTTCAAAACTTAGTAGTATGATATTTGCCATTGTTTAGCACGAAGCATTTACAGCCAAAAATTCTAAAATATGAGACTGTTGGTTTCCCGCCCTTCAGAAGTTCGTAAGGTGTCTTATCGTGGTTTTTGTTTATGAGAGCTCGATTTTAAACGTGGCATGCATTGTTGACAGCTTCAGCCCCAAAATATTTTGGAAGTGAAGCGTCACTCAACATGGTCCTGTAGGCCTCTATGAGCATTCTATTCCTTCTCTCGGCCACTCCGTTTTGTTGAGGAGTGCAAGGAGAGGAAAACTCATGAAAGATACCTAAGCTTTCACAAAATTCTGTCATGGACACAGACTTAAACTCTGTTCCATTGTCACTTCTGATTTTGACTATGGAGCAGTTGTACTCATTCTGGACTTGCCTGACAAAATTAGTAAAGATGTCGAAGGTATCTGACTTGTGTTTCAGAAAGAACACCCACGCAAAGTGCGAGTAATCATCAACAATTACCAACGTATAATCATCACCTCCCAAATTTCTAATTTGTAGTGGACCAAACAAGTCCATATGCAGTAGATGAAGACATCAATTAGAATCCTTGGCAATAACGCTTTTAAAGGTAGCCCTTGTTTGCTTGTCTTTCACACATGCATGACATCGGCTATCTTTGACGTACTTGACATTTGGGGCATCACGTACTAAGTTCATTGAAAATAATTTATTAATAGTTATGGAATTAATATGTGCTAATCTCTTGTGTCATTGGTCACCAAGAGACGCACTATCTTTTGCTAGAAAGCACACAGGTGTCGAAGAGTCTATATAGATGAAATTCAAACAGAAAATGTTTCTGCTTCGAGTGCCGGATAGAATCGTTTCCATATTATCAACAGATTTTATCAAGCACTTGTCAGCGTGAAACTCAACTATGTATCCTTTATCGCAGAGTTGGCTTATGCTTATAAGGTTATGTTCCAAACCTTCAACGTAAGCCACATCTGAGAAGGATACATTACCGTTAGTAATCATACCATAGCCTCTAGTAATTCCACGGTATGAACCTCCAAAGATGACCTTCGGACCGTTCACAACTGGAGTAAAATTCTGAATAAGGCTTCTTGTCCCGGTCATATGCTAAGAGCATCCACTGTACAAATACCAGATTGGTGTTTTGTTGGCCTTTGGACATTCCTGCAATCACAATCAGTTAGCCTTAGGAACCCAAATACGTTTGGGTCCTTGGTCTCGGGTTAGAACACTCCCCCTACGAATATTAGCATTAGGAGTAGTCTTCCTCATATTGCCAACATGTGGGGTTGCAGCATTTCTAGGATTAAACTAACAATCAATGGCAAAGTGACCAATTCTGCCACAACACCAACAGTCAAATCTATTGTATCTTCGCCTTAAGTTCTCCTGCTTGACCTTTTGGAATTGTGGTCTACCAGGGGTAGCATTCTTGGAGGAAGATGCCTCATGATGATGGCAATCACATGGCTTCTTCTCCTTTACAGGCTTTTCTACAACAGGCTTTGCCTTTGGTGCCTTCTTGAAGTTATGGTCATGATTGAAAGGGCCATAGCTCTGAATAATGACTTCTTCATAAGGTGCCTTAAAGACACTTTCGCCAAAGTTTCTGGGTCGAGTCCATCCTTGATAATGGGACTTTGGCTCTACATAGGTAGGCCTAGCGAAGTGCATGTAGGATGAGACAAAATCATACTCATTTGAAGGAAATATAACCTTCTTGAACGTGGTCTAATCTTGATGGGCTTTCCCCTTCACTTTGGCTAAGGCCTTTTTGGCGGCCTTATTCTTTCGTTGAGCCTTATTTCTCCTAGGGGATTTACTAGGAGCTTCTTCATGGCCTAATCCAGCACCCTTGGCCTTAGCTGAGAATTCAGCAATGAATGAAAGAACTATCTTGGGCTTTGAGAAACTTTCAACAAGTTTCTTTTCAGCAACAAGTTGGGTTTCCATCTCTTTGATGATTTTCTCTTTAAGGTCGAGGTGTTCAAGAGCCTTGTTATATTCTTCAATAGCATTATTGAAGTTTTCTTCGAGTGAGTTAGTATTTGCGACTTTCTCTCTCAAGATGCTCTCTTCAGCTTTGAGAGACTTTATCTCTTTAGACTGAGTTTTCACGACTCAGCAACATTTGTCGTAAGCCGTGATTAACTCCTTATATTGGGCCATAAGTTCTGACTCATCGTCAGAAGAGCTATCCTCACAATCATGTTAAGAAACTTCAGAATCAGAGAGAGGAGTGTGAGAGTTTACCATCCCAGTGAACTGGGCTCTTGTTCATCATCAGTTTGAGACATGAGTCCAAAATAGGCTTCTTCTTCTTCACTCGACTCAGATGAGTCAGAGTCACTAAGAGTCTTGCCCTTTTTGGCCATCAAGCTCTTCTCTGTCCTCTTCTTACTGTACGAGGACATCTTTTCCTCTCTTCTACCACCGTCCTTCTTCTTGTGAGGGCAGTCAGCGATGACGTGTCGTGGCTTATTACAACAATAACAAATAATGTCAGTCGAAATATGTTTGTTCTGTTTAGTATTATACCTGTCATGGCTGCTTGAGCCTTTTCTTTTCCGATCACCATCGCGTCATGATCTTCTATAAGAGGCATCCTTGCCTTTCCATTGCTTCTTTTCATTCAAGAATTTCTTGAACTGCCGAGAGAGTAGTGAGAACTCTCCTTCTGATAGTTCAGAGCCCGAGGTGCTTGACTCTGAGGTTTCTTCTTCACTAACTTCTGGTGTTGGAGTAGGAGGAACAACCTTGGATTTCTTAGAGGTGTCTGCCTTTAAAGCAACAGACTTCTCTTTGAATGCAGACCTATTTTTCTCTTCTTCAGCCTTCCTGGTGTTGAGTTGGAGCTCATAGGACATCAACTTCCCGAAGAGATTCTGAGGATCTATCTCGGCCAATTTTCCAAACTCCCTTATAGCACAGACCTTGTTATCCCATTCCTTAGTCAGGGATCTCAGGAACTTATCGTTCAATGCTCCATTAGTGAAGACTCTGTCGTATACCCTTAGCCCATTCACTATCTTGAAGAAGTTCTCAAATGTGTCAGCAATGATTTCTTTATTTCCTTGTCGGAAAGCCTCATACTTCTGATAAAGTAGGGATCTTCTATCATCCCTCACTTCTTCAGTACCTTCCATCAAGGTAACTAATGACTGCCACATCTCCTTTGCACATTGGCAGTGAATCAGATTTTGCAGCATTGAATCATCGACTGCACTTACTATGATATTTTTCGCCTTTTTGTCCAATGAGACAAGTGCAATCTCATCCTTATCTAGATCCATAAGTTTCTTGGGCACTTTCTTAGTTTGATCTATAGTGGAGACGATCATGGGAATATAAGGACCTTCTTCAACTATCATGAAGATCCTTGGATCCATAGCTTCCATGAAGAAGTTTATTCTTTCTTTCCACATAGGGAAATTATTTTTGTTGCACAAAGGAAGCTTGGCAAAATCATTAGCCTTGTCCATTTGGTAGAACTCAAATGGCAACTATTTAAGGATCTGATCAAGGTGTTAACCTTTTAACGATCAACCTGGCTCTGATACCAATTGAAAGATAATATTTGCCAACCTAAATCACCTAAAGGGGGTAAATATGTGAGTTGTGCGTATTTTTGCGGAATAAAAAAAATCTTAACCAAAGCACAGATCTATCTACCAAACAAGCAAACACAGACAAGGCAAGATTTATAGTGGTTCCCCAACCTTGGGTACATCCACTTTCCCTCACCGATCTAGCAATATACTAGACTCGCCTACTCCACTATCTCGGATTGGAAAACAATCCTACCCTCGGAACAATGTTCCTACAAACTCGATCCACAAACGGATCTACACTCGGAAAGCAAAACTTCCTACAATCTTGGAGTTGAAAACTCCTACACTCGGAGAAAACTTCTCCTACAATAATGAAATAATGTTGTACAGAAATACAAACAGTAAATTCTCTGGTTCAGATCTGCAACAGAAAATCAGAAATTCCTTCTTCTAGGCGTGCTGCTTTATCAGAATATTGAAGAAGAATCTCGGCAATATCAGATCTGGAACTTCTCGACTTTACACGATCGAATGAGAAGATGAAGTGTTGAGCGGAGATCTCGATCTGTAGAGTCTTCTTGATTTGAATCCTCAAAAAGGTGAAACCCTAGCCGGTCGGAAATCTGCGATGGCAGCGGCGGCGAGTTTCGTTCTTGGAGAGAGAGAGAGGAGATAGAAATCTTTTTGGAAAGTACGGCTACAAAACTTTCTTAGAATAATTTTCTTTGAAAACTTAGGGTTTGTCATATTAGACAAGACCTTTTATAGGAGACAAGAAAATTAGACTTAAATGAGTCATAATGAGAAAGACACGTGGACCAATCACGTTAGAGTTTAAGAATAAGACCGTTAGGTTTGGACTTAAAGAATTTCTGAAAAGTCAAAGTAAATTACTCGACTCAAGCAGAACTACTCGAGTATATGCAGCACTACTCGAGTAGGTAAAAAGTTACTACTCAAGTACAAGAGAAAAATTACTCGGGAGAAAAAGAAATCATTACTCGAGTTACATGGAGTCAACTACTTGAGTAAATAAGAATGAGAAAGACTCAGTTACTCGATTAACAAAAATGACTTAATCGAGTACTTAAGTACTTACACGAGAGGTGGAGTAAATTACTCTAGTACAAGAAATACCACTCGAGTATATAAGAATAAACTACTCGAGTATATAAGAGACTACTCGAGACAAACACTTAGAAAATTTCTAAAACAGGAAAACAGAACTACTCGAGTATATAACATGAACTACTCGAGACAGAATGAACTACTCGAGTATATAACCTGAACTACTCGAGTAATTCACTTAGAGAAATTTTCTGGAATAGAATTCTGGATTACACGAGTAAAAGCATTAGACTACTGGAGTAGTAGATGAACTACTCGAGTATATGATTTAGACTACTCGAGTAAGTAGGAACTACACGAGAGTCAGAATACAATTAACTCGAAACAGAAGATAGAACTACTCGAGTATATATAATACAACTCGAGTATTTCACTTAGACAAATTTGAGAAGAGAAAATCTGAAAACTCGAGAGATAAAAGGAAACTACTCGAGTATACAAGATGAACTACTCGAGAGCCATAATTGGACTACTCGAGTATATCTTAACTACTCGAGTAAATGAATTACTACTCGAGTATAAACTCAGTAACTTACTCATGTAAGTAAGGGACTACTCGAGTACTTAGGAAAATTTTTCTGACAGATTTTCTTCTTCTAGGGGAAATCAACATCAAGTCTTTTCACATAGTCCTAGAGCTTGAATATGAAGTGTATCCCAATAGAGAGGCTACACATGAGTCAACACTTTGGAACAGACAATGAGGGATTACATTGTATGGTCCTGTGTTTGGTGACCCATTGTAGACTGACATTGGTCTACACTTCCCATTAGAATCCTGCAAACACATAACTCAAACCAAGAATCAAATACAACTTAATTCATCTTAGTTCAAGGGTGACTTCATCCAAATCTGGGTTAGTGTGGATACAATACCCAACACAGTATGTGTTACCTTTTGCACACGCACATTTCATGTGCATACTAGAAGCTTTTATTGTTGTATTTTGATTAGTTCATTGCATCGCACACCACTGCACCCACATGAGCGCGTGCTTAGTTAGCATGTTGTGAGTTAAACTCGTTTCTTTTGTATGATTTGGGAAAATTTGTGTGCTGGCATAGGATTGTGAGACAGAGTAAAATGTTGACCTTACAGTGCTCCGAGTCAAGTGCTCTCGTCTTGTGTAGAAATTGGAGTAGATTTAATTTTTTTGTCTGCTTATAGTTTTATATTTGTCTAATTGAGTAAATACTTATTATTCTACTCAAAAATTGGTGAATCTGGTGTGAATCGAGTGGTAGCTTTGGGAGGCCTGTAGACGACCGTTAGATTCGTATTGCTCGAGTTGGGAGGATGGATAGTCTTTCTCGTTGGCTAAGAACTTGCCCCAAGCTATTCTTGAATTATGGGAATAGGTTAGTTCATTCGCATGAGCGTGATGTAGGCCATCATTTTGGCCCGGTTGAGCTTTGTACCATTCCTATCGTCTTATCCTCGCTAGCCCCGTTGTGCATACCCTTATTTTGATTCAGCTCCATAATTATTTCACCAAAGCCTCATATCTTATCCTAGTAGCACACCCAAATCGAGCTTTAGTGTTTTACATTTTTATGTTGGGGCGTTGATGTGGTGATATTACATTGGAATATGTGGATGTGCTCCAAAGCTTATATTTATTGAAACTGTTTAAAGAAACAAAAATGATTTGAAAAGAATATATGTGAAAATGAAAAGTAAAAAAAAAGAAAAAAAGTATAATCGAAAATTCTAATTGAGAGGAGATTGTATTTGGAGTAGGAGGTGCACACACCCATATTTGGAAACATTAAGTTTGGGGGTGTGGTATACCTGCATGTATTTTGCTTGGCAGAGGGATTCTTTTTTTGGTAGCTCATTTGGGTTAGGTGCATAGCCTTCCTCCTTATCTTTGTTTACCTCACTGTAACCCAAGCCCCATGATTCTCATAAAGTCCTACTAATTCGTGTGTGAACCAAACCAGTGTCGTGGAGAGAGTGCGAATGGTCAAGCATATGGTCACCGACATTGGTGGATTCTTTTGGAGGTTATCCCGAGCCCCGATCTTTGGCAATGCTCGCCTAGCGATTAGTCTACTTTCTCCCTACGCATGACCGGAAGATTCACCGTTATTCTATTTTTGACTAGTAATAAAATTTTGATACGCATTGTGAAATGTTTAGACTATTCTGTATACTTCGACATTTCCTCTATTATATTTTTTACGCCCGCGAGCATGCTACTTCGAATGGTACTCTGTATCTCAATTTCTATGTTAGCTAAATCATTTTCTCTATGTGCATAGATTTTGTTTGCTCGTGACGAGCAAATAGATAAGTCTGGGGGTGTGATGAGTCCGATTTATATAGGGTTTTTTGGACTCATCTTGGCTTATTTTCCTGTGTGTGCACTACTTCTTCAATCAGAAAAGTTATATTTTTTGTTTAGATCTTCACTTCACCAAAAGTGCATTGTTTTAGCACTTGGGTGTGCATTTGCACATTCTTTTGTTGTGGGTAAGCACATGGTGCTCCCCAGGGGCTCTCTCCACTTGCTTTTCATTGCATTTCTATGGCGCTGGAGGGTTCTCTTTGGATTTATTTGTTTGTATGCAGGTAGTGCATTTTCGCCAAGGTTGGAATGCTGGTTTGAGGAAAACGCACGGTCGTGCGTTTTCTTAGCACATGGTTCTATGTGATCGTGAGTTTTATTTGTGCAGGAGAAACGTCGAGCTGAGCTTGATAAACTGAGCTCGATGATCTTAACGCACAGTTAATGCATGGTTTCTTCGGAACCGTACGCGAAGGCAATGCACGGTTTTCCTATAGCTTCTTGTATGTAGTATTCTATGGTTAATTGTGTGATTTGTTCACGCACGGGCGGAAGCGCAGGTGCGCGAGTACAACGCACGGTTCCAACATATTTTCTTATTTTCCTGCTTTCTGTCGCTACCCATGCGATTTCCTTCACACACGGGCGGAATCGCCCGTGCGCTAAGTAAAACGCATGGGTCAATGCTTCATGTTCTTCAAGCTTGTCCTGCAAGTTAATAACGCACGGTTAGCGCACGGTCGTGCGCCAAACCGTGCGTGCCTTTTTTTCTGACCTGCTTCTATTTAAAGCACATATTTTCCTAAATTAAAAAAATAGTAATTCTCCTCCGTCGTTTTCCGCATCCAAGGAAGGGTTCAGCCATTTCCCTTCATCTTCCACCTTAGGGAGGTGCTCCGGGCAAGCTTTCAATGTCATATTCAAGCCCGAGCTTCCTCTCGGCATCCTCCTTCATCCTTGAGCTTCAAGGAGAGTTTGATCGAACTTTCACCATCAAGTTAGGAGAAGTTTGTGCCATCCTCCACCGGATCGTGACACGAAGATGATGGGTCCATTGGGAGTTAGTGACAGCGTCCTCTACACCGGACGCTTTTGAGGACTGAGCTAGGACGCAGATTGACAACCCGATGATTCCTTCCGTGTATCATCCACAAGACTTTGAAACCGGTCAATTTCACATACTTTTCTTCTCTTGTTGCTGAAAGTATAGTTGATCTCTTATATATGATGAAGTTGCTCTTTTTTTGATAAACATATATATGCAATCATGTCTATGTGATTTCATATTTATGTTATTTGCTTGATGTGTGCCTTTAGTTTCCTTCCGCCACCACATCCGGACTTGCTGCTCTAGCAATTGCTAGAGGCGTGCGTTGCAAAGAGGTGATCTCGACCCTCATTCTGCCGTTCTAACCACCTCATCCGCAAGCCTACTCGTCCATCCGCCTAGCGATTCGGTGCATAGCAGCCCATGTAGTGTTCCATCCCTCCTGGCAAAGCTTCGCATAGCGGCGTTGCATAGGAGTAGTTCTTGGTGTTCTATTTTCTGTTTTCTCTACCATCAAAATCCCCCTTAGTTAACTCCGACTAAAGAACTTCCATCTCAAGTCCTCCTCGAAATAAACTCCACCTTATTGTGTTCCTTGAAGAGATCGATACTTGGGGAAATTCACCCATTTTATATTACTTGTGCGACCGGTACACTTGCAGTCCAACGCATCAGTTAGCTACCTGCTCGAAATGTGGGAAATACAAGTCTGTGTCGACATAACAATTGCGTGTGTGTCCATGGGTGAGTCATTGCATTGTATTCATAACATTGCATTGCATTACACACACAAGATCATTATCATGTAAGTTTGTATATGCACTCTTATATGATGAGATACTTTACTATTAAGCCAATTCTTAACTTATATGTCTATATGGGCATTCAAATAAGTTGAGTTACTTCCTGTTGTGTATTCATACTTGTACACTATTGTTTATAATAGAACTGCCAGTATATATTGTTGTAGTTTCTTTGATTCACTCTGATATAGTTTAGCACCTTGCCACTTATTTTGTACTATAACTTATATATATATATATATATATATATATATATATATATATATATATATATATATATATATATATATATATATATTGTACCCTTTTCCTTTGTCCGACCGGTACCTGAGAGTCGCCGAGGGAGCGGATTTGATAGTAACTTAGTCTATATGACTAACAGTTGCTACCTCTTCCTTTTAGGAGGAAACCCTGCAGCAAGTCTTGCAAGAGGGAAGCTAGGCCAGGGTGACAAGGCCTGAAGTGACGATTGCATCATTGTCGTCACTGACTGATGTGAGTTTTTGAGAGATTCATTTGTAGCCTTCTCGGCATGATGTAATCTGATATTATATTATAGAAACCTTGGTTTCTTCTTTTATTTGATGTATTTGTTTTGGACTATATACTTATATGGGTTTTGACTTCTGTTTATATTCTTATTTTTTGTTAGCAATGATGATATTAGCTTTAGCTGGCAGGATATGCGTCTTGGGGCACAGATCGACCCGTGTGTTGGCGCTACCGGAAGACGGTTGTTCTAGGCATAAGACTTCCCTCAGTCGTGTCTTATGTTCCGGGAGGGAGGGTCTTACACAAATTGATATAGTATTATCTAAATATGACATCACACATAGGTTGTCCACCACCTATCTCCCTCAAACAAGTGGCCAAGTAGAAGTAGTAAATCGTGAATTAAAACGAATATTTTAAAATTGCTTTCAATTAATAAAACAGATTGGTCGGTAAAGGTTGACGATGTACTATAGGCTTATCGGTCTGTGTACAAGGCTGCTATAGGTTGTACGTCGTATCGATTAGTATATGGGAAAGCATGCCATGTACCGGTTGAGCTTAAGCACCGTGTCTTTTGGGCGCTTAAATTTTTAAATCTTGATGAAAATTTCTCATCCAAGCATCACAAATTCCATATTAACAAGCTTGATTAGTGGTACTCCTTCTCCTATGAAAGTATTAAACTTTACAAGGACTACACAAAATATTATCATGATAAAAAAATTAAGCACCCGAAGGAGTTCAAATTGAGGGACCAAGTCCTCCTTTATAACCCGAATTTATGTCCTTTTTTCGGGAAAACATAATCCTCGTTGGTCCCGCCCCTTTATCGTAAAAGAAGTGATGCCCTATGGGACAATTCTTATCGCGCATTCAGAAAAAGGCGAGTTCAAGGTGAACAGGCACCAGTTTAAATTATTTTTCTCTAGCAATAATATCACTGAGCACAAGGATGAAATTATCCTCCCTAACATATAAACTAGGGCACTAATTTGGTCGAGCTCAATGACCGTAAACAAAGCACTCTTGGGAGGCACCCCCAAGGTTATCCTTTTTTTTAATTATATGTTTAGTTTTACAGATTTGATGGTTTATTGATGGATGATGGTTAGCCACCCTCGGACGCCAAAATTCACGTAAACTCTTAGAATTTGGTAATTCGTGTTTTATTTACTTTCTATTTTTTTAGTCAGTAAACAAATTAAAAAAAAATTTAATTAATAAAAAAAGAGGAAAAAAATTCTTTATTTTTGATTCAACACTCCCAGTCACGTGTTTGACCAGCAGTCTTGTATTTCCAGGAATACGGAAACCGATGCTGGTTCCGAGAAGGAGATTTTTTTGTCCGTCTTCCGTTCAAGTCATGAGCGTGACCTTCATTGGTCACAGGCGTGACATTGACGGAACAATTCCTCCCGAGCGAAAAAAACTTTAATTAATCGGTTTAAAATGTCACACTCGTGACAACCTATTTTATTCATGTGATAACCTATGCCACACCTATGATATAGGGAATTCATACCAGTGACTTACCCGTGAGAAAATGTTTTTTAAAAAAAAAAAAATGAGCTTTTCAATTACACGCCCTAGTGTCACGACTATGACCATAGTCTGTGTCGAGCGAATCCAAGGAGATCAATGCCTTAGATACCCTTATTTTAGGATATTTTATGTTACACGCCCCTGAGTCATGAGCGTGACTCTGGGGCGTGACCTGCAAAAATTCTTTTTCTGACTGATTCCAGAGTGGTTGCCTTTCAACACTCCCGTGAAACTTACACGCCCCCAATCACGGGCATGACCTAGTGGCATTTTGTAACATCCCTCAAATAACTAGATCCCTAAGAGTGGTTTTGTCATGGATAGTTCATGACAAAACCCTAGGAAGCCCAAGAAGACCAAGTGAACAAAGGCATGAAGGTGCAAATCACATTGGTCTGCCTATAACACAACCTCATCACCAAACATAAGGCTTGACGTTTGGGCTTTAACTTGATTCGATGACCCCACCATAACACTCCCGACCCTAGGGGAGGCCATGTGGTCACTAAGGACCCATTGGGGTCAATCAAAGTGATCAATAAGATCAAAGTCAACCCTAACCCTAATTAGGTCAAACTAACCTATATAGGGCAAATTAAGCTTCCCTTAGCCAAACAAACCCTACTAAACCTTTCCTAGACCTTAGATGAGGACAATGGGTCACCAGGAACCCATTGGGGTCAACCCAAAATGTCAACTTGACTAAAGTCAACTCAACCCCAAAACTTTAGTCAAACTTATCTAAATGACCTAACCAAGCCCAAGACACTTGGGCTAAGCCCAATTTGACTGGCCCAAACATTAGGAGGCTGGGAATTATCCAAAATTCCACTCATTTTCTAGAAATAGTGAATCGGAGATACAAAGCTCCACTTCCCATTTAATGGAGGAGAGAGAAAGTGAGGATAAAGATGTCATTCATGGCGAAGGAAGGCCAAAGGCTTCTCCACTCAATTCTAATGACTTGATTCATCTTCCCTTGTCAGTTAGGAGGAGATCAACAACTCTATTTGTCCCCATTGATGGCTGTAAAGAGGAGAATTTAGTTGGTCGATTCTTAATAATTGGCCATTAATGGTGCATTGAGCTTGACCCCTCCCCTCCCCTATATGATTATTTTTAAAGCTTCACCAGGCTGTGAGGAGTCATTTCCACCCTTTCCCTGAAAAAATCGAACCCTTTTGCTGTATAGTTGTAAAACACCGAGCGTCGCCACCACCGACAATGGCTGCATGACGATCGGCTCGACTCCAGCCACAACAAAGGTCTTATCCTCTTCCTCTTTCTCAGTGGATAGATACACATCTACTAGCCGCAAGGTTTGAGGCCAATTGGCCCTAGATCGTGTAGGCCAGAAACTCCATTTTTGGAGCTTTTTCATCCACACTTAAATCCCAGTTCCAACCACCTCCGGCTGGCCAACCACCGCCTATCGCGGGCCACCACCTCAATGAAGGTGGTGGGGCGTTGGCCGGCTGGGTCAAGGTGTAGGTGGCCAGGAAAACACTATCAAAGTCAGCCTAGGATGGGCTTGTTGTGAGTCGTTGGCTCAAGGTAGAAGTCAACGGGATGTCGTCGATTCATAACTTTAGGATTTGTGCTGGCCGATTTTAATATATATATCATTTATTTCATTATCAGTCACATATTTGGAAGTGTTTTGATTTTATTATTAAAAATACTTAGGTGTATTTCCTGGAAAAATGGTCAACATGTAATTTGTAGCAATCTAAGTCTACTTTGTTTTAAAATTAATTTCAGCCAATTTGGGTGACTAATCTGACCACAGCACACCAAGTGGTGCAAGCAATACCTAGGGTTAACCAGACAAACTTGTCTGCCCCCACTAAACTACACATCCAAATTGTTTGAAATTTGTGTCATAGTTTAGTCTCATCTGTATCTTAGACATATCCAAACTTTGGTATTTTTCGAGAATATTTTTCTATAGTTTTTGTAAAATTTAATAATTCATTTATGACTTAATTAAGGGGTCTAATTACATCAAAATAATCCAAAATTTTGGTGGATGACCCTTATGGTCATGTCAGGTCACTAGTAAAAATCGCAACACATTTGAGATTGATTTGATTTGGTGTTGATGTGACCAAAATTTAGTCCCTTAAGGGTAAATTAGGGCAAATGTATATTTGATGGGTTGAGTGGCCAATCGTCATCCAAAAGGGATGAAACTGTTGGAACATGTGTTCAACATCTCTTGATTTGAGAATAACAAATCTCAGTTTGTATTTGATCATTTTTGTTGTGTGTTTATAGTTTGCAGGTTTATAGGTGTGAAGAATGAAAGAATCAAGTTCTTGCACCAACCGCTACGCGGTAGAATTTACCGTTGAGCGATAGCCATAAATTAACTAGACAGAGCTCTCGTGAACCAACCGCTCTGTGCTAGTCCTACCGCCTGCGCTAATGCAACGAATTATTTTGGACAACCTCTTAGGAAACTACCGCCAAACGGTAGTGCTTATCGCGCCGTACTAGGCTCTCGATGATTGGCGAGAAGGATTCCTCCAGTAACCGATCTACCGCCAGGATAGAGTTGTTACCGCGCCACGCTAGTCTCTCGACGAATGTCGAGAAGGATTACTCGAGTAACCGACCTACCGCCATACGATAGTGGTTACCGCATCGTGCTAGCCATTTCATGAGAAGGATTCATTGACTTACTGACATACCGCATGACGCTAGCTTGTACCGTGGGGTGCTAGCTCTATAAAAAGGAAAAACATTAACTTGAAATATTATTCCAAATTTAGATGATCGCTAGCACAATAATCGCACGAACCTACGGCAGGGTGCTACTCTTGCCTCCACCTGTAGCCTTTTTCATGAATATGTACATATGGAGCCTCGTGTTCTGCATTCAGTATGAAGATGAAAAGAGAAGGAAATCTTGCATTCCTTGTGTTCGGCCGCCACTCTACGGTCCATCCCAATCGTCTCACTCAGAGGAAAGAATTTTGTCTCCCTCCGATTAGCACATGAAGAACGTCTGCGAGCCAAGAACGACAACGACTATGAAGATTCGATTGGTTGCAAGCGCACAAAGATCTCTTGTGAGCGAAGGACTAGAATGACTACGAGGAGTTGTTCAGGTGCACGCACACGAAGAAAATAAGGAATTTTTCTCTCTGGAAGTTACTGTCGTGCTATAACTTGTTACAGCCATGCGATTTCTTCCTGCAATGTATTCTCTATCTAAAACAGCCCGAACTTGAGTTTTGCGTGATAATTTTTCACGAAATTCAAAAGGGGAGTTCTCCCTAGCCATCTAAAGGGAAGGGAGGGGTCGTCCCAACTAATGGAGGAGGAAAATTCTTCAGAGGAGATCAAAAGGAATTCATGCGCAAGGATTGAAGGCTACTAACATGATGATCAATATGCCTTCGTCCTAAGTTTCACGTGAAGGATCCTCGCTATAAATACTCCCTTCAAGCGCACACCTTCACGGATTTGAAGAACATCAAAGAGGAAGACTCTCAAGCTACAAAGATGGAACCTTTGGAAGAGAATCACCATCGACATCAAGGGTTCTAGTTAGAGGGGAGTTTCCTCTAATTCCTATATTTTACCTTTTATTCTTTTTGTCTAGTTATTTGGGAGAGGGAAATCGACCATGAGGGTCATTGAAATTCGGGATGGATTTCCTGGAAAATCTACTGGAGGTTTTCGGAATCCAGGAAAGATTTAGTGAGAAATAGTCCCAGGGAAGGAACATCTAGATCGGGTGATGTAGCGGGGCTCTAAGACCCTTCCTTGGTTGGAGGTGAAGAGCCGGCTCAAAGACCTTTCTTGGAGAGAAATGGAGAGAGAGAATCGGTCCGAGTAGTGGTTCAGTATATAAAACAAAAATAGATTTTATTTTCACCGCCTCCAATATCTGGCGTCATCAAGATCATGCTATTGTGATTGTAAAAATAGTTATTGATCTAGTTTGAATGTAATAACATTTACTATTAGTTTTTCGTGCTTATAACATTGTGATCGTTAGCCCATAATTCACTCAAGTGTGTGTATATCTCCAAGGAGATATTTTCCCAGGAAAACAAGGTATGTGACCTACTGCCGTGCGTTAGCAACCTAAAGCCCTGCGGTAGCTTCCAGAACTAGTTTTTATGGACAAAATATTTTAAATTTCAAATAATGCTCCAAACCTTATTTACCCCCCCCCCCCCCCCCCCCCGTCCCTCTAAGGTTCGCCATGAGATCTAACAGAAACTTGTGCCATTGCCTCAAAGTCATCTAAAACAACCCCTCAAGAGATTTTGAGTGGTTTGGGGTAGAGATACCCTTAGACCCTAGTGTACGCCCTAGAGTTGTGTTTGGGGCCTAGTGAAGGACATGGGATAGTATGTCCATGGATGATCTTGGAACTTGGTTTGTGAGTTCATAGGGAAAAATAGGCTCTGGAAAATGTTTTTAGGATTTTTAGGAACTTACACACTCTTTAAAATAAATAGGGATAGTTTAGGGCACTTTGGTCCAATATTTAATTACATGCTGAAATGAATTTGGATACTGATGAAACTTAGGTATTGACCATATATTATTGTTCTTAAGATCTGGAAAATTTAGTGTGAATTTTGGGTTAGTATTTGTGGTACTTCATTAACAGTCCTAGTTTTTGTGCTAATCATTATAGAATTTAGTATGAGCTATATATTCATTAAAAATTTATGAAACTTGGTTAGAGGACTCTTTAGGACATCCTTGAGTTCTGTGAAATTTTATAAAATTATTGGAAGACTTTTTATACAAGTTGTTTCACAAAGTGCCTTTTGTAAGAATATTATAAAATGAATTAATTATGTGACCAAATAAGCTTGGAAATTAATAATACTTGCTCAGTAGTCTCTTCTGCTTATGTTTGTCATCTTGTAATTTTCCTATAATTTTTGGATGAATAATTCTACTATTCCCTATTTTGCCCTATCATTGTGATTATTTAGTCGATAATTAATTCGTAGGACAAAACCTCTTTGGAAAATTGTACTATCCAGTATCTACTATTAGTTTGATGATATATACTTGTCATAATTTTGATGAACCATAACAGGTCAGAAAAGTTTACTTGATCTTCAAAAGCATAGTTGGCCTGATTTTGCAGTAAATTAAATAAATACTAAATAAAGTAGAAAAATCATACCCTTCTGGATTTATCACTAAAATATCTTGATAGACCCCCCGTACAAATCTTAGGTCATTTGGATGAATATTTTAAGGGGTCACCATTCATACACATTATCTAGCTTAATTGGTCTGCATACATTAGAAATTGTAAAAGTAGGGAAACAAGTGTAACCGTTATGGGAAAGGGAAGTTGGTGTCCCTAGTCTGGTTGAGTATGAATGAGGTCACCAAAAGAATGTAGGTTGTGTGAGTCCGGTTTTGCAAGGGCTGAGTTATGCTCGGGATCGAGAGTGGATCGTCCTTCCTTGGAGAGGGAATGTCTAAATAAGATTAGAGCTAGTTCAAGAGTAATGTTAACAGGTTGGGACATGGGTATATACAAATAATAATATGTATCTTGCGAAAGTGAGCTTTGGGCTTCAGCACATCATAGTTCTTAGTGCCCTCGAGAGCCTTTCGTAGGGAATGCCCTGGGCTGTCCAAGGTTCACCTTAATCCGTAAGGCAAAAATGTTAAAGAGAAATTAGTAAAACTAGGACTTCACCTTCACTCACCCCGATGACTTGGGAGGTTAGCTTGGTGGGTTATCCGAGGGGTAGGCTCGGTGGTTGTGAAAATAGGCAAGTTAGCCCAGCGAGCCGAAGGCTCGGAAGGTAGTTGTAACTAACAAGTTAGTCCGGGGAGCCGATGGCTCCAAAATTTATGGCTGCATGTGCATAAGGTGGTGGGTCTTCAATATTTGATGGTCGTTCACACCGATGTTGATACGATGACTCGGCGAGTGTGGTTTACGCTTAACCATGGAAAAGACTAGCAGGTTGTCAGCATTAGTATGTTGTGACTATGGTGTGTCCTTCAGAGACATACGTAAGGGCTAGGCCTAATACTGTGGATACCCGCCTTGGAGTGTGGTGGCCTAACCCACTT
This sequence comes from Platanthera guangdongensis, assembly GCA_039583875.1. Taxonomy (NCBI): domain Eukaryota; kingdom Viridiplantae; phylum Streptophyta; class Magnoliopsida; order Asparagales; family Orchidaceae; genus Platanthera; species Platanthera guangdongensis. Next base: position 131,474,635 of record CM077147.1, on the reverse strand, counting down.
TCTCAATTAGCCACTACCGAGGCCACTGGGAGTGAAGCTAGCTTTCAAAATAGGGGAACTAAGGGCTGTGCGCATAGTGTCGGGTGCGTGCGTTGCACTTGTATGAACATAGCATTAAACCAGCATAACATAGAATATCATGTCATCATTGCATTTAAACCCCTACCCCTATCGTATAAATTGGTACGAGACACTTTATATGATAGGCCCTGCAGAACGACCGCTTAATTTATAAGATTATATGGGAATTCTTATAAATTAAGGTTACCTTTAAATATAGCTTGTTCTCTTTACTTATCCTAAATTACTGCTCTACTTGCTATAGAACAGCTTGATTATATTCTTGTAAATATTATACTGTATAATCTGCTTGATTAGGACCATTGTCACCTACTTTTGTCCACTCTCCACCATCATAACATTCCTATCATTCCTCCCAAACGGTGCCTAGGTGCCACTGCAGGAGGGGTGGGGGAAATCAGGCTTACTCTTTTGGCTAACGGTCTGTAGACCAAACATTTCAGGGTCTCCGGATGGGATACAGGGTGCAGCAGGAGGAGATGCAGAACCAGCAGAGTGCGGTGCACATGGAGGTGGGAAAGTCTAGCATAGGAGCGCCAGACTCTTGCTCCGTGAGTGTTTGTTTTACTTTGCTTCTACAAGAGCTTTGTAATGAGGTTATATTGTACCAGGAATAAGCCTGTATATATTTCTATGTTTCCATTAGGTCTCAGTACATCTATCATTTTTATTCTGCTTCTATATAATATGGACATTACTATGATTTTCATGCTCATATATATATCTAAAGTGGTTTGTGGACTTGACATAATTGTCTCCTTTCATGTACTTCTACTTCTTGGTGATTACTAATGCCGACAAGATCAACATTTTGTATTGATGTCCTACCTGAGTGTTGGTGTTATTGCAAAATGATGATTCTACGTGTAAGACCCGGTAGCATTGAAAAAAATGGGGTCTTACAAATTGGAATCAGAGCTAACCTCGCTCTGAAGCTAAGATGTCCACAAAACCCTAGGCCACCATGCGTGAGCTCAGTTTGAGGACATACTAGCAGCAGAAGCAATGGTGTGCCCATAAGAGGAATCACATGCAAAGTCCACATTTTCATTAGTTCCACTTGTACATTAACTGACAATTGGAATTTTCCTTTGTATCCTGCGACGAACCCTACCCCTCAACAGAGTACACCTCAAGCACTGAAAATAGTTCTACCCCTCTGGCACTGACTCCATTCCAGCAAACATAGATGGGGCAGACACTGATAACTATTCTGGAGGCCTTCAGAAATCAGTAGTCTCCGACTCCTCAGCCAAATCCTAGGGCTAACTAGATGAGCATCTTTCGGGGTCTTTCTCCTCCATCCTACCTGGGGAAGGAGTCAGCAGTCTATACAGGTGAGTGGATGGACATTATTTACGAGATGCTGGCTGGGGTTCGATGCCTGACGGAGGAGGTTGTAGCCTTGGCAGTTCCTATTTGGTGTTGCATGCGAAGAGATGGTGGGAGTCACTGTTAGACACCACCTTCACTGCAGTGGATTGCGAGGATATTTTTAGGGAGGAATTCAGAATAGCTCCATTGGAGAATTTATACCACGATCAGAGATGGATGAGTTGGAGGAATGGTTCCTGCAGTTGAGCTAGGGCAGTAGGATGGTGTTGGAATACTACCGGGCGTTCACACATTTGGCCAACTTTGTGGTTTCATATCAGCTGGATGACGTAGGATACGCAAAGAGTTTCTACAAGGGCCTTCACAATGACATGAGGCAGGCCCTCCTCTTCATTTCTAACGGGAGCTTGGCCAGGATCTTAGAGATGACCAAGAAGTTGGAGGCAGACCAGCTTACAGTCCGAGGCCGGAAAAGACCTTCTAATGACTCAGTGATTGGTGGCAGGTGAGACGGGCCTAGAGGTCATATTATAAGGGAAATGAGGAATGGGTTTCAACACTGTAACGAGGACAGGCAGGAGCAGAGGAACACGGTGGTATTGGTTCCTCAGCCTTTACAGATGTTAGAGATGCCAAGGGTAGTGGAGGAGGCACTGACATGCTTCCGGTGAAACCAGCCAGGGCACATTCTGAGGAACTGCCCCATGAGGGAAGCACCAAACTAGAACTTCATGATGCCCCACCTATATGACAATTTGGTGGTCTAGCATGCGGCCGAGGAGGTGGATTTGAGAGTGTTGACCATAGACAGGATAGCGGGCAGGTATATACCTTCGATCTGGCTGAGTCTCAGAACCCGGAATGGGTGATAGTAGGTACGCCAGTGATTTAAAGTTTCTTTCTTTTTTAGAAGCTAGATTTCATGAATATAGAACTATAGAATTAAGGAAGAATCTGAAACCATATATCTAAGAGGAAATACTTAAATAACTCAGGGATGGTTATGGTGTGTGGCAAGCCTGCCCACACCCTATTCGACACGGGAGCATCATACAATTTTTTCTCGGAGGAGTTTATCAGAGACACGGACCAGATCAAGAGCTTTGAGGGAGTCGTCGGGAGGATGCATCTCCCCAATGGGACTGAGATCCAGTCTATAGCAACTGCGTTCTGGGAGCAACCATTGACGATGTATCCTTCGAGGCCCCAACAACGATCTTGAGGATGCCAAATTTTGATCTCGTCCACAGAATGAAATGGCTCACCTGGAACCATGCGCAGATTGATTGCCCAGTAAGAAGGGTCTTAGTGAGATATGATGACACTTACCCAACCTTTGAAGGTATTGTCCTAGCTTGTCGCATTCTACTCTCTTCTATTCAGGTCGTGAAGGCCCATTTGCAGGGATATGAGGTCTACAAGGTGCTGTTTGAGATGGCCGAGGCCAAGGATTCCATTGCAAATATCCCGATAGTGCGGGACATTGTTGACGTATTTCTGCAGAAGCTTCCAGTATTGTCGTTGCATCGAGAGAAAGATTTATAGACATAGTTCATGCTGAGGCTAAGCCAGTATCCAGAGCTCCTTATCAGAAGGCCTCAAAGGAGTTGGTGGAGTTTCGAAGCCAGCTGCAGGAGCTAGTGGAAGATGATCTTGTCCGGACAAGATCTTCTCCTTGGGGATCTCCGGTTCTGTTCGTGAAGAAGAAGGATGGGACACTTCGACTGTGCATAGACTACAGGGCACGGAATAGGCTGACGGTCCGAAACATGTATCCTCTGCCAAAGATTGAAGAGTTGTTTGACCAGTTGGAGGAAGTCCTCCCCCAAGCTTAAAATGGACATTATCCTCAATGGAGAAGGAGGTTAGAGAGAGAGAGAGAAAATTAAAGTATAGATTGAAAAACAGGATTGAAAAATAGGTACTTCCCCGGAGTTATTTGCTGCGAAAGTTGAGTGATGCCGCTCCCTAATGCTTGCGCTTTGGATCTTCATGAAATGTCTTCTTTGGACTTTGTGATGGATTCAGCAGTGTTGGAGCAGGCGATCGCAGAAGCTTCAGCTTGTCGGAGCCGTCTGGGGCAAAAATTGTAAAATAAAGAAAACAGAAAAAGATAACTTGGGTTTCCTCCCAAGATCACCCTTTGTTTAAAACATCATTTGAGCTCGACGCAACAAAATAATATTGTCCAAAAATATTATCTAAAATAAAGTTCAAAGAATTAGTTAAAAGTTTTAATAAAAATAAGATAAAGTTCCAAACTAATCAAAAGTTAGATCATGAAGGATATAGTTAACACAATTAGGACTGACATCATCACAGAAATACAGTTTAAGACACTGACCGTTCACTTTGAAATTTCCCTTATCAGGGTGGGAATTCAAAACTGTACCATAAGGAAAAACTTCAGAAAACAAAAGGGCAGCACTTCCTTACACACTCCAGCAAACTATATGGACTCAAGGGGGGGTCTGAATTTATAGAAATTCTAGAGGGGGTGACACGGCCGGCGACACGACCGTGTTGGTGGCTGTTTCCCGTGCTGGTTGACTTCGGGCTCTGGTTCTGGCGGTAAATGGTCATTGCAATACCTACTGGTGGGCACGCCCATACTAACGCGGCCGTGTTGGTGGACGTGTCCTCTGTAGTTGAAGGGCTTCGATGGGGGGGGGGGCATTAATTGCGGGCTGCATTAGCTGAGGAGGTGGCGAAACGCGTGGTGAAATGGCCGTGTGGGTGGTCGTTTCCTGCTCCTGAAATTCATCAACTCATGGTGACACGGTCCATGTTGACACGGCCAGCTGACATGGGGCCAGAGACACGAACAGCGACACAGCCATGTTGTAAGTCATGTCCTGGTCGGGATGAACCCTAGACTTTCCTCTAGTTGTTGATTCTTTGGGAACAGGTGACATGCCTCATGACATGGTCGTGTGGGTGGCTGTGTCAGGTCATTTTGGGTGAAAATTGAGAAAACCTACAAAAGAGCACAAAACCATTAGTGGCATAAATAAATACAATAATAAGGGACATATAAGCTAATAAGATAAGATTTGCACAATAAAATACCGAAACAAACTCTAATAGCTTAAATACAAAACACACTATCAAATTCCGCCAAGCTTAAGCTTTGCTTGTTCCCAAGCAAAAATTATAAAAACTAGATAACCATAAAATAGGACTAATCAAAAAGTTCTAATTATGCTTACACAAGTACTATGCGAAATTCTAAGTAGGGAAAAGGTGAAACGCGAATCTAAAACAATTATTTAGGTATGGTTTAACTTTTATAAACTTTACTTAACGAAAATAAATCATCCAAAATTTTTGCGAAATTCATTAAATTGATTTATGCAAAGCAATGAAAATGAAAAAAAAATGCATTGAGTTGTTACTAGATCCAAGCAACGCATTATAATTATATCAAATAAATAACAAAAATCTAAGGTTACATCCAAAATTAATACTGATTTACTTTTCTTCTTTTCTTAGTTATTAAATAAAATTCAACAAGGCGTGAATCAAAATGACTTAATATGACCGAAGTGTTTGGTTTAGGCTTATGATTAGTAGTGAAATTCAAAGATAAACAGGGAGGCTTAAAATCACACTAAACCAAAACAAAGAGTTTCAAAAATTTTCATTTTGAACAAAATATTTTTCTTTCTTTTTTCTTTCCCATTTTTTTTCAAAACAAAGGTCATAAATATTTTTATTTTCATTTTGAATTGGCCAAACAAAAACACACATTTCTTTTGATCATATTTTTTTTTTAAAAAAAACTTCTTCAAAAATATCACAAAATAACCTATCATAATCATGAAAATTCTTTATGAAACTCAAAAAGGCAAGTGTGATTAGAAAGGTTGGAAATTTTGGCTTTGGTGAAAATGATATGAAAAGAGGAGCTATCAAATGAATTTGGAAAAAAAGGCTCAAAAGTGGCTAACTAGTGGTGAAAGTTTTTAGGTTGGCAGGAAAGCTCAAACAAAAAAATGGACTAAATTATTTTCAAGCTTTTAAATTTATTTAAAACATAGATTTGAAAATTTTAAAAAGCAAGTCCTAGATAATAAAAGAAGATTGATGAAATTATCTTGAAAATAGACATAATAGGTGACTTGGATCGTTCACATCTACTACGCTATTCAAACGTTGACCTTACAAAAATTATCTAAAGACGAAAAGGAAATAGTGGATGTTGAATTTTTGAGAAAGTAAAGAAAATAAAAAACGAAAAACCATAATAGAAATGCGAGTTTTACGAAAATATTTCACCTTAATAAGCTACCGTGAATTAGAAACACAACATGGCCAACATTTTACTTGTGAAATAAAATTAAAAAGAAGGATTAGAAAGATTATAATTAGCTAAGTTATTTATAAGGAATTTTGAGGAAAACAAAACAAAAACAAGGGGTACTATTGAAATACCAAAATGTCTAAACTATTAAAAAAAAACAAAAAGCATATTTTTTAAATTTTGAAATATTCTCTCTTTTTTTAATTTGGAAATATTCTCTTTTTTTTATTTTTGAAAAATATTCACAAAAAACATGAAAAATATTCACAAAAAGCAAAAAGAAGGAGGAAGTCCTCGCCCAAGCATAAAATGGACATTGTCCTCAATGGAGAAGGAGGTTTGAGAGAGAGATTAAATTAAAGTATAGAATTGAAAAACATGATTGAAAAACAGGTACTTCCCCGGAGTTATTTGTTGCGAAAGTTGAGTGATGTCGCTCCACCATGCTTCCGCTTTGGATCTTCATGAAATGTCTTCTTTGGAATTCGTGATGGATTCAGCAGCGTTGGAGCAGGCGATCGCAGAAGCTTCAGCTTGTTAGAGCCGTCTGGGGCAAAAAATGTAAAATAAAGAAAACAGAAAAAGATAACTTGGGCTACCTCCCAAGATCGCCCTTTGTTTAAAATGTCGTTTGAGCTCGATGCAACAAAATAATATTGTCCAAAAATATTGTCCAAAATAAAGTTCAAAGAAATAGTTCAAAGTTTTAATAAAAATTAGAAAAGTTCCAAACTAATCAAAAGTTAGATCATGAAGGATAGAGTTAACACAATTAGAACTGACATCATCACTGAAATACAGTTTAAGACGCTGACTATTCACTTTAAAATTACCCTTATCAGGGTGGGAAATCAAAACAGTACCATAAGGAAAAACTTCTAAAACAGTATAGGGCCCAGACCAACGTGATTTTATTTTTCCAGGAAATAAACATAAATGATAATTATAAAGAAGAACCTGTTCGCCCAACTTAAAGGTTTTTGGGTGCCTTAAGTGCTTATCGTGAAAACATTTCATCCGCTCTTAATAAAGTTTGTTATTTTCATATGCGTAAGAGCGCCACTCGTCGAGTTCGTTGAGTTGAAATTTTCTAAGGTCGTCGACAGAGTGGGAATCGAAGTTTAATAATCGCAAGGCCCAAAAAGCGTGGTGTTCTAATTCTACGGGTAAATGGCACGATTTTCCATAAACTAATCGATACGGCTTACATCCGAGAGCGGTTTTGTACGTTGTTCAATAGGCCCATAGAGCATCATCTAATTTGGTTGACCAGTCTTTCGTAGAAGTTGAAACAATCTTTTTTAAAATTGTTTTTATTTCTCTATTCACTACTTTGACTTGTCCATTAGTTTGGGTGTGGTAGGTGGTTGAAAGCTTATACGTAATGCCGTATTTAGTAAGGATTTTAGAAAACTATGCGTTACAGAAATGGAAACTCCTGTCACTAACGATGGCGCGCGGCGTACCGAATCGAGAAAATTATTTTTTAAAAAATATAACCACAACTCGGGCATCATTTGTAGGAAGACCTTGGGCTGCAGCCCATCGCGAAACATAATCAACGATAACTAAAATAAACTTATTTTCGAAGTTAGAAGGAAGAGGGCCAACAAAATCAATTCCCCAGAGGTCAAAAATTTCGCACTCAAGGAAATAATTTTGTGGCATTTCATTTTTATTAGAAATGTTGCCCGACCGTTGGCAACTATCACACCTACTCACAAAGGCTTGCACGTCTTTAAACAGGCTAGGCCAGTAAAAATCCACGCAAAGCACCTTGCGAGCGGTACGAGCATCTTGATAGTGCTCACCAATCGGACCTTCATATAAGTGTTTGAAAATATCTAATCCTTCTTCATAAGAAACACATCTCCTTATCACTTGGTCCGCACAGACTCTGAAAAGATGCGGGTCCTCCCAATAATAGTTCTTCAACTCAAAAAAGAATTTCTTCTTTTGATGAGAGGAGAACTCTTTTTGGAGCACACGGGCAACTAAGTAGTTGGCAATGTGTGCAAACCAAGGAGAAGGAGAAGTGCTAATTGAAAGTAGCTTCTCATTAGGAAAATAATCATTAAAAGATTTTTCATCTAGATTTTCAATTAAAGGATTATCTAGGCGTGAGAGGTGGTCGGCGGCCAAATTCTCGGCTCCTCGCTTATCACGGATTTCTAAGTCAAACTCCTGGAGGAGTACGACCCAGTGAATGAGGCGCGGTTTGGCATCCGTTTTGGCAAGAAGATATTTGACGTCCGAGTGGTCCGTAAAAACGATAATTTTTGAAAGTGTAATATAAGGGCGGAATTTATCAAAAGCGAATACTACAACTAGGAGCTCCTTCTCGGTTGTGGTGTAATTTTCTTGTGCAGATATGAGCGTCTTACTTGCATAATAGATGGGGTTGAAGTTTTTAAATATGCGTTGACCTAATACGGCTCCCACCGCAAAACTACTCGCATCGCACATTATCTTAAAGGGAAGGTCCCACACTGGAGTAATCATAATCGGGGAATTAATTAATTTTTCTTTTATTAAATTAAAAGCAGCTAGGCAAAAGTCATCAAAAAAGAATGGGGCATCTTTTTCTAAGAGATGGGTAAGGGGTTTGGTGATCTTGGAGAAGCCAACATGCCCTAGGAAACTTCGTATAGCTTTGATGTTTGTAGGCGACATCAACTTCTCGATAACTTCTATGTTAGCAACGTCTACTTCAATACCTCTAGTAGAAATTTTATGACCCAAAACTAACCCTTCCCTCACCATAAAATGGCATTTCTCCCAATTTAGGGCAAGGTTAGTTTTTTCGCATCTTTCTAAGACTTTTTTGAGGTTTTCTAAACAACTATGAAAGGCGTCACCGAACACAGAGAAATCATCCATAAATACCTCCATAATGTTTTCTACGTACTTGTCAAAGATAGCGAGCATACATCGCTGGAATGTAGCTGGCGCATTGCACAATCCAAACGGCATTCTTCGGTAGGCGAAGGTGCCAAAGGGACAAGTAAATGTAGTTTTCTCTTGGTCTTCAGGAGAGATGGGGATTTGAAAATACCCCGAGAGGCCGTCGAGAAAATAATAAAAGCTATGGCCGGATAATCGTTCTAAAATCTAATCGATGAATGATAAGGGAAAATGATCCTTGAGGGTGGCGTCATTTAACTTACAATAATCTATACACATTCGCCACCCGGTCACCGTCCGTGTTGGGATTAATTCATTATACTCATTACTAACTACCATTATCCTACCCTTCTTTGGTACTACCTGGACTGGGCTAACCCACTTACTATCACATATAGGATAGATAATTCCTGCATCTAATAATTTCATAACCTCGCCCTTAACTACTTTTTTCATGTTGGGATTTATACGGCGCTGAGGTTGTATAGAGTTACATGAAATATCTTCCATTAAGATTTTGTGAGTGCAGATAGATGGGCTTATGCCCTTGATATCAGATATCTGCCAAGCAATAGCTCGGCGATGCTTACGTAAAACTAAAAGGAGTTTATCATTTTACACATCTGTGAGGAAGGCCGAAACTATGACGGGCAGCTTGGAGTCCTTTTCTAAGAAAGCGTATCTAAGATGCTCGGGTAGTTCTTTCAATTCTAAGGTAGGGGGGTCTTCATACGAGGTTTTAGAAATTCTTTCTTTTTCAAAAACTTTATCCTCGTAGACTTTTTATGTGTAAAATTAAAAGGGGTGGGCTAGCGGCCATGGCAGCTTCTTGCAGCGATGTAGTTGGAAGAGTAGAAGAGGAATAAAAATCAGAAAATTCATTTTCAAATTCAGAGAGGTGATAGGTGGATTCTTCACTTAGGTGTAGCGATTCAGTTGGAGGAGTAGTGGAGGAACAAAAATCAGAAAATTCTTTTTCAAAATCATAGAGGCGGCAGGAGGATTCTTAACTTAGGGCATCTATGAAAAAATACGAGTCATCATTTGCTAGGGTGTTCTTCATCGAGGGGGTGATAGAGAAAGTTACTTGGTCGTCACCTACGTGAAGGAAGAGCTTACCATTGCTTACATCAATGATGGCTCAGGAGGTTGTAAGTAAGGGTCGTCCAAGGATCAGGGGAACCTCGACGTCTTCTTCGATGTCCAATATGACAAAGTCCACCGGGAAGATGAACTTGTCGACTTTAACTAAGACATACTCCACGATTCCTAACGGGTACTTGACAGATCTATCAGCTAGCTGGATACTCATGCGTGTGGGGTTGAGATTACCAATTCCTAACTTCTTAAACAATGAGAGGGGCAACAGGTTAATAATCGCACCTAAGTCGGCTAATGCATGCTTGACAAAAGATCATCAAAAGACACACGGAATAGAAAAACTACCTGGGTCACTGATTTTCTTTGGTAAACCGTTTGTCAAGACCGCCGAGCACTCAGCATTTAGCGTGACATGTGAAAGGTTCTCTAACTTCTTCTTATTGGTCAGGGGGTCATTAAGATACTTAGCGTACTTCAGCATCTTGGATATCGCTTTGTGAAAGGGCAGATTTATGTGGATTTGCTTAAACATTTCTAAGAAACGGGTGTATTAATCATCCTGACGTTGTTTATTAAGTTTAAAAGGGTATGGCGGGGTTGGATTATTTTTAAAGGTGGGTGGTGGATTGAGTTCTTTTTCTAAAATAGGGGTGATAACTTCTTCGGCAGAGGGTGGAATTTTTAAAACAGGAGCGGAGCTTTGATCTTTTAAAACGGGAGCGGAGCTTTCCTCGGGTTCTTCACTTACCACACCGAGAACTTGCTTCCCACTCCGAAGAGTTATAGCTTTTTCTTGATCTCTCGGGTTGGGCTCGGTATTGGAAGGAAGAGACCCTGCGGTTCGCTCATAAATTAATTTAGCGAGCTGTCCTACATGATTCTCTAAATTTTTAACGCTTCCAGTTAAGGTTCTTATCGTAGCTTCATTTGTGGTGATATATTTAGAAAGTAACTCCTCCAAGGTTGGAGGTTATGGAAAGTTCTTAAGAGGTGGAGGCGGTGCAGAAAAATCATTTTGAGGTGGTGGGCGCATTACATTCGAAGGATTACTTCACGAAAAATTCGGGTGATTTCTTAATGTAGGATTATAACTATTCGGAAAATTAAAACCAGGAGGATGAAAACTCGCAGCAAAAAAATTATTAAAAGAATTTCTAGGCATATTATTATTAACAAAATCAAATTGTTCTGGAGCTGGAGTTGTAGATTCCCATACCTGAGGGGTGGAGGCAGCAGTCATATATGTAATTTTTTTGCTTAATATTTCAATTTGCAAAGCGAGCTGGGAGACAGTGTCCGCTTCAAAGATACCTGTAGTTTTGTTGGGCCGGGACCTAGGCACATTCCACTAGTAAGTGTTCATGGCCATGTCCTCAAAAAACTCAAGGGCTGCTTCCGGGTTCTTATGGTTTAAAGTACCGCCAGAAGCTGCATCTATCATTTGCTTTGTACTTTGATTTAGCCTGTTATAAAACGTCTGCACTTGTAACCATACAAGCAGAGCGTGGTGTGGGCATCGTCTTAATAATTCTTTAAATCTTTCCAAGGATTCATAAAGAGTTTCGGAGTCTATTTGTCCAAACGCAGAAATGTCATTCCTAAGTTTTGCGGTTTTAGCTGGCGGAAAATACTTCGCCAAAACTTTTTCGGTTAATTGAGTGCAGGTAGTGATGCTATTCTTAGGTAGAGTGTTCAGCCACTGCTTAGCCTTAGTTCTAAGGGAGAAAGGAAATAATCTTAGCCTAATAGCATCATTTGTGACACCATTTATCTTGAAGGTGTCACAAATCTCAAGAAAGCTTGCTATATGTGTGTTCGGATCTTCATCTTGAAGTCCGTCAAATTGCACATACTGCTGCACCATTTGAATTATGCTAGGCTTCAGTTCGAAGTTATTATTTTCTATTGCAGGGCGAAGTATGTTATATTCAGTACCCTCGAGATTCGGTCGTGCCTAATAAGACATAGGCATTTGCACGACTTCCTCCACGTGGGGTTCTTCCATTCTTAAAGTAGAAAATGACTCGGAATCCTCAACCGGTATTTGGAAAGTAGGGGCTTGAAATCGCGATCTTCTCCGAAGAGTACGCTCAATTTCATGGTCTAGGTCCAAAATAACTGACGGACTCCCGCGGGTCATACATTAGAAGAAGAGAAGAGAAGAGAAGAAAGAGAAATAAAAAAAACTAGAAAAAGAGAGTTACTAATTTTTTTTTGAAATAGAAATTTTTTTAAAGTTATGTTTTAACTCCCGAACTTCCAAAGGGCTACCCGGTGAAGGGTTCGCAAGGTACTAGACAAGATAACGGCACTTCAAACCTCTTTGCCCTTTTCAAGAGATTTAGGCGGTGTAGAAAAATTGTGAAACGGGTTTCTATTCAGAGCGGTAATACAATTTTTTAATTTTAAATTTTTTTAAGAGGATGAGATAGAGAAATGAAAAAATTAATAGGTTCGTGTTTTCAATTTATCAATGAAAGTTGCTCCCCGGCAACGGCGCCAAAAACTTGATGGCCTACTATTCTCTTAAGAAAAGAGAGCAGCCGAACTAGCAATCCAACTAGGCAAGTATACCTATCGAACTGTAGCAAGGGGACACAAGTGTCGTATTAAAATCCGAGAACTGTTGATTAAGCTTACTCACACAAAGACTATTATTTTATCGACGGAAAACTTGGGGTTAAAAGAAAGCTAAATGCACTAAATTAAATATTGCATAAGAAAGAGGTCTATTTGCATAAAAAGGTAAAGAGAGCATAAAAGAAATGATTATAATAGAAGGTTAGAACGATGAGATGGAAATGCACTCGATCAAGAATCACCTCGGCAAGAGTTGATTAAAAACACGATAAATAAACCTAAGCTTAATAGGGTAAAGGTCCTTGACCGTGGAGATTCCATAAACATGAACACGCTTCTCTCGAAGACTTGCCCACCTTAGTTTAGGAAGGTCCGACCGACTCTCGCCTAAATCGGAGGCCTAAAACTCACCTTACACGGTAAACCCCACTATTGGATTTTACTCCAATCCGGGAGATTGGGACGTCTTCCTCTCTCGAGGGGTGCGTACAACTCCCTTTACTCTTGAGTGCTCACTTCAATCTATCGGCCTCTCAGCTAGCCAAGAATGAAAGCAAAGGTACAGAATATATATCGATGATATATCTCCAACCCATGATAAATCAAGAGTAATTCAAGGCTAAATCCTAAAAAGAAAAGGTAAACTCAAAGCATCATAGCTTAATCACTCGAACCTCGGATCATCAAGATCGAGTACAAGGAGGATTAGTTAATCATAATGAAGTGGAGGAGGGGGAGATGAGTAGTAAATCATAAAGACACAAAGTAAGAAAGGTAAGAGAAAAGAGCACTTTTATTAATATTAAAGAGAGCTACACTTGGAAATTGAAGAGTACAATTGCATGAAAATGAAATCCTATTCTTGCCCTACAATTAGCAACTAAAGCATTTGCAAGAAAAGCTAATTCAAAAGCTTAAACTAAACTTTAATTGAACTAAACTAAAAATAGAAAGAGAGAGAGAAGAAACATGAAAATCTTCAGAAAACAAAAGGGCAGCACTTCCTTACAAACTCCAGCAAACTATATGGACTCAAGGGGGGTCTGAATTTGTAGAAATTCTAGAGGGGGTGACACGACTGGCGACACGGCCGTGTTGGTGGCCATGTCCAGTACTGGTTGACATCGGGCTCCTGTTCTGGCGGGAAATGATCATTGCAATGCCGACTGGAGGGCACGCCCATGCTGACACGGCCAATAACACGGCCATGTTGGTGGCATTGTCCTATACGATTGATGGGATTCGACCGGGGGGCATTAATTGCGGGCTGCATGTGTTGAGGAGGTTGCGACACGGTCGTGTGGGTGGCCGTGTCCTGCTCTGGAAATTCATCAACTCCTGGTGACACTGTCCATGTTGACACGGCCAGCTGACACGGCCAGAGACATGGCCAGCGACACGGTCTTATTGTAGGTCATATCCTGTTAGGGATGAACTCTGGACTTTCCTCTGGTGGTTTTTTCTTTGGGAACAGGTGACACGCCCCATGACACGGCCGTGTGGGTGGCCGTGTTAGGTCATTTTGGGTGTAAACTTAGAAAACCTACAAAAGAGCACAAAAACATTAGTGGCATAAATAAATATAAGAAGAAGGGACATATAAGCTAATAAGATAAGATTTGCACAATAAAATACCTAAACAAACTCTAATAGCTTAAATACAAAACACACTATCAGGAGCTCAATGGTTTTCGAAGCTGGATCTGAGGTCAGGATACTGCCAGCTGCAGATTCAAGAGCAGGACATCCCAAAGACCGCTTTTAGTACCAGATACGGGTTGTATGAGTTCACTGTGATGCCTTTCAGGCTCACGAATGCACCATCCACGTTCATGAGTTTGATGAACAAGGTTTTCGAGGCCTATCTGGATGTCTTCGTCATAGGTTTTATTTATGACATCCACATATATTCGAGGACCGAGGAGGAGCAAGCGCGTCATCTGACACTAACTTTGGAGAGGCTTTGGGAGCACAGTCTGTATATCAAGTCCATCAAGTGCCAGTTTTGGATGAAGGAGGTGGATTTCTTGGGCCATATTATCATTAGAGCAAGACTGGCAGTGGATCCGACAAAGGTTCGGGCAGTACGGGATTGGCCACCATTGAAGACGGCCACTAACGTAAGGAGTTTCCTAGGACTTTCCAGTTACTACTGGAAGTTCATAGAGGGATTCTCTCGGATTGCTCTCCAGCTCACATCTCTGATAAAGAAGGAGACTCCCTTTGTTTGGATGCTGTAATGTGGGGCTTCTTTCCAGGAGCTGAAGGGTCGGCTTACCTCAGCCCCGATCCTTTCCCTTCCTTCTGGGAATCATGGATTTCAGGTTTATATGGATGCATCATATCAGGGGATGGTTTCTATTCTGATACAGAATGGGCACGTGATAGCTTACTCATACCGACAGTTGAAGAAACATGAGCAAAACTACCCAATACATGACCTGGAGATGGGGGCTGTTATATTCGCTCTGAATATCTAGCAACACTACTCTACGGTGTCCACTGTTATATCTTCTTGGACCACAAGAACTTGAGGTACATACACACACAAAAACAGCTAAACATCCGATAGAGACGCTGGACAGTGTTTTTGTCAGACTATCAGTATACCATGCACTATCATCCCGGGATGGCAAACTTGGTAGCAGATGCTCTGAGCCAGAGAGCCACTACATCAGGAGCAGGGCCTCAGATGATGGCTATGTAGCTGGTAGAAATGTTGGGAGAGATGCAGATATCTCTCGTATCTGAGGATGATCTGGAGCTATATAAGGAGTGAAAGTGGCTATAGTGCCAATAAAACTTGATACCTTGATACCACTTGAGTGAGGTACAGATCTTATGATTACTCTAGAGGGGGGGGGGGGGGTGAATAGAGTATAAAAAAAATTATTCACAGATTTTTATTGCGTATTAAAAGTCTAGTGATATATAAGTATATAAGAAAAGAAATCATAACACACAAACAAAAAAGTAAGGCAATCAATACGACACAAGAAAATTATAGTG
Organism: Platanthera guangdongensis; assembly: GCA_039583875.1. NCBI lineage: Eukaryota > Viridiplantae > Streptophyta > Magnoliopsida > Asparagales > Orchidaceae > Platanthera > Platanthera guangdongensis. The sequence continues at coordinate 131,459,322 of CM077147.1, read as the reverse complement.
GTTCCCCTGAAACTTGGGTACATCCACTCTTCAACCACAATGGTAGGAATACACTATAGTTTTTTGATAAGGTGCCCTGCCTCCACAGGTTTTTGGTCAGGTGCTTAGTCACCACAAGATCAATTTTTCTAAGGGAGATCTAGCAACCCTTTGAGCTTTTGATCTAGTGCCCAAAAACGAAATTAAGTCTTTTGATTAGAAGACTTAACAACCAAGGAGTTAACTTTTGAAGGGAGTTATAACCATGTACACAGTTGGAAATAAAAAGATGGTGTTCTTTTCTGTCAACAATCTGAGAGAAGACTAGTGGATTTTGATGTTGTCAAAGCTCCACCTGAGTTATAGATCTGATCAGGAGAATGGAAGCTTTCCTCAGGGTGTAGGCCTTCAAATAGAGAACTGCTTCTTCCAGGATATATATCTGAGAAGTTGCAAAGTTGATCTCAGAATAAAGATTGTTTGCTGGAAGAAAAGCTTGAAGAAGAATAGTATGATGAACAAGTTCTTTCTCTATTGAGATGTTCTCTTTCTTCTTCTTCTTCTTCTTGGCAGTAAAATTTTTATTTGCACTGTGTATATTCTCTATGTGTTGCTATCAAAAGTCTTCTGGAATTTTCCTTTATATATTACTGCTGATTTGAAATTCGAATCCTCTGCATATTCCCTGGGAAATGAAACTGTTGTATTCTGTCTACAATGTGTTTTCTCAACTATCCCAGTAAATATGCCAAGTAATAACTCTGTGAAATCCTAATTAATGCCGCCCGGAATGACTATATTCTGGGGAATATTTAGCATTAATTATGAGAATATTACTGACTTAATCCTTGAATTCAAATTGGCTTAGTTAATCAGAGAAACTGGATAAAGATAGTCGAACAGAACCTGACTGGAGTTAGTCGAACACAGGAAAGGATTAGTCGACCAGAGCTCCAAGATCGCCGAGCTCATAAATCTTCTTCGTCGAGCTGAGATCCAAGATCGTCGAGATGAGAATGTACTTGAAAAACCGAGCTTCAAGTTCGTCAAGCTGAGAAGGCACTTCGTCAAGCTGAGATCTTGATATAAGCTCACAGTTCATTGACCTGAGCTAGATTTTCGTCGAGTTCAACTCAGAGAAGAAATTCTGAGTTCGTCTATCTGAGATCGACGATCTTCAAGTTGAGTTCAGCTATCGCCGAACGACTAATTCTACTATCTTCAAAAACTATCTTGTCTCTTAAGTCTTGAATTCTCTAAAGTCTTTTGAAGGTAGGTCTTAGTATTCTGACCTACGTTATTGACCTAAAAACCCTGGGACTAACAAAAGAACCTAGACTACATGGTGGGTCATTAATCCTAATAGTGAATCGAGCTCAAATCACAAGTAGGGTTCTAACAAGGAGTACCTGGCATCGATAAGCACCGCCGAGGACATCCGGGATCGTATCAGGGATGGGCAGAGGCTGGATGTGAGGAAGGCACGATAGGGAATTACAATCTGAGAGATGGGTTACTATGCTTTAGAGGCAGAGTTTATATAACGACAGGAGGGCGAATTCGGGAAGATATCATGACCGAAGCTCACTACAGCAGATATTCAGTGCACCCAGGGATCATAAAGATGACAGCGGATCTGAAGTGGACTATGTATTGGCCGGTCATGAATAAGGATATCACATAATTTGTGATGCATTGCGATGCTTGCCAGCTCGTGAAGGAGGTATAAGAGTTCGGTCGGATTATTGCAGTAACTTCTAGTGTCAGAATGGAAGTTTGAGGATATATCTATAGATTTCATACATGGGTACCTCGGTCTCATGCAGGGAAAGATTCCATCTGGGTGATCGTTGACATATTGTCGAAGGTGGAAAGGTTTATCCCAGTTAGAAAGGATGCTCCAGTCGGTGATATGGTGCGGAGATTTGTATAGTAGTTTGTCTGCTATCATGGAGTGCCCAGGATGATCGTGTTAGATCTGGATGGATGGTTTACGTCCAAGTAGTGGAGGTCAGTCTAGGCTTACCTTGGCTCTAGGATGACGTTCAACATAGCCTTCCACCCTCAGACGGACGGTCAGGCAGAGCGCAATAACCGGACACTGGAGGATCTTCTGCGCTTATGCATTTCGGACCGCAGAGAGCCATGGGAGAGACTGTTGCTGCTGATCGAGTTCTCCTACAGTAGCAGTCATCAGTCCATCATAGGAATGGAAACTTACGAGGCACTGTATGATAGGACCCCACTATCTTGGATCCAGGATAAGGATCCAAAGGGTCTCAGCTCAGAGTTCGTGGAGTACACAAATGCTCAGGTGAGATTGATAGGGGATAGGATGCTGGAGGCCCAGAGCAAACATGATAAATACTACGATGTGCGGCATTGATAAGTGGAGTTCCAGGTGGGAGAACTGGTTTTCTTGAGATATGCCAGATGCATGGATTCTAGCGGGTACGCGGGCCAAAGTAGCACAGTCCGAGGTACATGGGGCCCTACAGTATCCTAGAGTGGATCATCTCCATGTCTTACATGCTGAAGCTACCGCTAGAGTTAGCAGGATTACACGACGTATTCCACGTCTCATCACTTTGAAGTGCTCTACTACGACCTGAGTAGCTGATTTCCACTACAGATGGACCAGCAGCTTCTGATCGATCAGTCAACATTGAGCCGGGCAGGATCGATGATATAGTAGTGCGAGTCTTGCGACACAAGAAGGTTCCGTTTGTCAAGGTCCTAAGAAGGAATCATGGGTAGGATGAGCACACCTGGGAGCCACGAGACCTGATGTAACACAGGTACTTGGTTCTCCACGAGATAGGTATGCCTTCAATTTTCTAGGGATGTTACATACTTTTGCTTCAGTAGAAATCTCGTAGGCCTAACCTTAATTTCATGGACAAAATTTTTATTTTTATGTATTGGCATTTGTAACATACCTCAAACAACTAAACCCCTAAGAGTGGTTTTATCATGACTAGGTCATGACAAAACCATAGGATGTTTAAGAAGACCAAGTGAATAAAGTCATGACGCTGGAAATCACGAGAGCACAACCTCATCACCAAACCTAGGGTTTGACTTTAGGGCTTTAACTTGATTGCATGAAAACAACATAGCACTCCAAACACTAGGGGAGGCCATAGGGTCAGTAAGGACCAATTGGGATCAATCAAAGTGGTCAAGTTGACCAAAGTCAACCCTAACCCTATTTGTGTCAAACTAACCTATATAGGGCCAATTATCATTCCCTTAGCCAAACTAACCCTACTCACCCCTTCCTAGACCTTAGGGGAGTCCAATGGGTCACCTTGGACACATTGGGGTGAACCCAAAAGTTCAACTTGACCAAAGTTAACTCAACCCCCAAGATTAAGTCAAACTAGTCTAAATGACCTAACAAAGCCCAAGCCACTTTGGCTAAGCCCAATTTTACTTGCGCATTAACTTTAAGAGGCTGAGAATTATCCAAAATGCCACACATTTTCTGGAAATAGTGACTAGGATAGAGAAAGCTCCACTTCCCCTTTAATGGAGTAGAGAGAAAGTGAGGAGAAGAGCCCATTCATGGCCAAGGAAGGCCAAAGGACTCTCCACTAAATTCCAATGGCTTGATTCATCTTCCCTGGTCAGTTAGGAGGAGATCAACAGCTCTGACTGGCCTCACTGATAGTTTTAAAGAGGAGAATTATGTTTGCCGAATTTTCAAAAATTGTCCATTAATGGTTCATTGAGCTTGACCCCTCCCCTTCCCCATATGATTATTTTTTTAATCTTCAAGAGGCTCTGATGAGTCATTCCCACCCTTTCCCTAAAGAAATCATACCCATTAGCTGTATAGTTGCAGAGAACTGAGCGGTGCCACCACCGGTAATGGCGACACAACGATCAGCTCGACTACAACCACCCAGAAGGTCCTAGCCTCTTCCTCTTTCTCAGTCGATAGATCCAAATTTACTGCCGCAAGGTTTGAGGCCAATTGGTCGTAGATAGTGTTGGTCGAAAACTCCATTTTTGTAGCTTTTTCATCCACACTTATATTCCTGTTCTGGCCATCTTCGGGTGGCCAACCACCGCCTTTCGCTAGCCACCACCTGAACGAAGGTGGTGGTGGCGCTGGCCGACCAGGGGATTGTGTAGGTGGTTGGGTAAACACTATCAAGGTCAGCCCAAGACGGGCTGCTGTGAGACGTTGGCTCAATGTAGAAGATGATATGATGTCGTCGATTCTTGCTTTAAGATTCGTGCAGGCCGATTTTAATATATTTCATTTATTTCATTATTTGTCACATATTTGGCGGCGTTTTGATTTAATTATAAAAATACTTAGGCGTGTTTCCTGGAAAAATGGTCAACATGAAATTTGTAGCATTGAAGTCTGTTGGGTATTGTATCCACAACGTACCTGATTTGAAGAAGCCCCTGAACAAGCTAAGGTAAATAGGCAATGTTTTTGACAAATTATTTCAAGTTGTGCTTGCAGTTATTCCACGCTAAGTGCACACCAATGTCAGGGTGCAGTAGGTCAATATACACGGGTCTGCACGACGTAATCCCTCGTTGAGCAGATCAGTGTGTTAGCCTACGTGTACTCTCTCTATTGGAGTGCACTTACTTTCAAGTACAGGGCTGTGATCTTGCAAGAGCAGACAAGGAGCAAAGATGGGTCAAGGAGCACATCACGGGCGGAAAGATGAAAATTCGTCTAAGTGTAAATCGACGAGAATCGCCAAGTGATTCTCGCCGATTCGTCGAGAATCACTAGTGATTCTCGCCGAATCGTCGAGAATCAGTCGCAGATTCTCGCCGACTCGATCCAGCTACTTCAAGGCGCGCAAATACTGATGCTAAGTAAGAATCGTCGAGAATCACCAAGTGATTCTCGCCGAATCGCCGAGAATCACTGGCTGATTCTCGCCGCCTCGACCCGGCTAAATCAGTGCGTGCAACCAAGTCAAATTCGACTAGAATCATACTTGATTCTCGCCGAATCGTCGAGAATCACCTTTGATTCTCGACGACTCGACGAGATTCACTTTCGATTCTCACCGATTTTGACTTGGGCGATTTTCTGGAACTCCCTGAACCGAATTCTGCCGCTGACAATGTTCTGGACCGGGATTTAGGGATTCTTCTTGTGGGACCCACAACGGTCATATTAAAAGTATCTACAGTATATATACGGGTATTTTTTGAACGACAGACACACAGAAAGAAGCCGAGCATGACCTAAACCTAAAATCGCGAAACTGCTCCGCCGCCGCCGTCGCCGCTCACGCTAGTTGTTCGCCGCTGTTGATCGCGATTCTTCCTGATCCTCCGACGACAGAAGCTTAGCCAAGCTTAGAGTCTCACGCGTCTATCCAGAGATCCCTGGTCTCTCGATTTGTTGATCGGGAAAAAACTTCCCCGTCCGAATCGATCGAGACGACCGATCCTCGTGTGACCGTTGGTAGACCTAACTAGCTTCGCTACGAAGTTTGGATCTCCAAAGTACAGCAGTCGCACATCGTCGTCGCCACCGATCCCGTGAACCTAGCCGCCGCCCATCTTGCCGCCGCCGGTTCCGGAGAGATCCTCTCCAAGAGATTTTTAGGGTTGTGGACTCTTCGTGGACTTCAAGAACACGTCGTCACCGAAGAGGGACATCTTGGTCTCCAAACGTAGTTTGTATCTTTTGTACATTCTATTTTTACTTTTGTTGTAAAGGAACGTAGGTTCCTAGTTGTAAGGGTTGGGTGCAACCCGTGTTGTGTGAGTATTGACTCCTACGTGTGGAAGGGTTCCTTCCGATAGTGCAAGGATTGGATTTCAATCCTGCTGGTGAAGAGACCGAGTTGTCCCTTGTTGGGAGATAGGTCGAAGGGGGAAAGTGGATGTACCCAACTCGAGGAACCAGTATAAATAGCTTGTGTATTCTGTATGCTGTGAGGTTTATTTTTATTGTGCAGGTACAAGTTTAGATTCCGCAAAAACGCTACACGTCACCTATTCCCCCCCCCCCCCATAGGTGAAGATAGTTGACACTAGGTGGACTTTCAAGTGGTATCAGAGCCAGGTTACTCATCAAAAAGGTTAACACCTTGAGTTGAATCCTGCCACTAGTGTCAAGAAGAAGGAAAACATCCACCATGGACTGTCTCATGTTCACAGGCAAGATCCCAGTGTGCACCAGGCTCAACTTTCCTATCTGGAAGGAAAGGATCAGGTTCTACATGGAAGCAGTTGATCCACGACTCTTCATGATCGTGGAGGAGGGACCTTATGTCACAACTAAGGCCTCCACCATTGATCCTACCAAGAAAGTGCTGAAGACACTTTCTGAAATGGACAAGGACGAGATGGTGCTAGTGGGACTTGACAAGAAGGCTCAGAACATTCTGGTCAGCGCAGTTGATGACTCAATGATGCAGAACTTCTGCAACTGCAGGACAGCTCAGTAGATCTGGCATTGCCTGATCATCCTAATGGAGGGCGCTGATGAAGTGAGGGATGATCGGAGATCCCTCCTGAACCAGAAATACGAGGCCTTCAGATAAGGGCCTAAGTAAGAGATCAGAGTCACCTACGAGAACTTCCTCAAGATTGTCAATGCCCTCAAAGGATATAGAAGAGTGTTCACTAATGGTGAACTCAATGATAAGTTCCTTAGGTCCCTTACTAAGGAATGGGACACAAAGATATGCGCCATCTGAGATTTTGGCAGACTAGCTGAAACAGACCCGCAAATTCTGTTTGGGAAGCTAATGTCCTATGAGCTTCAACTGAACACCAGGAAAGCAGAAGAAGAAGCAGAGAAGGCTGCAGCCAAAGAAAAGACTGTGGCTCTAAAAGCCAGTCACTCCAGAAAAGGCAAGGGTGCGGTTTCATACCGTGCCAGGAATAAGGAGGAGGAGGAGGACTCCGAGCCATGCTCCTCCAGCTCAGAGCTGTCGGAGGAGGATTTCTCCCTCATCACCCGAGAGTTCAAGAAGTTCCTCAAGATGAGGAATCATAGAAAGAAAGACGGCTCCTCCTCCAGGCATCAGAAGAAAAATTATTCTTCTGATAGGTATGCTTCTAAACCGAACAAACATCGCTCTTCTGACATTATTTGCTTTGGATGCAATAAGCCAGGACACGTCGGGGCCGACTGTTATCAAGGCAAGAGAGAAAAAGGGAAAGGAGAGGAGCTCAAATCCTTTAGAGATAAGAAGAAAGAGCGGAGCTACATCGCCAAAAGGCCAAAGACACTGAGTGAGTCTGATTCCTCAGACTCCAGTGATGATGAGGAAGCCTACTTCGGGCTGGTGGGTCGCTACGACTCTGAAGGAGAATGTCCCCCATTTACTGGGAAGGTAAAAGCTCACACCCCTCTCTCCGACTCAGAATCTGATCCTGAGTCTCAGGATGATGAACCTGAGGATAGCCTTTCGGCCCGTGAAGCTGAGCTCCTCGAGAAGTATGAGCTTCTGCTCAACATTTTCGAGGAGTGCCGTAAGAGATTGAAGGCTGAGAAAAAGGAAGTAAAATTCCTTAAGGGCGAGTGTGGTTCCCTAAGGGAAGAGGTCACCAGTTTGATTTCTCTCCGACAGGAGAACCTTGACCTGACTTCAAAGCACTCAGAGTCTCTTAAGCTCCTTGATCTTAAGCAGGAGGAAGTTGACAAGTTGGAAGAACAACTTGCGGAGGAAAGGAAGATCGTCAAGAGCTTCTCTTTGCCAAAAACTATCCTTCCAGTAGTTGATACCTTATCTGCTCAGGCCAAAGGAGCTGGCTTGGGGCATGTAGGGGTATCTGGTTCCTCATCTAGGAGAAACAGGAACCAGAGGAAGAATAAGTCCACCAAGAAGGCCTCTGCTGATGAAAAGGGAAAGGCTCCGCTTAGTCCTGTTGAGTTCAGAAAGCCTGGATTTCCTTGCAACCAACATGACTTTGAATCAACATTTGGCCATAATTTCTGGCCCTCGGTTGCAAAGCCAAAGAGCCGATATGACGGTTGGACCTTTCCCCGGAACTTCGGTGAGAGTGCCTTCAAGGTACCTTATGAGGAAATCCACATGGAAAATTATGGTCAATTCGCTAGCGGCCATAATGGAAAGCAGGCACCAAAAGCCAAGCCTGTTATACAGAAGGTGAAGAAGTCTTGTGACTGCAATCACTGTGAGGCCCCCACCTCCAAATTTAAAGCCCCGGCTGTACCCACCGTTCCCAGGGTAAGGCAGGAGCCTAGGAAGATGTACAACAGATTTGACTGTTGGTGCTGTGGCAAAGTCGGTCACTTTGCCGTGGATTATTGGTTTAATCCAAGGTATCACGAGACTCCCTATGTTAGCAATGCGAGGCCGACCACTCGTAGGGTTAACCAACCGAGGGGGAGTATGCTAACCAGGAATCTAGGACCCAAGTTCGATTGGGTTCCTAAGGGAAATTAATTTTGTTTTGCAGGAATGTCCAAAGGCCACCAAAACGCCAATCTGGTATTTGGACAGTGGATACTCCCAGCATATGACTGGGATAAGAAGCCTGCTGCGTGATTACACTCCAGTCGAGAATAGTCCCAAAGTCATCTTTGGAGGGTCAGATCGAGGAGTCACTAGAGGTTACGGTATGATTTCCAACGGTATAATCTCTATCACCGACGTGGCTTATGTTGAAGGGTAAACCATAACCTGATCAGTGTAAGTCAGTTATGTGATAAAGGTTATGACGTTAAGTTCTGCAAGGATAAATGTATGATAATTTCACGTACCTCTTCTGAGACGATATTATCAGGCATTAGGAGCAGAAATATCTTCTGCTTAGATTTTCTCATTTTAGATTCATCTACCCCCGTATGCCTTGTGGCAACAGGCAGTGCATCTCTTTGTGAACAATGGCACAAGAGATTGACACATATTAATTTCAAGACAATTAGTATGCTGTTTTCTAAGAACTTAGTAAGGGATGCTCGCAGTATCAAGTGCATCAAAGATAGCCCCTGTCCTGCATGCCAGATGGGCAAACAGACTCGGGCTACCCTTAAGAGCATTGCAGACAAAGACTCTTCTCGATGTCTTTACCTTTTACATATGGACTTGTTTGGTCCAATGCAAGTTCATAGTTTGGGAGGCAAGACCTATACGCTAGTGATAGTTGATGATCATTCTCGGTTTACATGGGTGTTCTTTTTGAAACGAAAGTCAGATACGTTTGACATCTTCACTAGTTTTGTCAAGCAGGTTCAGAATGAATTTAACTGCTCAGTGGTCAAAATCAGAAGTGACCATGGAACAGAATTCGAATCTGGTGCTATGACAGAGTTTTGTGAAGAACAAGGTATCTTTCATGAGTTTTCCTCCCCGCGCACTCCTCAGCAAAATGGAGTTGCGGAGAGGAGAAATAGAACTCTCATTGAAGCTTGCACGACAATGTTGAAAGACGCTTCTCTCCCAGAATACTTCTGGGCAGAGGCTATCAATACAGCTTGTCATGTACAAAACCGTGCATTGATCAACAAGCATCGTCGTAAGACGCCTTACGAGCTACTGAAAGGCAGGAAACCAACCATGTCCTACTTGAGGATCTTTGGTTGCAGATGCTATGTACTGAATAATGGGAAGTACCCGTGTACTAAATTTGGTGAAAAATGCTTCGAAGGCATATTCATGGGCTATAGTTCCCACAGTCGGGCATATAGGGTCTTCAATAAGCAAACCCTAGTGGTAGAAGAATCAATTAATGTTGTACTTGATGAAGGAAGTTTGCTTAACAGCAATTCTTCCAGTGGTATTCTTCAAGATGCAGGTGCACAACTTGAACTGCTGGATCTCGATGAGACCGCTAAAGATGAAACTCCTAAGTACGTCAAAGTTTCCACCTCCACGTCATCTGGGAACGTTGAAGATCAAAATGGAACAAATCTCCTAGAAGGAGGAGAAGCCCAAGAAGTAGTCGAAGCTCCAGACGCCAGACTTCTAGAGCTCCGGTACGTGAGGGATCATCCTAGAGATCAGATCATCGGAGATCCTCGTGTCGGTGTCAGAACTCGAAGAGGTACTATTAACGAAGTATTGCATCTTAGCTTCCTGTCACAGGTTGAGCCAAAGAAGTTCGATGAGGCGAACAAAGATGCGGCATGGATTCTGGCCATGCAAGATGAACTACATCAATTCGAACGTTGCAACGTTTGGACGCTAGTTCCCAGACCATACAAGCAGAATGTGATTGGCACCAAGTGGATCTTCAGAAACAAGCTGGATGAACATGGTGTCATCATAAAGAACAAGGCAAGGCTGGTGGCTCAAGGTTACAGACAGGAGGAGGGGATTGACTTCGACCAGACCTTCGCACCAGTAGCAAGGCTCGAGGCAATCAGATTGTTCCTGGCGTATGCTTCGCACAAAGGATTCACAGTCTATCAAATGGACGTGAAATCAGCATTCTTGAACGGAGACCTGAAAGAGGAAGTATACGTCGCTCAACCCCCAGGTTTTGTCAATCCTACTTATCCCAATCATGTGTATTTTCTCAATAAAGCTCTTTATGGTTTAAAACAAGCTCCACGAGCTTGGTATGAGACTTTATCTAGTTTTCTTCTTGAGAACAAGTTCTCTAGAGGTAAAATAGATAAAACATTGTTTCCCAGGGAAGTCAAAGGCAAGATTTTGCTGGTGCAAATCTATGTCGATGACATTATATTCGGCTCATCGGACAACAATCTTTGCAAAAAGTTTTCTAAACTTATGCAAGGAAAGTTTGAAATGAGCAGTATGGGAGAGCTCAAGTATTTCTTGGGACTTCAAGTGAAACAGTCTGAGGATGGAATCTTCATCTCTCAGACAAAGTTCACAAATGAACTCCTTAAGAAATTCAGTATGGAGAATGCAACCTCTATGAGGACTCTAATGGGATCCATTATGTCTCTGGATAAGGATGAGAAAGGTAAACCTTTCGATGAAACCAAATACAGAAGCATCATTGGATCCCTGTTCTACCTTACTGCCAGTAGACCGGATATCATGTTCTCCACATGTGTCTGTGCCAGATATCAGGTGAACACTAAGGAATCTCACTTTGTCGCTGCGAAGCGAATTCTAAGATACCTTAAAGGTACTCCCAATCTTGGCTTGTGGTACCCGAGAAACAATGATGTCGAGCTAATAGGTTTTTCAGATGCTGATTTTGCAGGGAGTAGGGATGACAGGAAAAGCACCTCCGGGACGTGTCAATTCCTCGGCAGGAGGCTTATCTCATGGAACAGCAAGAAACAGAATTGTGTTGCAACCTCCACAGCAGAGTCTGAGTACATTTTGGCAGGCAGCTGTTGCGCACAACTCCTATGGATCAGAAACCAGTTAGCCGACTACGACCTTCAGTTCAAGGAAAAATCAATGTACTGCGACTCCTCCAGTGCAATTGCAATTGCCAACAATCCGGTATCGCACAGCAGAACGAAGCATATTGAAGTGCACTACCACTTCATTCGGGAGCACGTGGAGAACAAGGACATCTCTCTCTGTTATGTCCCCACGGACAAGTAGATTGCTGATATATTCACAAAGCCCTTAGACGAGGCCAAGTTCAGTCTTTTCAAGACTGAATTGGGGATGCTAAATTATGAGGAATAAAGACTACACCAGCTCCAGGCTAGTGCAAGATCTGAGGTGGAGCAAGGAACTCAAGTGTGAGCACAAATGCAAGAACTGAGGGGGTGCAAGGGGCCAAATGCTACAGACCCAGATTTGCAGAAGCCGAAAAGGGGGAGATTACCCTCTCGGCTAAGGCTAAGGTGGCTCCAAAGTTTGCCCGCAAGAAATTGGTATTGGTAATGAATAACTAACTCAACTCAATTTCAAGTTTATGATTTTCATTCCTATACGCTTTATTCACCTTAGCTTGTAGGGTTTAGGCTTCTTCAAATAGGGGGAGATTGTTGGGTATTGTATCCACAACGTACCTGATTTGAAGAAGCCCCTGAACAAGCTAAGGTAAATAGGCAATGTTTTTGACAAATTATTTCAAGTTGTGCTTGCAGTTATTACACGCTAAGTGCACACCAATATCAGGGTGCAGTAGGTCAATATACACGGGTCTGCACGACGTAATCCCTCGTTGAGCAGATCAGTGTGTTGGCCTACGTGTACTCTCTCTATTGGAGTGCACTTACTTTCAAGTGCAGGGCTGTGATCTTGCAAGAGCAGACAAGGAGCAAAGATGGGTCAAGGAGCACATCAAGGGTGGAAAGACGAAAATTTGTCTAAGTGTAAATCGGCGAGAATCGCCAAGTGATTCTCGCCGATTCGGCGAGAATCACTAGTGATTCTCGCCGAATCGTCGAGAATCAGTGGCAGATTCTCGCCGACTCGATCCAGCTACATCAAGGCGCGCAAATTCTGATGCTAAGTAAGAATCGTCGAGAATCACTAGTGATTCTCGCCGAATCGCCGAGAATCACTAGCTGATTCTCGCCGTCTCGGCCCGGCTAAATCAGTGCGTGCAACCAAGTAAAATTCGACTAGAATCATACTTGATTCTCGCCGAATCGTCGAGAATCACCTTTCATTCTCGACGACTCGACGAGATTCACTTTCGATTCTCACCGATTTTGACTTGGGCGATTTTCTGGAACTCCCTGAACCGGATTCTGCCGCTGATAATGTTCTGGACCGGGATTTAGGGATTCTTCTTGTGGGACCCACAACGGTCATATTGAAAGTATCTACAGTATATATACGGGTATTTTTTGAACGACAGACACACAGAAAGAAGCCGAGCACGACCTAAACCTAAAATCGCGAAACTGCTCCGCCGCCGCCGTCGCCGCTCGCGCTAGTTGGTCGCCGCTGTTGATCGCGATTCTTCCTGATCCTCCGGCGACAGAAGCTTAGCCAAGCTTAGAGTCTCACGCGTCTATCCAGAGATCCCTGGTCTCTCGATTTGTTGATCGGGAAAAAACTTCCCCGTCCGAATCGATCGAGACGACCGATCCTCGTGTGACCGTTGGTAGACCTAGCTAGCTTCGCTACGAAGTTTGGATCTCCAAAGTACAGCAGCCGCACATCGTCGTCGCCGCCGATCCCGTGAACCTAGCCGCCGCCCATCTTGCCGCCGCCGGTTCCGGGGAGATCCTCTCCAAGAGAGTTCTAGGGTTGTGGACTCTTCGTGGACTTCAAGAACACGTCGTCACCGAAGAGGGACATCTTGGTCTCCAAACGTAGTTTGTATCTTTTGTACATTCTATTTTTACTTTTGTTGTAAAGGAACGTAGGTTCCTAGTTGTAAGGGTTGGGTGCAACCCGTGTTGTGAGAGTATTGACTCTTACGTGTGGAAGGGTTCCTTCCGATAGTGCAAGGATTGGATTTCAATCCTATTGGTGAAGAGACCGAGTCGTCCCTTGTTGGGAGATAGGTCGAAGGGGGAAAGTGGATGTAACCAACTCGGGGAACCACTATAAATAGCTTGTGTATTCTGTGTGCTGTGCGGTTTATTTTTATTGTGCAGGTACAAGTTTAGATTCCGCAAAAACGCTACATGTCACCTATTCCCCCCCCCCCCATAGGTGAAGATAGTTGACACTAGGTGGACTTTCAAAGTCTACTATGTTTTAAAATTAATTTCTGCCCATTTGGGTCACTAGTCTGACCACAACACACCAAGTGGAGCAAGTTATACATAGGGTAAACTAGACACAAACTTGAGTGCCCCCACTAAACTACTCCTACAAATGATATGAAATTTGGGTCATAGTTTAGTCTCATCTGTATCTTAGACCTATCCAAAATTTGAAATTTTTAAAGAAATTTTTTCTATAGTTTTTGTAAATTTTAATAATTAATTTATGATTAAATTAAGGGGTCTAATGACCTCAAAACCTTCCAAAGTTCTGGTGGATGACCCTTAGGGTCATGGCAGGTCATTATAAAAAATATCAGCCCATTTGTGGTTGATTTGATTAGTTGTTGATGTGACCAAAATTCAGTACCTTAAGGGTAAATTATGGCAAATGTGCATTTGATGGGTTGAGTGGTCAATCCTCATCCAAAAGGTATAAAACATGGGCCACTACCTCAAAGTCATCTAAAACACCCCCTGAAGAGATTTTGAGTGGTTTGGGATAGAGATTCCCTTAGACCCTAGTGTATGCCCTAGAGTTGAGATTTGGGTGCTATTGAAGGACATAGGATAGTATGTCCATGGATGGTTTTGGAACTTGGTTGGTGTGTTCCTAGGGCAAAACAATATGCTCTGGAAAATGATTTTAGTATTTTTAGGAACTTACACCCTCTTTAAAATAGATAAGGATAGTTTAGGGCACTTTGGTCCAATATTTAATTACATGCACAAATTAATTTGGATACTCATGAAACTTAGGCACTGGCCAAATATTGTTGCTATTAAGTTCTATAAATTTTAGTGTCAATTTTGGGTTAGTATTTATGATACTTCATTCACAATCCTAGTAGCTACCGTAATCATTAAAGACTTTAGAATGAGAAATATATTCATTTAAAATTTATGAAACTTGGTCAGAGGACTTTTTAGGAAATCCTTAAGTTTTGTGAAATTTTATAAAATTATTAGAAGCCTTTTTATACAAGCTGTTTCACAAAGTGCATTATGTAAGAAGATTATTAAATGAATTAATTATGTGACCAAATAAGCTTGGAAAATAATAATACTTGCTCAGTAGTCTCTTCTACTTATGTTTGTAATCTGGTAATTTTCCTATAATTTTTGGATGAACAATTCTATTATTCCTTGTTTAGCCCTATCATTGTGGTTATTTAGTCGATAATTAATTTGGACGACAAAACATTTTTGGAAAATTTTAAATTCTAGTATCTACTATTATTTTGATGATATATACTTGTCATAATTTTGATGAAGCCAAAATAGGTCAGAAAAGTATACTTGATGTTCAAAAGCATAGTTGTCCTGATTTTGCAGTAAATTAAATAAATACTAAATAATTAGAAAAATCATACACTTCTTTATTTATGACTAAAATATCTTGGTAGACCCCCAATAATAATCTTGTGTCATTTGGATGAATATTTGAAGGGATCACCATTCATACACATCATATAGCTTAGTTCGTCTGCATACATTAGAAATTATAAAAGTAGGGAAACATGCGGAACTGTTATGGGAAAGGGTAGTTGGTGTAATTAGTCTGGTTGGGTATGAATGAGGTCACCAAATAAGGTAGGTTGTCTGAGTCCAGTTGTTCAAGTGCTGAATTATTCTCGAGATCGACGGTGGACTGTACTTCCTTGGTGAGGGAATGTCTAAATAAGATTAGAGCTACTTCAAGATTAATGATAACAAGTTGGGACATGGGTAAATACAAATAATAATAAGTACCTTGCAGAAGGGAGCTTTGGGCTTTAGCCCATCATAGTTCCTAGTGCCCCTAAGACCCCTTCGCAGGGAATGTCCTGGGCTGTCCAAGGTTAACCTTAACCCGTAAGACAAAAATGTTAATGAGAAATTAGTAAAACTAGGGCATCACCTTCACTCACCCCGATGACTCGGGAGGTTAGCTTTGTTGGGTTGTCTAAGCAGTAGGCTCAGAGGTTTTGAAAATGGGTAAGTTTGCCCTGCGAGCGAAAGGCTCGGAAGGTAGTTGTAACGGACAAGTTAGTCCGGGGAGCCGATGGCTCGGAAATTCATGGTTGCATGTGCATAGGGTGGTGGGTGTTCAGTATTTGACGTTCGTTCACATCAACGTCGATACGATGACTCGGCGGGTGTGGATTTCACTTAGCCATGGAAAAGACTAGCGAGTTGTCAGCATTAGTAAGTGGTGACTCTAGTGTGTCCTTTAGAGGCATACGTAAGGGCTAGGCCTGGTAAAGTGGATACCCGCCTAGGAGTGGGGTGGCCCAACCCACTTTCTCCATTGGCCACTACAGAGGCTCCTGGGAGTGCACCTAGCATCCAAAATCGGGGAACTAAAGGTCTTTGTACATAGAGTCTGGTGTGTGCATTGTACTTGTATGAACATAACATTAAACAAACATAACATAGCATACCATGTCATCAATACATTTAAACCCCTACCCCTATCATATAAATTGGTATGGGACTCTTTATACGATAGGCCCTGCAGAATAACCCCTTAATTTATAAGTTTGCATGGACATTCTTATAAATTAAGGTTACCTTTAAATATAACTTGTTTTCTTTACTTTTCCTTTATTACTGCTTTAGTTGCTATAGAACTGCTGGATTAGACTCTTGTAAATGTTATACTATATAATCTGCAAGATTAGAACCACTATCACCTGCTTTTGTCTACTCTCCACCATCATAGCTTTCCTATCATTCCTCCTGCACAGTGTGTAGGAGCCACTGCGGGAGGGGTGGGAGAAATCAGGCTTAGTCTTTTGGCTAACGGTCGGTGGACCAAACATTTCAAGGGCTCCAGATGGGAGGCAGGGAGCAGCAATAGGAGATGCAACACCATCAGATTGTGGTGCATATTGAGGTGGGATACTCTCTAGATGGGACTCATTATACGAAAGGCCCTGCAGATCGACCGCTTAATTTATAAGTTTGTATGGACATTCTTATAAATTAACATTACATTTAAATATAACTTGTTTTCTTTACTTTTCCTTTATTAATGCTTTACTTGCTATAGAACTGCTGGATTATACTCTTGTAAATGTTATACTATATAATCTGCTAGATTAGGACCACTGTCACCTTCTTTTGTTTACTCTCGACAATCATAGCTTTCCTATCATTCCTACCGCACGGTGCCTAGGATCCACTAGAGGAGGGGTTGGGGAAATCAAGCTTAGTCCTTTGACTAACGGTCGGTGGACCAAACATTTCAATGTCTCCGGATGAGAGACTGGGAGCATCAATAGGAGATGCAACACCAATAGAGTGCATGCGCAGGAGCACCATCCTCTGGATCCATGAGTGTTAGTTTTACTTAGCTTCCACAAAAGCATTGTAGTGAGGTTATGTTGTACTAAGCATAAGCCCGTTTATATTTCTATGTTTTCGTTTAGTTACAGTACTTCTACCATTTTATTCTGCTTCTATATCATGTGGACATTATTGTGATTTTCATGATCATATATATATATATATATCTAAAGTGATTTGTGGACTTGACTTAATTGTCTCCTCTCGTGTACTTCTACTTCTTGGTGATTACAAATGCCGGAAAGATCAGCATTTTTTAGAGACGACCTCCCCGAGTGTTGGTGTTACCACAAAATGGTGATTCGGGGCTTAAGACCAAATAGCGTAGTAAAAAAATGGGGTGTTCCACATGTGCTCTTGAAAGATATTGTCCCTAAGCACCTAGAGGGGGGGTGAATAGGTGACTTGAAGCTTTTTAACTTTTTAGGCAGCAAACAGATAATATCACAGAATTATATCTAACACAGCACACATTCAGCAATCACAGCAACTCAGCAAACACAGTAGACACAGAGTTTTATAGTGGTTCCCCAAGCTTTGGGTACATCCACTTTCCCCCTTCGCCTATCTAGCAGTGTACTAGATTCGGCCGAACTCCTTCACTATCTCAGAACCCAAACTGGTTCCTACACCTCAGGCCCAAGGCCCTATAACTCAGCTTTTCCACAAAGCCTACACTCAGCCACAAAGGCCTACACTTATCCACAAAGGCCTACACTCAGCCACCAAGGCCTACACTCAGCCACCAAGGCCTACACTCAGATATTTAACTCTCCTACCCTCAGCCTTTATAATTGCAGGCTTACAATCTCAGATCCCTAAGGATCCTACAAGTTATAATGAATACAAAATGTATAAACTCAACAACTTAGATGAAAGAGAGATAAGTTGTGAGATTCTTGATGAGTTCTTGGAAGAACTCAGCTGAAATCAATCTGACTTGGCTTTCTTCAAAGCTTCTTGAAAGTAGAACACAATAAGACTGATTCCTCTGCAGTTGATCCTTGATCTCTGCTTCTTAAGATTCAGACCAATCTGAATCCTTCTTCTCAGCTGGGTTCCAACAGCTGATTTCTTGGATGGAGCTCTCTCTCTCCAACTTCTTAGATCTGCACTTGATTCTTCAAGGAATAGCTAGATCTTCTTTGTTGAATACTTGATCACTAATTTGAACAACTCCTTTTTTAACAACTTCTTCTGTAGACAGCATAGGCCTATTTATAGGCCTTCTTCATGGTAACTGGCTGGTCCGGTCCATAACTGAATTCTGACAACTCTGACAGGTGCAGTAGACCGGCTGGAATGGCAGCTGTCAAGTCATCCAGTCAGTTCTTGAAGATTCTGTAATTGTCTTTAAGTGTCGACACTTATAGACCAAGTGTCGACACAAGTTGTCTAAGTGTCGACACTAGTCTACAAGGTGTCGACACAACTCCTTGTGTTGTAGATTTTGTATCTCGACACTACTTCTTATTCATGTGTCGACACTGAGATTGAGTGTCGACACAAGTACTTGTACTTCAGTATCCTGCTGAATTCTTCTAAGTGTCGACACATCACCTTTGTGTCGACACATCTTCATGTGTTGAATCTGTTAAGTGTCGACACTGCTTCTTGGTGTCGACACATACCTTCAGTGTTGATACTTGTTGAGTGTCGACACATTGCTCTGGGTGTCGACACTTTCTTCTTCTGTCAAGACTCTGGCTGAGTGTCGACACTTCCCCTTAGTGTCGACACTTGTACTTAGAATATTCTTGAACTTTGCTAATCTTTGCTAAGTGTCGACACAGCTCCTTGTGTCGACACTTTCTTCAAGTGTTGAGTCTTCAGCTAAGTGTCGACACATTGTTCTGGGTGTCGACACTTACTTCCAGTGTTGACTCTTCTGCTAAGTGTCGACACATTGTTCTGGGTGTCGGCACTTGCTTCAAGTGTTGACTCTTCTGTTGAGTGTCGACACATTGTTCTGGGTGTCGACACTTGTACTTAGTCTCTGCAGACTTTTGCTGAGTGTCGACACAGCTCCAAGTGTCGACACTTTCTGATGTAGACACAGCTTCACTGGGTGTCGACACAACTGTTAAGTGTCGACACAGCTTCACTGTCTTTTCTTCACTGAGTGTCGACACAGCTCCTTGTGTCGACACTTTCTGTCTGGTGTCGACTCAGCATCCCTGGTGTCGACACAATGACTCCAAGTGTCGACACTGCTTGCCTGGGTGTCGACACAAGTCTTCTTAAGTGTCGACACTTTCCCTCTGGGTGTCGACACATGGACTTAGAAACTTTTTCATCATTTCCTGCAAATACTTAACCTGCACATGTAACTCAAAATACATCAAATACATTTTAATGTATATCATTGAGTTGGGTGAGGCTTCTTCAAATCAGGTACATTTTGACCAATGTACCCAACAATCTCCCCCTATTTGGAGAAGTCATAACCCTTAGTCAATGATATACACCATTCATAATAAAATTATAAAATGATGTAAAGCAGGATTATATATAGCAGGGTAAACATAAACATGTATCAATCACACATGTATACATAGACATCATCACAGAACAATTATGAAACAAATTTATTACACAACAAATTTATCACACAGAACATTGTTCCAATACTTTGTCATATACAAAATTTTAAAGTTTACAGAATGTTTTATATCAAAAGAATACATAGTAAACTTAAGAAATTTTCTAAGCTATTTCTGTTCAGCCTCCTTAATGACTATTCCTTTTCCAGCTTGAACTCTGGCTTGAACAGGAGCTTCAGCATCTTCTGTTTCAGCAGGCTTCTTACCTTTCAGCTCTTTCTTCTTGAGTTCTTCAGCCTTAATCTTTTGTCTCTCAAAGTAGTGATAAGGCTTGGGAAAGTACTTGCTAGGCTCCAGAGCAGTAGGAGGTAGCTTTCCCATCTTGGTCTTTCTCCTGTATTGGACTATTGCCTCCTGCCTTATCTCATGTTGTCTCCATTCCGCCTTAGAAAACCATTTGTTCCTGTCATGCACATTATCTTTGGCAGCTTTCCAGGCAGTCAAAATGATATTTCTTGACGTAGGACTTCACTGTTCAAAGTCTGGCCTTTGTTCAGCTTGTTCCCTAAACCTCTTCTTAGACAATCTAGTCTCTTCTTCTTTCTGTAGAGCTTCTTCTTCTTTCTGAAGAGCTGCTTGCATAGCTTCAGATATAGGCTGAACCACTTTTTCTAGAATGACATTGGACTTCCCTTCAGTTGGTCTATACATGTGATGAATATCAGCTTGCACCATTTCAAAATCTGGAGGAGGATAGATAACTTGAGCCACTTCTGGTTGCTCCCCTCCTAAATATGCAGGATGAATTCCAGATTCAGCAACATTGTCATCATCACAAAGAGGAGGATAGCCCGGTGTAGCTCTGATGGAATTAGATATCCATTTGGCATGATCAGAGCTAGCTTTGACTAAAACTCTCTCCCCTTTATGACTTCTCTAGCCATGTGATCTCTGACATCATCCTTCTGGAATCTGATTTGATTATCCAAGTATCTGACTCCACCTTTAAAGAAAGGTTTGAGCTTATTAAGTTGTTCAGATATGGTCTTCTGGGAGTCTTGAATGGCGGTCTTAACAACAGTGATTTCTTCTTGAAATACTTTGTCAAATTCAGCTTTAACAGTAGCAGTAGAGGTAGAAGGTCCAGCAGCTATGTTCTTTATTTCTGTGACAATTACATTATGAGATTCTGTCAAATTGTCATTCATTCTAAGTTGATTTTCAAGTACATATCCTTGCTTCAGGGCTATGTCATCAACTTGAGCCTTAATCTTTTCTTGGTGTGTAGCTAAGTACACTACTGCATTTCCACCCTTGTGGAAACATTCAGTCATCTCCTTTTTATTTTGGTTCATTTCAAACCTGATAGATTTTATGTCCTAGGCTAGATCAAATTGCAATGATTTCTGCCCTACATCCACATAAGTCTCTAGTGCTTTTCTATGCTCATCCAACTTGAGCTGCATGGCAACCATCAGATCACTATAGTCTATTGATGGGGCTGGCTGAACTATATGGTTGTGGAGCTACTGTTTGCAAAGCCTTCTTATAACTCTGGCTCCTTCTTTTGAAGACATAAATTTTCTTTTTCCTTTCCCTTGCAGCTTCCTCATCTTCAGAAGCTGAGGAGCTAGCTATATCTACCCTTTCCTTTGGTGGTTCTTCAGCAGCTTGGGGCTTATCAGTCTCATGCCTTGCAGGCTCTTCAACAAATAATACTTGCTCCCCCTCAACTGGAGCATTCTCTACTTCAGCAGCAGCATTGTCCTTGTCAAAATCTGTTTGATCCAGATTTAAGAAAAGATCTTCCATGGTATACTCTTGTGGTGAATGTGCTGGAGAAATTCTGGGCTCTTCTAGCACTGGATCAGAAACAAGCTGAGCTGCAGCAGATGTGTCTTCCATGACACCATCTAGGACTTGGCTATCCAGCTGAGTTTGCTGATGAACCTCAGTCAAATCAGTATCCTCTATAGGAAAGTCTAAAGCATTTAGTTCAGTGATTACCTCTAGTATTATGGTTGTAGCTTGCTAACTCTCTAGAGTAGTTGGCTCATCTACAGCTAGAGACTCCCCCTGGATGTGATCCTTATGAATGGGGCTAGCTTGAGGTAGCTCCCCCTGGATTTCAGCATCTACTTGTTGTGTTGGAGACTTCACAGCAGTTCCTGTGTCTTCTTCATCAGGTGTGAAGACCACTTGTTCTTCACTTTCAGAACTACTAGTGGAAACCTGTGCCACTGAAGCAGTTTTCCTCTTCTTCTTTGGGGGTGATACTTTCTCAGGAACTTTCTTCTCAGGGGTTGGCATCTCCTTAGTCAACACTCTGTCCCATCTGGAAAATATTCTTAAATCCATCTTCCTCATGTGGTTGATTTTGCTTCCCGCAACTTGTTGCATAACCTCTGGTATGGTACCAGCTAGGTATAGACTTACGATCCTGCCCAGATTGGGCTTCTTCAAGCTTTCCTTGATTTTCTCAAAGATGATAATAGACCAATCTGTTTGCAAGGTGAAGATGATTCTTGTCATAATACTGAACATAGAGGCAGATACCCTATCATGCCCTCCTGGCTTGCTCAATAAGACTTTCCCAACAATTTCAGACAGGAATTTCCCCTGACTGTTCATTCCCTTCCTGTTAAACACAGATCCTATTTTCATTGTAGAATCTAGACCACACCAGGTCAATGCTTCTCTTGTCTTAGAAGCAGTTACTTCATCCTCTTCCTTAGTTCTTGGTAGCTGTAGAATCTTTCTCAAGCTCTTAGGTGAAACCTTCACCTTCTCACCATGAACCCTGGATTTGATCTTGAATCCAGTTTCATCTACCTTAGCTCCATTGATGAATTCCAAGACTTCCTTCTTCCAAATTTTCGTTGGCTCTGAGACAAGATATTCTAACCCTGAGTCGGCTACTAGGGTTACGACAGTCTTGATCTCTTGATCTGCATCACCAAATGCGTCGCGCACCAGTTCGTATCCTTCGTTGACATTCTCCTCAAGCTTTGGCGCCATTAGGGTTGAAGAATTTGACTTGAGAGAAGAGAGGTGTCGACACAGAAGTTTTGGTCTCGAAACTTTTGAAAGCGTGTCGACAGACTAAGGCAAACCCTATTTATACCTTTCGACTTTTGAAGATGAAAAGGCGGGCAGCCAACTTAAATTGTGTCGACACTGGCAATAAGTGTCGACACTGACTTATAATGTCTCGACACCTATGTGTCGACACAAGTTTAGTTAACAAATTACATGTGTCGATACTTGTTTATGTGTCGACACCACTTAACTCGACATTTAGTCGAGACTTTACTTAGATAATTCTGAGTGAACACTATGTGTCGACACCACCTTGGTTGTGTCGACACCAACTTGTCATGTGTCGACACTAATATTCTGAAGTGTTGACAATAACTTTCTATATGTGTCGACACCTTTTTCCTGAAGTGTCGACACCTACTATCTGTGTCGACACAGAAATCTCTATGTGTCGACACCTTTTTACTTAGTCATTTCCAATTCTGTAAACTTACTCTAAGTTTATCATTCCGAGTTCAATTTTAAATCTATTGAACTTAGCTTCTTCTAGGGGCTTAGTATACATATCAGCTAGTTGATTATCTGTTCTAACATATTCAAGTAAAATATCTTCTCTTTCTACATGCTCCCTATGAAAATGATATTTAATTTCAATATATTTTGTTCTACTATGGGATACAAGATTATTGGCTATTGAAATAGCACTAGTAGAATCACAAAAGAGTGGAGTTCTACTTACCTGAATTCCATAGTCCTCAAGCTGATGCTGTATCCATAGAAGTTGAGCACAACAACTTCCTGTAGCCACATACTCTGATTCTGCAGTGGAGATAGCCACACTTGTTTGCTTTTTGCTACTCCAAGAAATCAGTCTTCCTCCTAGGAATTGACAGGTTCTAGAAGTGCTTTTTCTATCTTCTTTGCATCCTGCAAAGTCTGCATCTGAATAACCTGTTAGATCAAAATCCCCATTCCTAGGGTACCAGAGGCCTAGATAAGGAGTGCCCTTTAGATATCTCAATATTCTCTTGACTGCTGTCAAATGAGACTCTTTAGGGCAGGCTTGATACCTAGCACAGACACATGTAGCATACATGATATCTGGTCTACTTGCAGTCAAGTATAATAGGGAGCCAACTATCCCTCTATACAAGGTTTCATCTACAGGTTTCCCTGCATCATCCTTGCTAAGAGACATACTTGACCCCATAGGAGTCTTAATGGTGCTGGATGAATCCATACCATACTTCCTTATGAGTTCTAGGGTGAACTTGGACTGGCATATGGATAACCCACTCTCAGTCTGTCTTACTTGGAGACCCAAGAAGAACTTTAGCTCTCCCATACTACTCATCTCAAATTGACCTTGCATTAGCTTTGCAGACTTTTTGCAAAGGCTACTTTCAGTAGACCCAAATATAATGTCATCTACATATATTTGGACTAGTATTACTTTGCCTCTAGATTCCCTAAGGAATAGAGTCTTATCTATTTTCCCCCTTGAGAACTTGTTCTCAATGAGGAAACTAGATAGGGTTTCATACCAAGCCCTAGGGGCTTGCTTTAACCCATATAAAGCTTTCCTAAGTCTATAGACATGATTAGGTAGAGTTGAATCAACAAAACCTGAAGGTTGTTCCACATAGACTTCTTCTTTAAGATTACCATTTAGAAATGCTGACTTGACATCCATTTGGTAAACTTTGAATCCTTGAAAAGTTGCATAGGCCAGGAACATTCTTATGGCTTCCAGTCTGGCTACTGGAGCAAAGGTTTGATCAAAATCAATACCTTCTTCCTGCCTATATCCTTTAGCAACTAGTCTTGCTTTATTCTTAATGATGACTCCTTGTTCATCCATGTTGTTCCTATAGATCCACTTGGTTCCAATTATATTGTTGTCTTTAGGTTTAGGAACAAGCTCCCAGACCTTGCATCTCTTGAACTGATTGAGTTCTTCTTGCATAGCCTCAATCCAAAGTGGGTCTTTGATGGCTTCTTCAAACTTCTAGGTTCAACTTGGGATAGGAAACTGGAGTAGATTGCTGCATTTAGGTTTCTGCTCCTTGTTTGTACCCCTTGTCTTGGATCTCCAATAATCTGCTCTACTGGATGATCTCTAAGATGCCTATTGGCTGGAGGCATCCTGACTTCTGGTTGAACCTCTTCAGTTTCATCATCTTGCAGTACTCCTTGTACTTCTTTGCATTTGGTACATGTAGTACTCCCCCTGGACAACAGCCACTGTCTTCTACTTGCTGTCTTGCAGTAGATTCTTCTTCTAGAGTGAGCTTGTCCATCTTCTTTGTTAAACCTGTGGGGCTGCATACACTACTAGACAACTCATTGTTAATAAGCC
Organism: Platanthera guangdongensis; assembly: GCA_039583875.1. Lineage (NCBI taxonomy): Eukaryota > Viridiplantae > Streptophyta > Magnoliopsida > Asparagales > Orchidaceae > Platanthera > Platanthera guangdongensis. Next base: position 131,434,499 of record CM077147.1, on the reverse strand, counting down.
TAGTTTCATCAAATACTACATGTATAGTCTCTTCTACAACTTGAGTAGACAAGTTGTAGACTCTATAAGCCTTACTATTATTGTTGTACCCAACAAAAAATCCCTCTTGGGACATGGCAGCAAACTTAGTCAAGTAAGACTTTCCATTGTTAAGTATGAAGCACTTACAACCAAAGATCCTGAAATAGGATAGGTTTGATTTCTTGCCTTTCACAAACTCATAGGGGGTCTTGTTTAGGCCTTTAGTAATAGTAGCCCTATTAATAACATGGCATGCAGTATTAACTGCTTCAGCCTAGAAATATTCTGGTAGTGATGTATCACTTAATAGGGTTCTACCTGCCTCAATCAAGGTCATATTCTTCCTTTCAGCAATGTCATTTTGCTGAGGTGTTCTAGGTGAAGAAAACTCTTGAAATATCCCAAAGTCTTCACATAGTTTTGTCATGCTATCAGACTGAAACTCAGTACCATGGTCACTTCTTATTTTGACCACTGTACTATTTAGTTCATTCTGAATTTGCTTGACAAAGCTATAGAAGACATTAGGTGTTTCAGATTTCTGTCTTAAGAAGAACACCCAGGAAAACCTTGAGTAGTCATCTACAACTACAAAGGTATAGACCTTCCTACCTAGGCTGTGAACTGGCATTGGACCAAAGAGATCCATATGCAAGAGGTATAAACACCTCACAACATATTTGTTTTCTATGCTTCTAAAGGTGGATCTAGTCTGCTTGCCCTTTTGACAAGCTGAGCAAATACCATCTTTAAGACACTTAACTTGAGGACCATTCCTCACTAACTCTTTGCTAAAGAGTTTGCCAAGTGTCTTGTAATTTAGATGAGCTAGCCTCTTGTGTCATTTGACACAATGAGAGACTGTCTCATCAGCTACAAGACACACTTGAGAACCATTGGTCTCACACATAATGTCTAGGCAGTAGACATTCCTCTTTCTATAGCCAGTCAAAATGATCTCTTGATCAGTTGACCTCTTGATATGACAACCATTCTTAACAAATGAGATGTCATACCCTACATCACTTAATTGACTTATATTTATTAGGTTGTGTTTCAACCCTTTAACATAAGCCACTTGAGTAATGGTAACTAAGTTACTAGAAATGTTACCAAACCCTTTGATGATTCCTTTTTCAGAACCACCAAAGGTGACTTTTGGATCATCTTTGATTGGAATGTAGTCCCCTAGTAATCTCTTTGTTCCAGTCATATGTCTGGAACATCCACTGTCCAAGTACCATATTGGGGCATAGAAACTTGGACTCACCTGCAAAACAGATTAATGAACCTTAGAACCCAAAGTATTCTTGGGTCCTTGGTATTTGTTAGTTTGCCTCCTAACAAAGCTACCTGCAGGCTTTCCTACAGGCAGATTGCTACTCACTTTGGCACTAGCATTGTGCCAACAGTCCTTTGCAAAGTGGCCAACCTTGCCACAACACCAACACTCAAACTTATTGTACCTTTGCTTAGGTACAGTCTTAGCTGTTTTATCCACAGCTGGCTTGATGAGTGTTGGGTCTTTGCCCTTGGACTTGGACTGAACTGTCCTTGCAGGTCTTGTAAAACCCAGTCCAGCCTTGCCTTTGTGATGAACAAATTCATCAATTAAAGGTAGAACTGACTTAGGTTTAGAAAACCTAGCAACTAAGTCCTTTTCCTTCTGAAGATTAATCTCCAGACACTTGATTTGATCATTCTTAAATGATATAGTTCTCATTTGAATCACAGTTATGTGCTTCAATCTGGCTATCTCATTAAGCTTTTGATCAAAAGACTTCTCAAACTCAGTTGCAGCAGCTTTAAGAATAGCAATTTCCTTTGCCTGACTTTTGGATAGGGTCTTGCTCTTCTTGTAAGCTTGCAACAGAACCTTGTATTCTTCTATCAACTGATGAATATCTGCTTCAGACTCAGATGCGCTCTCATCATTTGATGAGGATGAATCTGATTCTGTACTGGCACAAGAAATTGAACTAAAAGTTGAAATTTGTACCTTACTAGGTCCTGGCTGCTCCAAGATTTTGTCATTTTCAGTCAATGCAATTAGTCCTTGGCACTAACAGTCTTCTTGTTCATATATAGACTCCATAATCTGCATGAACTCTTCTTCTTCTTCTTCAGCAAACAGCCCTATATATGCCTCAGCATCTGACTCAGTTTCTGAAGAAGAGATATCTGACAGGGTCTTCTCCTTTTTGCCAACAAATGACTTTTCTTTCTTGCCTTTGAAATGAGTCTTCTTCTTGTCACTAGACTCCTTTCTCTTCTCTGGACAATCTGCTATCACATGACCTTATCTATTACAGCAATAGCACACAATTTTTGATAGTGTAGCTTTGCTAGACTTTGACTTTTTCTTGTCTTTCTTTGAAGACCCCTTTTTCTGATAAGAGTCTTCCTTTCCCTGTGATGTAGAAGGCCTTGTCCTCCACTGTTTCTTCTTCAAGAACTTCTGAAAATGTCTAGTGAAGGCAGCAAAGTCCTCATCACTTTCACTGCTTTCAGACTTTGTACTAGCTGACTCATCTGACTCAGATTCAGCAACCTTTGGAGGTGGAGTAGGTGACTTACATCTGTACCTTCTGGGGGCTTCTGATTTAAAGGCCACTGTCCTTTCCTTGTGTTCATTTCTTGTGGATTTCTCCTCTTCTTTCCTCACTGTCAACTGCATTTCATAAGACAACAGTTTGCCAAACAGTATAGGTGGAGGAATTTCTGCCAACTTAGCCATTTCTCTAATGACACAGATTTTGGTGTCCCAATCTTTTATTAGGGACCTTAGAAACTTGTCATTAAGTTCATAATTACTGAACTCTCTGCCATAGGACATGAGTTCATTCACTATCCTGTAAAACTTCTAATAGCACTCAGTTATGCTATCACCCTTTCCTTGTCTAAAACTTTCATACTCTTGATTTAGCAAGGATTTTCTGTCTTGCCTAACTTCTTCAGATCATTCCATATACACAATAAGGGTATCCCACATCTCTTTGGCTGTCTTACAGTGTATTAGATTCTGAAAAGTTGCATCATCTATGGTACTCACTATAATGTTTTGAGCCCTATTATCCATGGTGGCTAGGACAATCTCATCCTTTGTCATTTCAGAGAAATCCTTTGGTGTTCTCTGATTAGCATCTAGGACTGACACCTTCATGGGCACATATGGCCCTTCCTTTACTGTGATATAAATTCTAGGGTCTGAGGCCTCCATAAACAGCCTCACCCTTTCCTTCCATATGCCAAAGATTTCCTTCCTACATATAGGTAATTTCATGGATCCCAAATCCATGTGATTTTCAGTGGAACCCATGGTTCTTGATTTTCTTGAATCTGTACTTGACTTAACCTGAATCTGCCTACAGGATCTACTCAGACTGTTAGTCCTTTTTGAGTAACCTCGCTCTGATACCACTTGAAAGATATTGTCCCTAAGCACCTAGAGGGGGGGGGGGTGAATAGGTGACTTGAAGCTTTTTAACTTTTTAGGCAGCAAACAGATAATATCACAGAATTATATCTAACACGGCACACATTCAGCAATCACAACAACTCAGCAAACACAGTAGACACAGAGTTTTATAGTGGTTCCCCAAGCTTTGGGTACATCCACTTTCCCCCTTCGCCTATCTAGCAGTGTACTAGATTCGGCCAAACTCCTTCACTATCTCAGAACCCAAACTAGTTCCTACACCTCAGGCCCAAGGCCCTACAACTCAGCTTTTCCACAAAGCCTGCACTCAGCCACAAAGGCCTACACTCAGCCACAAAGGCCTACACTCAGCCACCAAGGCCTACACTCAGCCACCAAGGCCTACACTCAGAGATTTAACTCTCCTACCCTCAGCATTTATAATTGCAGGCTTACAATCTCAGATCCCTAAGGATCCTACAAGTTATAATGAATACAAAATATATAAACTCAACAACTTAGATGAAAGAGAGATTAGTTGTGAGATTCTTGATGAGTTCTTGGAAGAACTCAGCTGAAATCAATCTGACTTGGCTTTCTTCAAAGCTTCTTGAAAGTAGAACACAATAAGACTGATTCTTCTGCAGTTGATCCTTGATCTCTTCTTCTTAAGATTCAGACAAATCTGAATCCTTCTTCTCAGCTGGGTTCCAACAGCTGATTTCTTGGATGGAGCTCTCTCTCTCCAACTTCTTAGATCTGCACTTGATTCTTCAAGGAATAGCTATATCTTCTTTGTTGAATACTTGATCACTAATTTGAACAACTCCTTTTTAACAACTTCTTCTGTAGACAGCATAGGCCTATTTATAGGGCTTTTTCATGGTAACCGGCTGGTCCGGTCCATAACTGAATTCTGACAACTCTGACAGGTGCAGTAGACCGGCTGGAATGGCAGCTGTCAAGTCATCCAGTCAGTTCTTGAAGATTCTGTAACTGTCTTTAAGTGTCGAGACTTTCTGTCTTTAAGCGTCGACACTAATAGACCAAGTGTCGACACAAGTTGTCTAAGTGTCGACACTAGTCTACAAGGTGTCGACACAACTTCTTGTGTTGTAGATTTTGTATCTCGACACTACTTCTTCATGTGTCGATACTGAGATTGAGTGTCGACACAAGTACTTGTACTTCAGTATCCTGCTGAATTCTTCTAAGTGTCGACACATCATCTTTGTGTCGACACATCTTCATGTGTTGAATCTGTTAAGTGTTGACACTGCTTCTTGGTGTCGACACATACCTTCAGTGTTGATACTTGTTGAGTGTCGACACATTGCTCTAGGTGTCGACACTTTCTTCTTCTGTCAAGACTCTGGCTGAGTGTCGACACTTCCCCTTAGTGTAGACACTTGTACTTAGAATATTCTTGAACTTTGCTAATCTTTGCTAAGTGTCGACACAGCTCCTTGCGTCGACACTTTCTTCAAGTGTTGAGTCTTCAGCTAAGTGTCGACACATTGTTCTGGGTGTCGACACTTACTTCCAGTGTTGACTCTTCTGCTAAGTGTCGACACATTATTCTTGGTGTCGACACTTGCTTCAAGTGTTGACTCTTCTGTTGAGTGTCGACACATTGTTCTGGGTGTCGACACTTGTACTTATTCTCTGCAGACTTTTGCTGAGTGTCGACACAGCTCCAAGTGTCGATACTTTCTAATGTAGACACAGCTTCACTGGTTGTCGACACAACTGTTAAGTGTCGACACAGCTTCACTGTGTTTTCTTCACTGAGTGTCGACACAGCTCCTTGTGTCGACACTTTCTGTCTGGTGTCGACTCAGCATCCCTGGTGTCGACACAATGACTCCAAGTTTCGACACTGCTTGCCTGGGTGTCGACACAAGTCTTCTTAAGTGTCGACATTTTCCCTCTGGGTGTCGACACATGGACTTAGAAACTTTTTCATCATTTCCTGCAAATACTTAACCTGCACATGTAACTCAAAATACATCAAATACATTTTGATGTATATCATTGAGTTGGGTGAGGCTTCTTCAAATCAGGTACATTTTGACCAATATACCCAACAGCTCTCTAATTTTTTGTCTATTTAAGCCTCTCTCCCCCTTTATTTCCTCCACACCACCCAACCCTCCCCTTTTCCTCCTGCACCTCTTTAACCCGAAAATACCTTTCTTTCCTTCTAACATGGCTCGCCACCATCATGTTGGTGTTACCATTGTGATATGGAAGTGATCAAGCATGTAGTCTCACTGTCAATACACTATGAGCGTATCTGGGTCGCACATAAGATATTTTGGAGAATATGGAAGATTGGATTATATTGGATTTAGTCATATGAGATGAGTGAAAGACTGGAGTCTGTCAGGAATTGAGTGTGTCAAGTCTACTCAGCCAGGCTTTGAGTGCGTCGAGATCGCTTGTAGCGCCCCCCATTTTCCGGTAATTATTTAATTTAGAAATGACGTATTTACGAAGTCAGGGCGTTACTTTTTAACATCGAGTTGACGGCACAATGCAATTAAGGCATTTTCATGTCCGTTCGGTCGAGTTGGCCAAATCCTTGAACCCTAGTCGAAATTGGAAAATTTTGTATTACGAAATTAAATTAATTAATTTGGGACTTCCTCGTCAAGTTTCGTAGCAATCCGAGCATTTTTGGAGTCTCGGCGCGCGTTTGTACTTTGTATTATTATTCACGTTTGTCGTAAATTTTAGAAATTAATATCTCGAGAATGGTATGTCGGATTTTAGTTTTGTCTTTCTAGTTAGATTTATAGAGCCAACATTCACCTACGGTGCGTGTTTTGTTTGAATCGGGGGTGTGGTTAGTCCCATATCGTCATTTTACCCAGAAACAAAGTCGAAAATTGGTTTTTCCAAAAATCCGGATGACTTTTCGAAAAATCTGGATGATTTTTCGAAAAATCCGGATGATTTTTCGAAAATCCGGATGATTTTTCGAAAAATCCGGATGATTTTTCGAAAAACCATCTTGATTTTTCAAAAAATCATACAGTTTTTCGAAAAACCATCTTGTTTTTTCGAAAAAAAACCTTTCACTCGGGAATTTCGGGGCTCCTTTTCTCGAAAACATTTGGGCGCCATTCTCAGGGTCAAAACTACGTCAAATAAAAAAATAGTTAACATGAATTTTGTTCGTCTCGACGAGATTATTCCTCTAATTTCATTTCTCGCACTACTGCGCATAGGATTATAATTATTAATAACATTATTAATTTTATTAAATTTAATAAGTATATAAAGGCTTTAGAATAGAGGAAACTCTTTTCATCTTCTCCAAGAGTCCGAACCGAAACCAGAGCGACGATTTCTTCTCATTCGCGAACTTCCGGCAGCGATTCCGAGAGCCTCAGTGGACGAAATCATTAACAGAACATCAATCCGAAAAGCTCTCAACGGGAGCTACGCAATCGTGGTAAAACATCCCCATTTTGTGAATTTTTCTCGTTAGGGTTTTTAGTCATAGCCTCAATTTCGTCCATTTTTGTTTAGATTTCAACTCATACCGTCTTCTTTTGCCCCAATCTACGACGGGGAGCGATTTGAAGAATTTTTCAGACAAAATCAAGGCAAGTGGTGGTTTTTACATCCTCCCTCCTTTTTCGATCTTGATGATAACTGTTAATCTTCTTTATTTAATCTTTCTACATGTTTTCATTCCGATTTGTAGATATGTTTGATCTTCCCTTTGAAATCCACTTGTACCATTATTCTTGTTATGCTAATCTAGCTATGTAGCGTTGTTTATGGATATGAGTGTTGTGTTTTCTCACACGATTTACGTTTGTTGGACATTTACCCTCCCTTAATCGCTATGTAGTTCATGGTTTCTTTTATTTAGGATCATGCAATTGTACTAAAGGTTGATCAACCACTCCTTAAATCTAGTGTTGTTTAGTATAATCCAATGTGCCAAATCTCGAGATGTAAGTAATGGTTTTGTTTTTCTTGGTCGTGGGTGTTAGTGGACTATACCACCTCCACAGTGTTTGTGTTTTATTAGTACCATGTGGAACTCCATCGTGTTTTGATTTGGGCGCCTGTCGGTGTACGGTGGAGTGAATGATTCTCCCACCACAGTTGCCGTATATTTGTCCATTTGGGTGCGTGTGAATGAGTGACCACCTCGCCCATGTTTTTGGTAGAGTTTGAGTTCTTTGGCGGCACTAGATATAGGGGCCTTCCCCCTTAGGCACTGGGCGTATCATGTGTTAACAAGTGACTAGCATATTATGATCTAAAATCTCCCATATGATTTAATCATGTTTCCACCTTATAGCTTCATGTGTTTGCTGTAGTTGATGTACGTGACGATTCATGTAAGTGTTTTTACTGATTTTGTACGATTTTCTATCGCATTTTGCTCTCAATACTATTTGTCTTGGGTCGGTACCCTTGTTGACATTATTTACTTTTGGTTTTTTTGCCACCACTTGTTTTTTCTTGCTGAAGTGTTCTGTTTTTGGAATGCCTCAAGCTCAGGGCAGTAGCTGGTAGTGTAGCTTGAGTTGGAGTTTCATTGCTGTAGTGGTAGCTGTGACTTTCACCTCACCGTCGTGACGTCGTGGCATGTTGTAGTTTGTTTGTTGTTGTAGCTTTGTTTACTTAGTTCGGACATATTCAGGAGTTCTGTGGGTTCGTGTCAGGTTGTTGACGCCCATAAGATTTGTTTTTTTTGGACACTTTGCAACATGCTAGTGTGTTTTCTTACTGGTTGTTATAGTTTACTTGCCCTTTGGGAAACTTTAAGCTAACACTACATGTTAGATATTTTTAAGTATAAAAATATAAGAACTTATATCATCATATCAAGGCCAATTTCAAAGTGAATAATACTCTATTCTAAAGGTTATAAAAAAGCTCTTTTTATACTTATATTAAACTTAGAGGTCTGCATATCATATCATACCATTTGATTATCATGTTCATATAGGATAAAGAGCAAATGAAACTAAGTATTTTCCGCTGTGTATTTCTAGTTACATTATTATTGTGGACTGGTTAATCCACTGAACCGAGGGACACGGTTAATTTACCTAATTTAAATTTTGTTTTAAAACTTTAAATCGTGTATTTTCAAGATGAGTCTTAAGAGTTGTCATTACCTGAGCGCATGCAGTTGTCCACTGCATGGCGTGGCATCACATCACGTATTTTCTCTTTCTCTGATGTATTACTTAATACAAGGAAAATGGGGTTATGATAGTTTGTATCAGAGGGAGGTTGTTTTGACAAATTGGTGGAACCAGCCGATCTGATAAAGTTTTAATTCCACCATTCAGTTGCATACACACACCGAGGTGTTATCAGTACGTCTTAGCTGAAGCATAGTTACTACACTCATGACATGAAAAGAAGTATACGGGGCATATTATGTAGTATGAGATGCATAATATGTGTTTTTATATTACCATAGGTGGTAACATGTGACAGTTATGTAGTATGGGATGAATAACCATGATCACATGAATGCCCATTAGCACGTTTTCTCTTTCGTTGCATGTGATGTTATGCAGTATGGGATGCATAACATTTCATGTATACGTCGCTCATAACATGCATTAAGGCCTTTTTATAATGCATAGCATGACATATACATCATAACATCGCATAACCACGCGTGCTAAGTTAAAATTTACATGATGACACATGTACACACATAGTTTTAAATAAGAATAAAGAATTCATGCATTCATATCATAGGTACAAGAGTTAATATGATGAGAGTATATCATCCTAAGTAGGGGGGCATAACATCATTATAAATTCTAAAAACAAGTTAGCAGCAAGAGCAAGTATCTATTCAAGTATGGTGTTGGATATTGTATCCACACTAACCAGATTTGATGAAGTCATCCTTAAACTAAGATGAATTAAGTTGTATTTGATGCTTGGTTTGAGTTACGTGTTTGCAGGATTCTTATGGGAAGTGTAGACAAATGTCAGTCTACAATGGGTCACCAAACACAGGACCGTACAATGTAATCCCCCATTGTGTGATCCAAGGTGTTGACTCATGTGTAGTCTCTATATTGGGATACACTTCATATTTGGGCTCTAGGACTAAGTGAAAAGAGTTGATGCTGGTCTCACCTTAGAAGAAGAAAAATTCTGTCAAGAAAATTTCCTAAGTATTATACTCGAGTAGTTCTATACTTACTCGAGAAAAATGTTGAGTTCATACTCGAGTAATAATAATCTTACTCGAGTAGGTATGGTATATCCCGAGTAGTCTAATTATGGCTCTCGAGTAGTTAAGACAACTACTCGAGTAGTTTCCTTTCTCCTCTCGAGTTTATAAATTTTTTCTCCTCAAATGTTTTCTAAGTTAAATACTCGAGCAGTAATGTATAGTACTCGAGTAGTTTTATCTTTGGTCTCGTGTAATAGAATTCCGACTCTTGTGTAGTTCTCACTTACTCAAGTAGTCTAAGACATGTACTCGAGTAGTTCATCTACTACTCGAGTAGTCCAGAATTAATACTCGAGTAACCCAGAATTTTACTCCAGAAAATTTTTCTAAGTGAATTACTCGAGTAGTCACTTCCATATACTCGAGTAGTTCTTATCGTCTCTAGTAGTTCAACTTCTATACTCGAGTAGTTCATTATTCCAGTTCAGAAAAATTTCTAAGTCCCTGACTCGAGTAGTTTCTCAACCACTCGAGTAGTTCATTCACATCTACTCGAGTAGTATTCCTTGTACTCGAGTAATTCACTCCATCTCTCGTGTAACTACCTAAGTACTCAAGTAAGGTATTACCGCAAGTTCGTGGAGGGGTTCTCGAGGATAGCACTCCCCCTCACGTCCTTGACGAAGAAGGACACAGATTTTGTTTGGTCAGAGCGGTGTGAGACGGCTTTTCAGGAGCTGAAGGACCGACTCATCTCATCCCCCATTCTTGCGCTTCCATCCGGGAGCGAAGGATTTCAGATCTACACGGACGCCTCTTATCAGGGGATGGGTGCAGTCCTGATGCAGCATGGACACGTTATTGCTTATGCTTCGAGACAGTTGAAGAAGCATGAGCATAACTACCCAGTACATGACCTAGAGCTCGGGGCTGTGGTTTTCGCCCTAAAGATATGGAGGCATTACTTATATGGGATTCATTGTGACATCTTTTCAGATCACAAGAATCTCAAGTATATCGATACGCAGAAGGACCTAAACCTGAGACAGAGGAGGTGGCTGGAGTTCCTCTGTGATTATGATTACAAGATCCACTATCACCCAGGAAAAGCGAACACGGTTGCGGATGCCTTGAGCAGGAGGGCCAGCACTTCTACACCGGAGCCCCGATTGATGTCTATAGAGCTGTTACAGATGATGGAGGACATGCACATTACCATGGTGTCCGAGACAGATCCAGTTGTATATAGAGAGTATTTGAGCTCAGTGATCAGCGGCGATGATATACAGGAGCGCATCCGAGCACATCAGAGGCTGGATGCTGCGTTACAGCCGATTTTCAGTGCCTTAGAGAGGGGCAAGGTCGAGGACTACATGCTATAGGATGATCTTCTTCGGTTTCGGCGGCGCATCTACATACCAGCAGGGGGCAGTATCCGGGATGACATACTCCGAGAGGCACATTGCTCGAGATATTCAGTGCACCCCGGCATCACCAAGATGTGGGCAGATTTGCGGAGGTCTATGTATTGGCCCGGGATGAAGAGGGAGATCACGGATTTTGTGACCCATTGCGAGACCTGCCAGTGTGTGAAGGCAGAATGCAAGAGCCCGAGAGGTTTACTACAGCCACTGCCAGTTCCAGAGTGGAAGTTCGAGGACATTGCTATGGACTTTGTACACGGATTGCCTCGCTCCCACTCTGGGCATGATTCTATATGGGTTATTGTGGATAGATTGACCAAGGTAGCGCGGTTTATTCCAGTTCAGAAGGATGCCCCAGTTGCAGTTCTGGTGAGATTATTTGTGGAGCAGTACGTCAGATATCATGGCATCCCCAGGACTATTGTTTCGGACCGTGATTGTCGGTTCACTCGAGCGAGTGGAGGGCCGTACATGCTTACTTGGGATCGCGACTTACTTTTAGTACCGCCTTCCACCCGCAGACCGACGGACAGACCGAGCGGACCATCCGGACCATGGAGGACCTGCTCAGACTATGCATATTGGATACGAGGAAGCCTTGGGAGAGGCTGCTGCCATTGATCGAGTTCTCGTATAATAACAGCCACCAGGCTAGCATCAGAATGGCTCCATACGAGGCACTTTATGGGAGGAGATGCCGGACACCGCTATCATGGGTTCAGGATGTGGATACCAGGGCTCTGGGATCTGATTATATAGAGGATACTGAGGCTCAGATTCGATTGATCAGGGATCGGCTACTGGAGGCCCAGAGCAGGTAGGCAAAGTATTATGATGCTCGGCACCGGAAGGTGGAGTTCCAGGTTGGAGACAGGGTATTCTTGAAGATACGTCTAGTACACGATGTTTCTCGGGTGCGGAGGCACAAGAAGCTCAGTCCACGATACATGGGGCCCTACCTGATCCTGGAGCAGATCGGCCCCTTGGCTTACCGACTGCAGCTGCTACCGGAGTTGGGTGCATTATATGACGTCTTCCATGTCTCTTCCTTGCGAAGAGCTCTCCTTCGGCCGGAGCAGCACATTACTACCACAGCCGGACCGGTAGAGCCTGACAGATCAGTGAGATTGGAGCCGATCTGGATTGACGATACAACCATCCGAGTGTTGCGGAAGAAGAAGGTCCCTCTTGTGAAGGTGCTGTGGTCCAACCATGGACGGGAGGAGCACACTTGGGAGCCGAGGGATCTGATGCTGGAGCAACACCCGGAGCTATTCGCATCAGGTACTCTTAAGTTATGTCTTTAAATTTCTTGATGATTCTTGCAAATAGAACCCCGTAGACCCGAACTTAAATTTCAGGGACGAAATTATTTTCTTGTTTATTGGAATTTGTAACATCCCATGTTACTATTGGACCCCTAAACTTAGATTGGGTTAGGCATGGGTGAGATTTAAGGAAGACCAACTATGTTTGGCCCTAGGTAGTGGGTGGTGGCCATGTGGGGCCCACTATAAGACCATAGTCAAACTAGGTCAAACTAGCCTAAGTGGGGACCCTAGCCACACCATGACCCCACCACATTGCCCTAACCCTAAAGACAATCTAAGTGGGCCCTAGGGTATGTCACTGGGTCAACATTTTGACCCCAATTGACCAAAGTCAACCTTGGGCTTAATTTGGTCAAACCCACACTCATAGGCCTAATTAACCTAAGTGGGGCACCCCCCTTGACCCAAACCAAGTTGGGTGGTGCCACTAGACTCATTTCCACCAAGTAGGGTCAGTCCACCCACCATGGTTGACCAAGTCAACTCCCCAAGTCAACAAGTCAACAAATTGACCTAAAGGAATGAAATAAAGGCCAAGCCATTTCCCCTTGGACCAAGCCCACCAAATTTGGCCCATAGTCAGCCCAAGTGAACAAGACCAGTCCTACCCCTCTAAATCAGGAGAGAGAATACATGCAAGGGGGTAAAATTGGGATATTTAGGAAAAGAGGAGAGAGAAAGGGAAATGAAGGAAATGGTGGCCACATGGCCACTCCATCAGTTAGTTTTGGCTGCCCAAAACCAGGTGGCCGACCTCCCCTCTTCATTTCCAGCAGAAAACCAGGGCTGTGAGCCACTTGGCAGCTGGGTGAAGCCTCCAAAGCTCAAAACCGAGCTAACATTGGAGTTAACTCCACATATACCCCACCTCAGTCCAAATAGACCTCAGCAACAGCTTCAGGAGACAGAAGGGAGTGGAATTCGACTGCTTAATCATGGAGAATGGTGGAGAATTGAGTTTTCGGGGTGGAGCTCGCCGGCGCACCACCACCACGGCAAACCGCCGCCTGACCCGCAGCCAAGCCTCAATTCAGGTGCGTTTCACTTCACCTCTACCCGTACTAGAATCCTAGATCAACTAGGGGAGATATCGGGCTCCATTGAGCCCGATGCCATGGGAGAAATGAGGGAATTTTCCAAGCTTTCTAAACCGCTCGGGATCGCCGTCGCCGCCGTCTCCCGCCGCCCCATCGCCGGGAAACGATAGCCACCACCACCGTGAGGGTGATGGCACCGTTGGCCGGGGGTGGCGCCGCCTCAGCTGGCCGGAAACAGCCAGCAAAGATCTCCAGCCAGATTCAATCCCAGCCGTTGGCTGGAGGTAGGAGATGAACGGATGCCGTTAAAATTGCTTTAAGATTCGTGCGGGCCGATATTTAAAAATCAAATTAAATGTTATAGATTTAATGAAATGAAATGAAATATCTGTCACACTTTTGCAGCCACCTTGCATGTTAAATTTAGGCCTCTTAGTGGCATTTCCAGAACTTAGCCTCTTAATGACAAATGTAGCCAAGGGCCTTATCTTTAATTTGCCACCCTAAATATGTGATTTGGTGTAGTGTACAGTTCTGTAGGACATTTCCCCTAGGACTGGTCCTAGAGTAGGGCAGAAATTAAATTGGATGCCCAGGTCAAACTATTAGTCACCATGGCCCCAAATTTTGGGCACATGCAGTATTAGGGCATACTTAGCTCCTGCCAAAATTTAGGAATTTGTAGAGAATATTTTCCTATAATTTTTGCTAAAATATCAAAATAACAATAAATGAAATATAAGGAGTTCTACTCCTCCCCATGGCCCCAAATTTTGGTGGTAGGTCAGTGGGGACATCCTTGGTGCATGATAAAATATTCAGCACCTTGGGTTTACTGCATGTTGGAGAATCCACTTGCATGTGTTAGCTTATGTTATGCCTTGGTGTGCAATTAGTAAAAATGCAAATATGGTGCATTTAGCCCAATGGTGACATGCAAAGGTCTTGGAATTATTTTAAGTTGTTCATTAGGGTAAATTTCATCCCTCAAATTAATCATGAAATTTTTGGACTCAAAAATTCCATTTATTGGAGTTTATTTTAAATATAGCTATTTTGGAAATAAAATTGGAAAATAGGTTTTCCTCAAGTACAAATCCTAAAATTTTGCCAAGGCATAGATAATGTCACAAATGACTTGGGAAAAATATGTTTCCTCTGTGTTGAAGAACCTTTGGAGTAGATGTCTTAAATTGCCCATTTTACCCTTATTTTATTAATTCTTGAAATAATGGATATATACCTCTGAAAAATTTGGAATTTATTCTACTGCCATAAAATGGTATTATTAGTTTTGCATGAAGTTCTCAGAATTAATGGATGCATTGTTGTTTGTTAAATTAATATAATGGCATTTTGGTAAATATCTTATAATGGAATTTTATAGGCCATTTCACAATAAATGTTGATGATACTCTACCAATAGTCATAAATTAGTGTCCTAAAAGTTCTGTAAATTTCCTGGAAGTTTTGAGTACATAATGCCTATACTTCATTTGGAAAATGGAATTTGTGTGGAATTGATATTAAATACGAAATGAGAATAAATAATTTAAGGAAAATTATGAAACTCTATAGGCAGCAATATTTTATCAATATACATCTCAGAACAAATTTACTAGGTCAGTGGATACTTAATCATACTACTTCATGTGTAAAATGACCTAGTGTTTAAATTAAAAGATTTAATTAAAGGACTAATTGGCCGAGAAAAATTATGAGAATTTATAGGGTAGTTCCCCTAGTCTATACCATCCTAGGATAAATATTTAGAGGCAAGATGCCTTAAGGATTGGAAGATCACATTTTTGGGTAACCATAGGACATGGTCTGCATATAACACAAATAGGTCTTGCCTTAGTGGTTATGTAACACCTCCCCTGTAGTGGACGTATAATATGGGTCCGGCTGGGGCCCCACAACATACGAACGCCACAGCTTTAGTATTATAAGTTGATATAGCTACCCAAACTCAAAACATTTGCACAACACAGCGGAAAACCAAGCACAACTAGAAGTTATCCACTAACCCAAAGAGTAAACAAATGGCCTTAAGGCCTTACATCAAATGTCCAAAAGTAAATAGTACAATCAAACATGAATGTGCTCAGCACTCCTAGTCTACCTCGGCATGCAAGATGGACAAAATAGTCTCAAACAACATCATCATAACTGTAGTGCTACAAAAGAGGGAAAAACACTTCATGGGGCTTAGGACTTTTTGGCCGCCGTGCTAGTTCCTGCATGCGATCCTTGCCCTGTAAAAATTATTAGTAACGTGGGTCAGCAAAGGCTGACCTCAAACTGTGTAACAACACATCTCCTCCCGGCCGCCCCTAACGGACCCCGGGGAACCCTCCAACCTGCAAGTCAGCACTTCATATGCAAATAAACATCTATCAATAGAAAAGCATTAAAACAGGCTTGGATGTCTCAATCATCAAACATGTTCTCTACTGGTTGAGCATATAAAGAAAGGGCCAACTATGCAACATGAATGCAACACCCGGGCTTCACCCAAGGTACCCTACAGCGTATGCATCTAGCACAACATCACATCATTTGGGTACTCACATTTCCCCAATTGGCATAAAGCCGCAATCATTGAGGGAGACACAACTCCCTCACACGGGGCACATGCCGCCACATGGAATTCTTGCCAAGGCCCCACCCGCTCGTGGGCCTAGCCCCGGGCTTGCCTGCAAGCTCTGACGTCTCATGTCAGGATTCCAACAACCATAGACTGACCGATTCTAAGAAGCCTTGCTGGACCCCACCCGCTCATGGCCTCTTTGCCCGGGCTTGCCCCAAGCTTGGCATTCTCGTCAGTCTCACAGAAGGGGACTAGTCTCGCCGGGACACTCTCCACACATGACGCACACGTCACGGGATAGCCAGCCGACAACGGAGACATAGCCACGCCTTGGCACAACACAACCAAGACTAAACACATTGCAATCCCTCTTTGTACCGCAACGTTCCCGCGCACCAAGGAAAACATCTCCAACTCGTGCGGAGCTAACCTTGTCCACCAAGGAATCCATCTCCATTCTCATACGGAGCTAACCTTGTCCCTCAAGTAAACCATCTACCGCCACGAGGAGCTAACCTTGTCCGGGTTCGACTACACGTACCTTTTCAAGCAAACGGGACAATCACCACCACAACACAAATGGCATCTTGCCGCAACGGAAATCTCTACGAATCCCTAAGTTCGTATGCAACATCACCGAGTCGGACTAACGGTCGCGACTACGGCTTCACCCACCATGCCTAATCCACTAGTGAAGCGGATCTCTAATGCAAGATATGCCGGGGACGGACTCAATCAACCCGGAGGTTCCTCTTGAACCTTGGCAAACCAAAGCCCCTCTCATTTGAGAGTTTGGTGCCAAAAAATCTAGAAGAAAACGATGCTAAAAACGTGCATCCTAAAGAGCGAGAGGAGAGATGTCGTTACCTTCCGACTCCTCTTCCTTGCCATGGTAAAAAAAATATAGCCGGATGGAAAACTTCGCAACGCTCCAAGCTTCACGGATCCGGACTCGGCTCGCGATTTGGAGCTCCGAAACCCTTCCTACAGCCCAAGGCTTCTTCTTCTTCCTCCTTGCTCTAGTTTTTCTCAAGAACTTAGAAAGAGAGGACTTGGAGAACAAATGAGGGTTTCCCACCCTAGAATCGGACTTAACTTCCCAGGAGATGGCCTGAACCGTTAGATCCCAAAACCAGAAAAAGAATGGCCGCGATTCGCCTGGAAAATAGAAGACCTGGGCCGAACACGGCCTGGCACACGCCCGTGTCCAGGGCCATGTGCCTTATTCGCCATCTCAAATCGACGCGACTGGAATCAGACACGGGCATTCGACACGCCCGTGTTCAATCCGACACGCCCGTGTCCCCAGCGACACGGCCGTGTGGCCTGCCGTGTGTCTCCAACGACACGGCCCCAACACCAACCCGAGAGGTGACACGGCCTGGGACACGCCCGTGTCCCAAGCCGTGTGCCAAGTCTCGACACCCGTCGACAGGCTTTGTGTCGACACCGCGGAAAAACGTCGAGCGAAGATCGTCGACCAAGCGGGACACGCCCTGTGACACGCCCGTGTCACATGCCGTGTGCCCCAGTCTCGACACCTTGTCGAGCAAAAGTGTCGACACTTGGGACGAGTGTCGACACGACCTCGACACGCCCTGCGACACGCCTGTGTCGCAGGCCGTGTGCCACCCTCTCGACACTTTGTCGAGCGAAAGTGTCGACACTTGGGCCGAGTGTCGACACGGCCTCGACACGCCCTGCGACACGCCCGTGTCGCAGGCCGTGTTCTCCACTCTCGACACTCTGTCGAGCGAAAGTGTCGACACTTGGGCCGAGTGTCGACACGGCCTCGACATGCCCGTGTCGCAGGCCGTGTGCCTCCTGCCAGAAACCCAAAAATTTTCTGAACTGCAGACTGAACCTCTTGCAAAAACTGGGGTGTTACAACTCTCCCCCACTTAACAGAATTTCGTCCCGAAATTTCAAAACAAACGAGGTACAAAACTTAAATTGTACCTGACAAAAATAGTTCTGGATAGTCTTCTAGCATGGCCTATTCTCGCTCCCACGAGAACTCCTCACGACCGCAGTTGTCCCAACGAACTTTCACAAGTTTAACTTCTTTATTCCGCAACTGCCGAATCTCCGAATCTTCTATAGCGATTGGAAGGACTCGCGTCCTCAAGTCTTCCTCAATCGGCACCGATGCCGGCTCAATCACCACGCTAGCCTCCACCAAGGCTTTCCTCAACACGGAGACGTGGAAGACGTCATGTAATCCACTCAAATCTGCGGACAACGCCAACCGATAGGCTGCTTCTCCTACCTGCTCAACAATTTCAAAAGGCCCCAAAAACCTTGGACTCAACTTCTTGAGTCGGCGAATCCGCGAGACGCCTTTGAACGGCTTGACCTTCAGATAAACCCAATCACCAACTGCAAATTCCAACTTCCGGTGACGAGCATTAAAATATTTTGCTTGCCTGACTTGCGCCACTTTCATACGCTCTTGGATGGTCCGAACCAACTCACAAGAGTCAACTACCACATCCTTTCCCAAAAGTTTGGTGTCTCCCGCCTCTGCCCAAGACATTGGCGTTCGACACCGCCTCCCATACAAAGCTTCGTATGGCGCCATCTTTATGCTTGCTTGAAAACTGTTGTTGTGCGCAAATTCTACCATGAAGAGGTGATCCTCCCACCTCTTGCCAAAATCAAGAACGCACATTCTCAACATATCCTCCATAGTACGGTTCGTTCTCTCCGTTTGCCCATCAGTCTGAGGATGGAACGCCGTACTAAACTTTAGCTTCGTGCCCAAGCTCTTCTAAACCAATCTCCAGTCCTTGGACGTAAATCGTCCATCTCGATCACTGACTATGCTCTTAGGAACTCTGTGCAGTCGCACAATGTTGCGAACATACAACTCCACCAACTTCTCCACGCTGTCCTCTTTCTGATTTGGGATGAAGTGAGCCACCTTGGTTAGGCGATCCACGATCACCCAAATAGCATCATTCCCATGCTGCGATCTAGGAAACCCATGCACAAAGTCCATGGAGATGTCCTCAAATTTCCATTCAGGAATTGGAAGGGGCTTCAGGAACCCGCCCGGTTTCTTACATTCGGCCTTCACCAAGGCACATGTTTGACAACGACTCACATACAAAACTACATCTCGCTTCAACCCCGGCCACCAAAAGGATTTCTGCATATCCAAGTACATCTTTGTACTGCCCGGGTGAATGGAGTACTTTGAGAAGTGAGCTTCAAACATCAACTCCTCACGGAGATTGCCAAACTGCGGTACACAAACCCTTCCATCCTTTCTCAAGATTCCCCGATCATCTCCCAGGTGCTGCTCTCGCCCGTTTGAGCCTCCAACACAAAAGGTTGAAACTCCACATCTAATCGAGTCGCTTCCCGAATACGATCGGACAAGTCGTTTTGCACTTCAACCCAGTTCAACCGAGCCACGCTAGACTCGCCTCTCGCAACACATTCCAATCCAAGGGACTCCCATTCCCGTACCAACCGCTCATCATGAGCTTCGATCCAATTTCCTTGCCCCGAGTACTTTCTACTCAACGCATCCGCCACCACATTGGCTTTACCCGGCGTATACTGGATCGCCACTTCGTAGTCTCCAAGAAACTCAACCCATCTGCGTTGCCGCATATTCAAGTCCTTTTGATCCAAGAGATACTTCAGGCTTTTATGGTCCATGAAGATCTCCACCCTTGCGCCATACACATAGTGTCGCCAAATTTTCAACGCGAAGATTACCGCCGCCAGCTCCAAATCATGGACGGGGTAATTCCTCTCATGAGGTTTCAGCTGTCTAGACCCAAAAGCTATCACCTTGCCATGCTGCACTAACACGCAACCCAAGCCGCATCCCGATGCGTCACTGAAAATTTGAAATCCATCGGTCCCTTGCGGTAAACTCAGGATCGGAGCCATCATAAGCCTCTCCTTCAGGGCCTCAAATGCTTGACTGCACTCTTGGGTCCACACAAATTTATGGTCTTTGCGAGTGAGAGAGGTGAGGGGTAGAGCTATCTTCGAGAAATTCTCCACGAATCTCCTATAGTACCCGGCTAGTCCAAGAAAACTTCGGACTTCCGCCACGGTCCTCAACATCGGCCAATCTCTGATGGCCTCCACTTTCGCTGGATCCACTGCCACCCCATCACCACTATTCACGTGGCCCAAAAATGTCACCTTCTCCAACCAGAACTCGCATTTGGAGAATTTTGCATACAACGCATTCTCCCTCAACACTTGCAAAACCATTCTCAAGTGGGTCTCATGCTCCACTTCCGACTTGGAGTACACCAAGATGTCATCAATGAAGACAACCACAAACGAATCCAAGTAATCCCGAAATACTCGATTCATCAGATCCATGAACACCGATGGTGCGTTCGTCAATCCGAACGGCATCACTGTAAACTCAAAGTGTCCATACCTTGTACCAAAGGCAGTTTTGGGTATGTCCTCATCTCGAATTCGTAGCTGATAGTATCCCGACTTCAAGTCCAACTTCGAATATACCACTGACCCCACCAATTGGTCAAACAAATCGTCTATCCGAGGGATCAGATACTTATTCTTAACGGTCAACTTATTGAGCTCTCGGTAGTCTATGCACAGGCGCATGCTACCGTCTTTCTTCTTTACAAACAACACCGGTGCGCTCCACGGTGAAGAACTGGGTCTAATATACCCTTGCTCCAACAGTTCCTGTAACTGTACCTTAAGTTCCACCAACTCCTTTGGTGCCATCCTAAATGGAGGACGTGACACCGGTCTAGCCTCCGGCACTAACTCGATCGAGAAGTCGATCTCCCGCCGAGGAGGCGCTCCAGGAAGTTCATCCGGAAACACATCCTTGAACTCTGCCACCACAGGCACTTCCTCAATAGACAGTTGGGAGAGATGAACCTCCAATAACGCTACAAGCACTACACCACCCTGGTTAACCGCCCACACCAACTGCATGGCCGAAATCAGGGAACAGGCCACTCCACAAAGGCCCTCAAATTTGACTTTTGCTTGCCCTTTACTCTTTAGAGTCACTACCTTGGATAAACAATCAATGTTGGCGCGCTGCTCTGCAAGCCAGTCCATGCCCAAAATGACATCGAACTCTACTAATGGTAACACTGCTGCTTCCAAAGCGAAGACAACTCCGTCTAGCTCCCAACAAATGCGCCCTTTAGCCCCGGTGGTCATAGATGACCCATTGGGCATGCGCACTCTCAGCTCTGCTCCCGACGAGAAAGACTCAACTCCTATTCTCCGGATGAAGCTCTCCGCAAGAAAGGAGTGCGATGCTCCCGTATCAAACAATACCCTAGCGGGGTATCCGGAAACTAACACGAAGCCTACAACATAGACATTACACAAAAGTCTAGAAGGATGAAGCACCAAAATTTAAACTTAAATTCTCTTCATACCTGTCACCACATCAGTCTGGCGGATCGCTTCTTGCTGTCCAAGGTTGTAGGCCCTTGGTTGCACAGGTTGGAACCGAGAAGCGCTCGACTCCGCCATCTTTCCTTTCTCTGCAGCACTGGGGCCCGAGCGCACAGACTGCTCCTGCTTTGACTCTTGCCCCGCTCCCCCTTGCTGACAAGCACGGGCTATGTGCTCAACCTTCCCGCAGTTGTAGCACGTCGACGGTCCCCTAGAGTGGGAACCCCCAGGCGTCCAGTTGCTCCTCTCACCAGATCTGGAAGTGTAAGGCTTCTTCCTCCACCTACTCTCATCAGACTTTACATGAGATTGGGAAGGCTTCCCTTCCCCTTGCTTGGGGGTAAAACCCTTTCGACGCTGGGTTCGCTCCAGATCATTCTCCAAACTCCTGGCGGCTTCAACTAGCTCATTAAATCCCGCCCTCTTCATGGAGATGAGGGGTTGTCTCAGATTTTCCCTCAACCCTTAGTAGAAGAGGTTATCCCTCTCTACATCATCCGCCATTGTCGTTCCTGCATAACGACCCAATCGGGTGAACTCTTGCACGTACTCATCCACTGCCTTGTCTCGCTGCATTAGATGCAGAAACTGCCTCTGCAGGGCCAATCGTGTTGAAACTGGGATATACCTCTTAAGAAAAGCGTCCCCAAACTCTTCCGCTGACGGGGTGCGTCCCGGGAACAGGCGGCCGCTATGGCTCACCCACCACAACTTGGCGTCTCCTTCCAACATGAACGCCGCATACTCCGCTTTCTTTTCCTCTGGCGTCTCTGCCGCCCTTAGTAGTTCTTGAATACGAACCCACCAATCCTCCGCATCCGTTGGCGTTCCAACACCCTTGAAGGACGGGGGATGGAAACTCAGGAAGTACTTCATGTGTCGGTCTCCATGTCCTACCACCACCCTTTCTGCCAAAGGCTCCACTCGCCTGGCTTCTCCGCCTGGCACGGCCGTCGCCGTGTCCGGTGTAGCAGGGGTTGCTACCTGGGCTGCAGCCGCCGCTTGGGCTGCCACCATCGCTTCTGCAAGCATACGACAGAAGTCGGCCGGGTTTACACCCGTGCCCAAAAGGCCTGGAGCAGTAGCACTGCTCGCCGAGAGATCATCCCTTGCTCTTGAAGTGCCCGCCTCGTTGCTTGCACTCTTCAGGAAAACAAGAAATAAGGGATTAGTCTCCAATCTCAAGACTAAAACATAAGGACACTCACGGTCCCGCGTTACTCTTATGTGGATAACTTCTCTACGCACTGACCTTGAATCTAACCTCGCTTTGATACCAAATTGTAACACCTCCCCTGTAGTGGACGTATAATATGGGTCCGGCCGGGGCCCCACAACATACGAACGCCACAGCTTTAGTATCATAAGTTGATATAGCTACCCAAACTCAAAACACTTGCACAACATAGCGGAAAACCAACCACAACTAGAAGTTATCCACTAACCCAAAGAGTAAACAAATGGCTTTAAGGCCTTACATCAAATGTCCAAAAGTAAATAGTACAATCAAATATGAATGTGCTCAGCACTCCTAGTCTACCTCGGCATGCAAGCCGGACAAAATAGTCTCAAACAACATCATCATAACTGTAGTGCTACAAAAGAGGGAAAAACACTTCATGGGGCTTAGGCCTTTTTGGCTGCCGTGCTAGTTCCTGCGTGCGATCCTTACCCTGTAAAAATTATTAGTAACGTGGGTCAGCAAAGGCTGACCTCAAACTGTGTAACAACACATCTCCTCCCGGCCGCCCCTAACGGACACCGGGGAACCCTCCAACATGCAAGTCAGCACTTCATATGAAAATAAACATCTATCAATAGAAAAGCATTAAAACAAGCTTGGATGTCTCAATCATCAAACATGTTCTCTACTGGTTGAGCATATAAAGAAAGGGCCTACTATGCAACATGGATGCAACACCCGGGCTTCACCCAAGGTACCCTACAGTGTATGCATCTAGCACAATATCACATCATTTGGGTACTCACATTTCCCCAATTGGCATAAAGCCGCAATCATTGAGGGAGACACAACTCCCTCACACGGCGCACAGGCCGCCACATGGAATTCTTGCCAAGGCCCCACCCGCTCGTGGGCCTAGCCCCGGGCTTGCCTGCAAGCTCTGACGTCTCATGTCAGGATTCCAACAACCACAGACTGACCGATTCTAAGAAGCCTTGCTGGACCCCACCCGCTCATGGCCTCTTTGCCCGGGCTTGCCCCAAGCTTGGCATTCTCGTCAGTCTCACAGAAGGGGACTAGTCTCGCCGGGATACTCTCCACACATGACGCACACGTCACGGGATAGCCAGCCGACCACGGAGACATAGCCACGCCTTGGCACAACACAACCAAGACTAAACACATTGCAATCCCTCTTTGTACCGCAGCGTTCCCGCGCACCAAGGAAAACATCTCCAACTCGTGTGGAGCTAACCTTGTCCACCAAGGAAACCATCTCCATTCTCATACGGAGCTAACCTTGTCCCTCAAGGAAACCATCTACCGCCACGAGGAGCTAACCTTGTCCGGGTTCGACTACACGTACCTTTTCAAGCAAACGGGACAATCACCACCACAACATAAACGACATCTTGCCGCAACGGAAATCTCTACGAATCCCTAAGTTCGTATGCAACATCACCGAGTCGGACTAACGGTCGCGACTACGGCTTCACCCACCATGCCTAATCCACTAGCGAAGCGGATCTCTAATGCAAGATATGCCAGGGACGGACTCAATCAACCCGGAGGTTCCTCTTGAACCTTGGCAAACCAAAGCCCCTCTCATTTGAGAGTTTGGTGCCCAAAAATCTAGAAGAAAACGATGCTAAAAACGTGCATCCTAAAGACCAAGAGGAGAGATGTCGTTACCTTCCGACTCCTCTTCCTTGCCATGGTAAAAAAAATAGAGCCGGATGGAAAACTTCGCAACGCTCCAAGCTTCACGGATCCGGACTCGGCTCGCGATTTGGAGCTCCGAAACCCTTCCTACAGCCCAAGGCTTCTTCTTCTTCCTCCTTGCTCTAGTTTTTCTCAAGAACTTAGAAAGAGAGGACTTGGAGAACAAATGAGGGTTTCCCACCCTAGAATCGGACTTAACTTCCCAGGAGATGGCCTGAACCGTTAGATCCCAAAACCAGAAAAAGAATGGCCGCGATTCGCCTGGAAAATAGAAGACCTGGGCCGAACACGGCCTGGCACACGCCCGTGTCCAGGGCTGTGTGCCTCATTCGCCGTCTCAAATCGACGCGACTGGAATCAGACACGGGCATTCGACACGCCCGTGTTTAATCCGACACGCCCGTGTCCCCAGCGACACGGCCGTGTGGCCTACCGTGTGTCTCCAACGACACGGCCCCAACACCAACCCGAGAGGTGACACGGCCTGGGACACGCCCGTGTCCCAAGCCGTGTGCCAAGTCTCGACACCCGTCGACAGGCTTTGTGTCGACACCGCGGAAAAACGTCGAGCGAAGATCGTCGACCAAGCGGGACACGCCCTGTGACACGCCCGTGTCACAGGCCGTGTGCCCCAGTCTCGACACCTTGTCGAGCAAAAGTGTCGACACTTGGGACGAGTGTCGACACGGCCTCGACACGCCCTGCGACACGCCCGTGTCGCAGGCCGTGTGCCACCCTCTCGACACTTTGTCGAGCGAAAGTGTCGACACTTGGGCCGAGTGTCGACACGGCCACGACACGCCCTGCGACACGCCCGTGTCGTAGGCCGTGTTCTCCACTCTCGACACTCTGTCGAGCGAAAGTGTCGACACTTGGGCCGAGTGTCGACACGGCCTCGACACGCCCTGCGACACGCCCGTGTCGCAGGCCGTGTGCCTCCTGCCAGAAACCCAAAAATTTTCTGAACTGCAGACTGAACCTCTTGCAAAAACTGGGGTGTTACAGGTTACCAGGGGATTGATTATTGGCAGATGTAAGAGAGTTCAACATGAGTAACCCTGGTGGGTAGAGTTGTCTTAGTGAGGGATCAAAAGTGCAAGTCTTAGTTAGCAACTGGAGTGGGGGTCGGCGGAAGACCGTCGGCATCCCGGTAACACCTTAAGTCACTAGGGTTGTACTAAAGCAATAAGGAGAGCTGGGGAGATACATGGGTAGCCATCAACTAAAATAAATATCCTTGCGAAATGGAATGCTGGGCGTAATCCCAACACAGTTCCTAGTGCCCCTTGAGAGCCCTTCACAGGGAATACCGGGGGCAGTCCTGGGATTAACCATAAATCTCTAAGTATAATAACCCGTAGACAAGAGTAGTTTAATAGGTTAGGACATTGTTGTACCTTCTCGCCCTTGTAGGGTTGGAGAGATTCATGATATATGCTCACCCGTTTAGGGTCGGAGGGAGTTGGTATAAAGGCACTGATGTGCGATCTCACCCGTTTGGGGTTTGAGGGAGTTGGTATAAAGGCACTAATGTGCGATCTCACCCGGGTTTGGGTTTGAGGGATTCAGGACGGGTTTTGGTCCTGCGAGCGGGAGGCTCGGTATGAATTACTTGCATGTGCATAAATATTGTGGCGGGGCATGCGGTACTAGCCGTTCATCACACCGATGGCAGTACGGTGCACCAGGCGGGTGTGAGAGTTAGAGGGGCCAGTGGGTTGTTTTACACTGCAGTCTGGAGGACGATCCCCGATAACGCACATCCGACCCAACAAGACTGACGGGTTTGTCAGCAAAGTACGTACGCGAGACTCTAGAGTGCACCTTGGACGTGTACAGAGGCGTATGAGAGGGGTCTAAGGCTTGGTAGTGTGCATACCGGTCTAGAAGCGGAGACGCCCGCTCCGCTGCTGCCGTAGCCACAGTGGTGGTACCCGAGAGTGATGCTAGCTCTCAAAAAGTGGGAACTAAAGGTCTGTGATCACAGAGTCGTTGTGTGTGAGTTGCACTTGCCTGCGCATAAATTGCATCATATCATTCATTCATATTAGGTCATACGCTTCATAGATCCTTATCATATAAATTAGTATGGGCTCTTTTATATGATAAGTTAAATTTCCTGGAAACCCTAACTTATATATTTGTATGGGCATTTATATAAGTTAGGGTACGTTTGTGATGATAGCATAGTGGTAGTTTAGTTTATTTACTTGTTCATATTACTGTTCTTTACTTTCCTTTACTGCACCGCTCTTACTTTTTACTTGTACCGTACTTAGAACTGCTAGAGTAGAATTACATTACTTATTACAACTCTAGTTAGATATTGTCACCTGCTTCCACTTTGCTACCCCTTATTGTCCTCCGCTTCGTCCTCCCGCTCGGTGCCTAGGAGCTGCGGGGCGAGGTGCGGAGGAAACGACTTAGTCTTTTTGACTAATGGTCGGTGACCAACTATTTTTAGGAGCCCGTGGAGATGGAGGTCCAGCACGTCGAGGAGGCAGGACATGAGGAGCAGATACCGCTTCAGCAGGCTACTACCACTACTGTGCGTCCTCAGGTGGGATGAGATCTGATGTTCTAGCATAGCTTCCGCATTTATGATTTTGTGAGAGAGAGATTTGATGTACTGGGCATAATTCCTTTTTACTCTTTCATTTGTACTCTATTGTGGACTATTGTGATGTACTATTCATTTCTTTTACATGATTGTACTATGGGACTTGTGGACTGATAGTTTTTCATATACAGTTTACTTCTTTCTTCTCATATTGGCCTACAAGTTAATGATCGTACTAGCCGGCAGAATCAGCGTATTGCGGTGTCGACTAACCCGTGAGTTAGTACACCGTAAGACGACGGTTCTGGGCATAAGATCCGGTAGCCCTCCTTGGTAAGGGGGAGGGGGGTCTTACAAAATCTGGGGCCATGACAGAATTTTGTGAAAGCTTGGGTTTCTTTCATGAGTTTTCCTCTCCTCATACATCGCAATAGAACGGACTGGCTGAGAGAAGGAATAGAACACTCATAGAGGCCTGCAGGACCATGTTGAGTGATGCTTCACTTCCGGAGTACTTCTGGGCAGAAGCCGTCAACACTGCATACCACGTGCAAAATCGAGCCCTCATAAACAAAAACCATGATAAGAAAGTTTACGAACTTCTGAAGGGCAGGAAACCAACGGTCTCATATTTTAGAATTTTTGGCTGTAAATGCTTTGTGCTCAACATTGGCAAGTATCATACTACAAAGTTTAGCGAAAAGAGTTTTGAAGATATTTTTGTTGGTTATAGTGGACATAGTAAGGCATATAGGATTATTAATAGAAAAACCCTGGTTGTAGAAGAATCAATACATGTATTTGATGAGATGAGCTTGCTACAAAGCAACTCTTCTAGTGTGCTTATTGAAGATGCTGGTGCAAAGCTGAAATAAATTAGCTTGGATGGACCGTCCGAAGACAAAGGTGAAAAGTTCATCAAGATCACCACTCCAACCCCTATTGGATAGGCTGATGATCAAAATGAAGAAGTCATCCAAGATGAAGAAGTCACTCTGGTGATAGAAGATAATCCAGATGCAAGGACTCTAGAGCTTAGACATCTGAACGATCACCCTATGGACCAGATCATAGGAGATCCCTGAGATGGTGTCAGAACTCATAGAGGTACAACTAATGAGAATCTATATTTAAGTTTTCTCTCGCAGGTTGAACCAAAGAAGTTTGAGGAAGCAAACTCAGATGCATCGTGGATAATGGCGATGGAAGAAGAACTAAACCAGTTCAAGCACTGCAAAGTATGGAAACTTGTTACAAGACCCAAAGGTAAGAACGTCATTGGGACAAAATGGGTCTACAGGAATAAGATGAACGAGGATGGAACGATTGTAAAGAACAAGGCCAGACTTGTTGCAAAAGATTATCGTCAAGAAGAAGGAATCGACTTCGACCAGACGTATGCTCTAGTGGCAAAGCGGGATGCAATAAGGTTATTCCTAGCATATGTTACACTTAAAGGCTTCACTGTCTACCAGATGGACATAAAGTCTATCTTCCTTAATGGTGACATAAAGGAAGACGTGTATGTGGAACTACCTCTAGGTTTTGTTGATTCTAACTTTCCTGATTACATTTAATTACTGCATAAAGCGTTATATGGTATGCAACAAGCTCCTCGAACTTGGTATGAGACGTTGTATAGCTTTCTACTTGAGAACAAGTTCACAAGGGGAAAGATAGACAAGACATTATTTCTTAGGGAGATTAAAGGCAAGATTTTGCTAGTGCAAATCTATATCGACGCCATTATTTTTGGCTCTACTGATGACAACCTCTGCAAGATGTTTTCAAAACTTATGCAAGGGAAGTTTGAAATGAGCAGTATGAACGAGCTGAAGTATTTCTTAGTGCTTCAAGTGAAACAGTTTGAAGATGGAATTTTCATCTCACAGACTAAGTTCACGAAAGAGCTGATTAAGAAATTCGGAATGGAGAATACAACCTCGATGAGGACTCCAATGGGTTCAATTATGTCTCTGGACAAGGATGCAAAAGGGAAACCTTTTGATGAAACCAAGTACAGAAGCATTATTAGATCCTTGCTCTACCTTACTGCAAGTAGACCTGATATAATGTTCTCAACATTTGTCTATGCTAGATTTCAGGTGAACTCTAAGAAATCTCACTACGCTGCTGCAAAGCGGATTTTGAGATACCTTAAAGGTACACCAAATCTTGGCTTATATTACCCAAGAGGTAATGAAAGCGAACTAATAGGCTTTTCAGATACAGATTTTGCAGGGAGCAAAGAAGACAGGAAAATCACTTCTGGGACATGTCAATTCTTTTGGAAGAAGACTTATCTCCTGGAGTAGCAAGAAGCAAAACTGTGTGGCAATTTCAACGGCTGAGTCAGAGTACATCTCTACAGGCAGTTGTTGTGCACTGTTACTCTGGATAAAGAATCAATTTGAGGACTACAACATGACGTTTGAAAAGATTCCATTATTTTGCGACTCTTCCAGCACAATAGCAATAGCCAACAACCCAGTCTCGCACTGCCGGACAAAGCATATAGAGCTATGGTATCACTTCATCCGGGAGCATGTGGAGCATGGGGACGTAGACCTTCAATAAGTCTCTACAGATAGGCAAATTGCAGACATTTTTACGAAGCCGCTAGACGAGACCAAGTTCTCATTCTTTAAAACAGAACTTGGGATGCTCAACAAAGAAGACTAGAGAAGCTGGATTTTCAAGAAGGCTCAAGGTTTAAAGGTTCGTCAAATATTGGAATTTTGCATAATTTTAACTCTTTGACTCGAGTAAGATACAACCTACTCGAGTAGTCAAATGAAACACTCGAGTAGTCTACTTGACCTACTCAAGTAGCAGTCTGACATACTCGAGTAGTCAACTTCACATACTCGAGTACCTCACTGACCTACTCGAGTACATCCATACATCTACTCGAGTACTTCTGTATACCTACTCGAGTAATTCAAGATACATCTACTCACGTACATGCCGAGTCTTTATTCAAATTTTCTTATGCGCAAACCAAGCCTTATGCCGCCTCTTCTATGGTTTAAATCTTTCATTTTCGATTAATTACACCAAAGCACTAGGGTTATATAAATAAGAAAAATCTAGAAATGTCCTACACGAAATCATTTCCGCTCTCTTGAGTACCCGACTGCCTCTTCATCTTCCTCATTCATTTGCAGAGCTGCGCGCTTTCCTTCACCCCGTCTAAACCTTCTAGGGTTTTTGAATCACCAACATTTCTAAATCATGGCCGACTCCTCTAAAATCGGTGTTGGTTCGGAATTAGTCGCCTCCGGGATTGCAGAACTATCCGACGACTTCCACAATCTCATGTTTTTGCTCAACACCGCCATATTAACCTTCGTTCTCCAAGAACAATGTCAAATCCTCTTCCCCTACATTGCAGAATTTTTCAGAAATGTCAAAGTGAAGCTCCCGGGACAGTTCTAAAATCCAAAGTCAGAGGTATAAAGATCAAACATACCCCAAACTCTGTTTCTCAACTTCTTTAGCTGCCAGTTCTAGATGCAGATGATTTTTTGGGGATGACGAATATGCCAGAACTTGTCTATTATGTGGAATTCCTTCTGCTGCTAAGTACATTAGGAGGGCTGACATGAATGCAGAAGGTAAACTGCTAGTTGATATTTTTGGAAAAGTTCTTCTGTGCAGGACAAATTCAATAAGAGATATTCCTCTTTATTTCTTTGAAATGATGCAAGCTATAGTATGTAGAAAGGATTTTCAGTTTGGCTTGCTCAACCTGAACAAAATTAAGGAGAGCATTAAATCCCCGAATTATGCAAGGATAATTTCTCTACTCCTTCATGAGATAAACCCTGAAACCTTCAACTTCTCTAAAGGCAGTATCCTTCACCACATGAAGAAGGTCTCCATCTCCTCCATTCAAAGATGGGACATCAAGTTCTAGAATCCTTCTCAAGCTTCTAAGGTCCCTGCAGTTCTAGACACAGAGGACAGGACCCCATCTCTCTCTCCATATCAGGTCCCCAGCTCCTCTGGTGCACCAAATGAAGGGGAGCCTGGTCCTGCTGTTTCAGCCAGGATGCCAACTCGTCCAGCACCTACTCCTCCACCTATTACACTAGAAAACATTCCCTCATATCAAAAACTTCAAGATACACTCCTCTACACAGAAGCTGCCATCAATGAGATGATAGCAGAATTGACAGCAGATTTACCCACCTCCTCCTTTATCTCCAAAAGCTCCATCCACTGAAATACCCAAAGACCTCACTCCAGTGCAATCTCCAGCACAGTCTCCAGAAAAATCTCAAGCCAGGTCTCTAGCTAAATCTCCTGATCCTCACAAAGAGCAGGCAGAAACCATCTTCATTTCAGATCAGACATCACCTGAGCCAGTTGAAGCTCCTCTAAGGAACTTAAATTTCTCCATCCCCACAGTCACTGATGAAGGGGATGCCATTATACCCACTACAAGAGCTCAGAGCTATGTTACCCTTATAAAAATAGCTCCATGGTAGCTCCTCCTCTTCCTTCTGTTCCATCTACTTCTGCTCTACCTGCTGCAACAGCTACTCCCTCCACATATTTGCTACAACAGATTGTCCTTCTCCTTCAAGAGCAGAAAACATACTTTGATACTTGTATTAAGACTGTCACAGATAAGGTCACTGCTCTAGAAACTGAGATGAGCAGAGGATTTGCTTATATTCAACATAATACTGATCAACTCAAACATCTGTTCCAAATTGGTGGCAAAGCATTAGACCACACCATTACTAGTATTGGTCAACTGATGGAGCAAGGTCTGACTCTTGCTAATAATCAGATGGAATTGGACAAAAGAGCTGAAACTATAAAGATGAAAATCTGTGAAGAGTTTGGCACTTTCAAATAAGATGCAATCTCTCAGCTATCTGTTGAAGTCAGAAAGGGGGAGAAGTTGGTGAAAGAGTATTTAGACAAATCAGATGCTGTTATGCAAGAGCTTTCGAAAGTCAAAGTGAAAGAAGTTCATGATGATATTTTAGCACAAATACAGAGTGTCAAATACCACACCTATGACACTACTGTCTGGATGCACAACCAAATTCTTCCTGAATTTGCTGCTGATCCAAATATTATTCCTCATCTTCTGAATCCATTAGCTGTTGATGCTCCTGTTCAAGCTCCTCAACCCACCTTCTCTCCAAGGCTTGGTGACTCAGTTGCCCCTCCTGATTCCTACACTCAGGGTTGGGAAGATGATCCTGCAGATATATTCCTTCATGCCCCTCCTGAGATCCAAACTTCTAAGAAGAAAAGAAAGTATGGTGAAGGTCCCTTTGCCAGCAAGTCCATTCCAGTTTCTGATGCTGATAAGAGAAAAGCTCCTGAATTTGCTGAGATATGGTCTCCCACTTCCAAGTCCCTTATTTTTGGAAACACTCAAACTTGTTATGGACTACCATGAGAGTAGGAATATACATTACAGTTCCCAAGAATGGGAGTTATATGATAAATCAATGACTGAGAGAAGATTATATGATAGAGAATTTGGAAGAAACAATCATGTTGCTCCTCCAAGGCCTCCCAAGTATTACCCAAAGTCTTACAGCTACCATAGGAGACAACAAGAGAAGCAAGACAGGCAGCATCATCAGATCTAGATACAAAGAACTTATGAGTTGTGGAAATGATTATTGTTGATAATGAAATTTTTGGATATTCACACTTATATAATTCTAAGTTTTTGATCTTATTATCTTTTTCATAGTCCTTTGCTTTCTTACACTGATTTATCTGCTTAGCATTCCTTTTATGTCCATAATTCACCTTAGTGTAAAGGGTTCTGACTTCTACAAATAGGGGGAGATTGTTGGGTATAGTATCCACACTAACCCAGATTTGATGAAGTCATCCTAGAACTAAGATGAATTAAGTTGTATTTGATGCTTAGTTTGAGTTATGTGTTTGCAGGATTCTTATGGGAAGTGTAGACTAATGTCAGTCTACAATGGGTCACCAAACACAGGATCATACAATGTAATCCCTCATTGTGTGATCGAAGGTGTTGACTCATGTGTAGTCTCTCTATTGGGATACACTTCATATTCAAGCTCTAGGACTAAGTGAGAAGACTTGATGCTGGTCTCACCTTAGAATAAGAAAAATTCTGTCAAAAAAATTCCTAAGTATTGTACTCGAGTAGTACTATACTTACTCGAGTAAAATGCTGAGTTCATACTCGAGTAATAATACTCTTACTCGAGTAGGTATGGTATATCCGGAGTAGTATAATTATGGCTCTCGAGTAGTTAAGACAACTACTCAAGTAGTTTTCTTTCTCCTCTCGGGTTTACAGAATTTTTCTCCTCAAATGTTTTCTAAGTTAAATACTCGAGTAGTAATGTATAGTACTCGGGTAGTTTTATCTTCTATCTCGAGTAATAGAATTCTGACTCTCGTGTAGTTCTCACTTGCTCGAGTAGTCTAAGACATGTACTCTAGTAGTTCATCTACTACTCGAGTAGTCCAGAATTAATACTCGAGTAACCCAGAATTTTACTCCAGAAAATTTTTCTAAGTGAATTACTCGAGTAGTCACTTCCACATACTCGAGTAGTTAATATCGTCTCGAGTAGTTCAACTTCTATACTTGAGTTGTTCAGTATTCCAGTTCAGAAAAATTTCTAAGTCCCTGACTCGAGTAGTTTCTCAACCACTGGAGTAGTTCATTCGCATTTACTCGAGTAGTATTCCTTGTACTCGAATAATTCACTCCACCTCTCGTGTAACTACCTAAGTACTCAAGTATGTCATTTTTTATACTCGAGTAGTTGAATTATGTTTCGTCAAGTTTACTTGAGTAGTTGACTCCATGTACTCGAGAAACTAAATTATTCTCTCTCTCGAGTAGTTTTTTATATACTCGAGTAGTCATCTTCTACCCACTCGAGTAGTGCTGCAATGTACTCGAGTAGTCCTTTCTCTCTCGAGTATCATACTTCGATTTTTCCAATAATTTTGTTAAGTCCAGAATCACAGAATTCTTTATGAACCTTGACGTGATTGGTGCACGTGTATCTCATAATGACTTAGTTATGTCTAATCTTTTCTGATCCTATAAATAGTCTTGTCTAAACCGACAAACCCTAATCCTAAGAAGTGTTCTCAAAGAGAATATTAAAAAGTTTTGCAGCCGTGTTCTCAAGATTTCTGAATTCCTCTTTCTCTCTCCAAGAAACGAAAACCGCCACGGCCGCCATCGCTGATTTCCGACCGGCTAGGGTTTCGCCTTTAGAGGATTCAGATCAAGAAGGCTCTCCAGATTGAGATTTGCTCAACTCCTCATCTTCTGATTCGATCGATCGTGTGAAGCCAAGAAGTTTCAGATCTAATCTTGCTGAGATTTCTCTTCATCATTCTGATAAAGCCTCAAAGCCTAGAAGAAGAAATTTCTGGTCGACACTACTGTCTGGATGCACAACCAAATTCTTCCTGAATTTGCTGCTGATCCAAATATTATTCCTCATTATCTGAATCCATTAGCTGTTGATGCTCCTGTTCAAGCTCCTCAACCCACCTTCTCTCCAAGGCTTGGTGACTCAGTTGCCCCTCCTGATTCCTACACACAGGGTTGGGAAGATGATCCTGCAGATATATTCCTTCATGCTCCTCCTGAGATCCAAACTTCTAAGAAGAAAAGAAAGTATGGTGAAGGTCCCTTTGCCAGCAAGTGTTAAAATTCAACAAACCGCAGACGCCCCCTTGGATACCCTGCTGAAAACTCAACAAACCGAAGGAGAATACGCCCACTTATATGTTGAAAGTTTTCCCGGATCGTGGAGTTAACAGTGGTTATCTCAACAAAGCAGTAACAACCAGCAACACATGCAGCACAAGCTTCTTTATTGATCAAGAGCAAACTTCTTTACAAGGCGAGACATACATGGCGAGACATGCTTCACCAAAACCCAACACCGGGAGAGCAGAGACAGTTACAAAGACAAGAACAAAAAAACAAGCCGTGCGGACTCAAACAATCAAGCCGCCGACCTACTGCTGTGGAGTCCGCTCAGTCCGCCAGGTCGCCAGACTGCAACCCAAGCCGCGCGGACTCACCCTTACTCCAATGCTTAGCTCTTCACCGCCGGTCTGCACGCCGCCAGACCGCACAAGCTGCGCCACCGAATGGAACAGTCCGCCAGAAACCAATGACTTCCTGAACCCCGAACCAAGTCGCCAAAGAGAAGACCGCCTGGCCGCTATCCGCGACCTGTTGTTTACCGCCTGTTGCTTAACCGCAGAGTCCGCACTGTCCCTGACCGCAATCAGAGCCAAGTCCTGGCTTTCCAGCGCTATCCGCACAACCTGCACAGCACAACCGGGTCAACTCTCTATCCGCGCGGACACAAAGTCCAGTCCGCAGCAACTTACACGAGCTCAATTACTGTTCACTTACTTCGGTCTAGGTTCCGTCTAGTTGGTTCTTGATGTGACATGGGTCCTATTTATAGGCACGACGATGAGTATGGTCACCGCCCTAGTCGATAGGATCACCGCCACATCCCGCAGCAAGAACTTATGTGTCCGCCAGCCCGCGGACACACATGCCAGTTCGCCGTCCTGTGCAGATAGCCAGTCCGCCCCAGCTTCTCCAAGGCCGGACTCCAATATCCAGTCCGCCTTGCCGCCAGAGATCAAGCCAGGACCACCACAGCCGGACTCCACAACAGCCGTATCCGCCATTCTGCGGACAAGGCATCAGCCCGCAAAACCCGAGCCCGCAATCGCGCCATCAAGGCACCTGCCGGACTCAGCGGATACCCGGCTATCGTCCGCATATCCCAAGTCCATTACCTCAACTCCAAGGCACCTCCGGACTTAGCGGACATGCCAATCCAGTCCGCTAACAGCAGACCCCAGTCCGCGTATACAGCGAACTCCAGTCCGCTTCCCTGAGTCCATAACCTCATCACAAGGCTCAATCGGACTCAGCGGACTCCGGCTCCAGTCCGCACGCTCCTGCACAAGCAATTCTCCAGTCCGCATTTCCCCAAGCTAGCAAACAAGGCAACTGCACTTCTACTACGCTTGGCGGACTGAGAAACCAGCCCGCGCTCCACTGCGCGATCTTCCCCGGACTGAGCCTCCTGGACTTGGTTCAATTCCCACCAAGTCCAGCCCACTGGCCGCAAGGGCCATTCCGCACTTACAGGCGGACACTGGATCTAGCCCGCCATACCGGGCGACCTCCAGTTCCTGTCCGCGCTGACCGGCGGTCTCCACTGGAGCAAGACCAAGGCAACTGCCAAACCGGTCTGCCGAGCTCCAGTTCTTCAGTCCGCTTCAAGCCGGACTCCGCGGATAACATTCCTATCCGCCTGGTTACTTTCTGGGAGTCAACCACCTACTGAGCAAACACTGGCCTGTCAGACCGCCGCTGCTGTCCGCGCAGTCCGCGCGAACAGACCGCCCAGGCCGCCACAGAGCAAACCGCCTGCAACATCCCTGCCGACCTAGCAGTCCGCCAACCCAGTCCGCGTAGTCCGCGCGGATAGGTTTCCCAAGCCTTCCATTCACCCACTTTCACTTCACAGAATTCAACACTCCCCCTTGAAGTGAGAAGTGGTGAATAACTCCAGCAGCTCCCGTAACCTTGCACCTGGTCCTTCCGATAGCATCTACGAAGAGATGTCAAAGACATAGTCCTCGCCCCGCATATCATAGACCATGAGGGAGCCCTCCAGCATCTCCCAAAAGGAGCCATGCTTCCCTCTGCCTTCTTCAGCTTCAACCTCCACTCATGCATCACAGGAGTATCACCAACTTCCTTGGACCTAGAAGCCCAAGCCTCGTTGCCTCTGAGTGAAGTCACCTCTTCAGACTTGGTGTCAACCACCTCCTTGATTCTAGTGGGGTCATCACAGCCAGAAGTCCCTTGCTCGACCTGAGGGCTAACAAGGAAACACGGGACCAAGTCCGCTGTGTTCCCTTCGCTATATCGAGCTGGTGGCTTACTGATCCTCTTCGATCTCCGAAGAACCTGATCATGGCTAACCACCTCCGCTGCTTTTGAACCAGCTCCGTTCCCGGGCAAACCCGGAACAATGCTCCCTTTGTTCCCTGAACAAGACGCCTCCTTACTGGAACCAAGAGCACCTGGAGCAACGCTCCCCTGCTACCTAAACCAGAAGACTCCCCTCTTGAACATGAACTGCCTGGAACATCGCTCCCCTTGCTTCCTGAACAGGAAGCCTCCTCCTTTGAGCCAGAAGGTCCTGGAGCATCGCTCCCCCTTCTTCCCGACTCTGACGCCTTTGCCCCGGAGCTAGAACAACCTGGAGCACCTGGTGACTCAGGCAACTCCACCTCCTTAGCAGCAGCCTCCTTCAGCCCACCATCTGACCTGCTTAACTCTAGCTCCACATAAGAGCTACCCCAATACGGCGTCAACTCATCAAAAACAATGTCTCTCGACACTATGAGTTTCTTCGTCGCAGGATCCATACACCTCCATCTTCTTCTCTGCTCATCATACCCTACAAGGACTAGCTTTGTTTTGAGAGCACCCGGAGAGTGTAAATAGCAGGTAGATCCAAACACCCGAAGGTGCTTCACTGAGGGCTTCACTCCGAACATTAGCTCATAAGGAGTCTTCATTATGATCGGACTAAGAGGCATCCGGTTGATGACATGAGTAGCACAGGCTATTCCCTCCGCCCAAAGAGCCTTCGGAACGCCTTTACTCCGAAGCCAACACTTGCAGGTCTCCGTTAACCAACGGATCATCCGAGCTGCAACACTACCCTGTTGTGAAGTATGTCCACAAGAAAGCTCCATCCGGATCCCTTGCTTCCTGCAAAAGCGTGAGAACTCGGTTGAGGCAAACTCACCACCGAAACTTGTCCTCAACACCTTGATCCTCCGGCCAAGCTGGCCTTCGACAAGCTTCTTGAACTCCACAAACAAGCGTACCATGTTGGACTTCGTCTTCATAAAGTATACCCAAGTATACCCAGAATAGTCATCAACCAATATCAGCATGAACCTGCTGCCTCCAAGACTGGCCGTGACGGTCGGTCCCACCAGAGCACATTTGACAACCGCCAATGGTGCATTACTCCTGGATTGTGCTTTGTCGACCATGAAGCGATAGGCTCCACTTTCCTGACATCCCGCACACCCCCGACCATCGCCATAGGATGACAATCTAGGCAAGCCTCTTACGAGTCTTCTTTCCGCCATTGCTTTCAGCTTGTCCATCCCTACATGCCCCAGTCTTTCATGCCAGATAGCTGCACTATCAGTGGCATCCAGCCGATCAGATCCAGAACTAGTTGAAGTCCCAACTACGTTCTTCTCCTTCCTCCCTACCTGAGCTACGTTCGTCGAGAGCAAGACAACCTTGCACTCCTTCCGAAGATGACCTTGCTGCTTGCATTTATAGCACCGTGGTCCTTCCTTCCTCTTCCTATCACGCCTAGGAGAAACACTCCTTTCTTCCTGATATGAAGTAGAGGGACCATCATCAGCAGCAACCTCCTTCACCTTCTTCCTGAACAACCCATCAAGGGAAGTCCAGACCTCCGCAGCTGACCGACATCCACTGATGTGGTCCAAGAGCTCCGATGAGATCACCTGCTTGAGAATAGACTCCGCTTTCGCATTTGCCTCCTTCCAAGCTCTCATCGCCTCAGCATTGCCAGCAGTATCCTCTTGTCTTCCTGCTCCGCATACAACCTCCCAAAGGTCCTCGCCAAGAAGAAAGCTCTTCATACAGGACTTCCACCGTTCACAGTTCGTCTCTGTAAGACGATCAATACCAAGACAACTTGCATCCTCCACTGCCATGGTTCTACCACTGGTTTCCTCGACAGACGAGCAACTACTTCCATTGAGCACTGCTTGACCACTCCAACAACCTGCCTCTGATACCATGTTAAAATTCAACAAACCGCAGACGCCCCCTTGGATACCCTGCTGAAAACTCTACAAACCGAAGGAGAATACGCCCACTTATATGTTGAAAGTTTTCCCGGATCGTGGAGTTAACAGTGGTTATCTCAACAAAGCAGTAACAACCAGCAACACATGCAGCACAAGCTTCTTTATTGATCAAGAGCAAACTTCTTTACAAGGCGAGACATACATGGCGAGACATGCTTCACCAAAACCCAACACCGGGAGAGCAGAGACAGTTACAAAGACAAGAACAAAAAAACAAGCCGTGCGGACTCAAACAATCAAGCCGCCGACCTACTGTTGTGGAGTCCGCTCAGTCCGCCAGGTCGCCAGACCGCAACCCAAGCCGCGCAGACTCACCCTTACTCTAATGCTTAGCTCTTCACCGCCGGTCTGCACGCCGCCAGACCGCACAAGCTGCGCCACCGAATGGAACAGTCCGCCAGAAACCAGCGACTTCCTGAACCCCGAACCAAGTCGCCAAAGAGAAGACCGCCTGGCCGCTATCCGCGACCTGCTGTTTACCGCCTGTTGCTTAACCGCAGAGTCCGCACTGTCCCTGACCGCAATCAGAGCTAAGTCCTGGCTTTCCAGCGCTATCCGCACAACCTGCACAGCACAACCGGGTCAACTCTCTATCCGCGCGGACACAAAGTCCAGTCCGCAGCAACTTACACGAGCTCAATTACTGTTCACTTACTTCGGTCTAGGTTCCGTCTAGTTGGTTCTTGATGTGACATGGGTCCTATTTATAGGCACGACGATGACTATGGTCACCGCCCTAGTCGATAGGATCACCGCCACATCCCGCAGCAAGAACTTATGTGTCCGCCAGCCCGCGGACACACATGCCAGTTCGCCGCCCTGTGCAGATAGCCAGTCCGCCCCAGCTTCTCCAAGGCCGGACTCCAATATCCAGTCCGCCTTGCCGCTAGAGACCAAGCCAGGACCTCCACAGCCGGACTCCACAACAGCCGTATCCGCCATTCTGCGGACAAGGCATCAGCCCGCAAAACCCGAGCCCGCAACCGCGCCATCAAGGCACCTGCCGGACTCAGCGGATACCCGGCTATCGTCCGCATATCCCAAGTCCATTACCTCAACTCCAAGGCACCTCCGGACTTAGCGGACACGCCAATCCAGTCCGCTAACAGCAGACCCCAGTCCGCGTATACAGCGAACTCCAGTCCGCTTCCCTGAGTCCATAACCTCATCACAAGGCTCAACCGGACTCAGCGGACTCCGGCTCCAGTCCGCACGCTCCTGCACAAGCAATTCTCCAGTCCGCATTTCCCCAAGCTAGCAAACAAGGCAACTGCACTTCTACTACGCTTGGCAGACTGAGAAACCAGCCTGCGCTCCACTGCGCGATCTTCCCCGGACTGAGCCTCCTGGACTTGGTTCAATTCCCACCAAGTCCAGCCCACTGGCCGCAAGGGCTAGTCCGCACTTACAGCCGGACACTGGATCTAGCCCGCCATACCGGGCGACCTCCAGTTCCTGTCCGCGCTGACCGGCGGTCTCCACTGGAGCAAGACCAAGGCAACTGCCAAACCGGTCTGCCGAGCTCCAGTTCTTCAGTCCGCTTCAAGCCGGACTCCGCGGATAACATTCCTATCCGTCTGGTTACTTTCTGGGAGTCAACCACCTGCTGAGCAAACACTGGCCTGTCGGACCGCCGCTGCTGTCCGCGCAGTCCGCGCGAACAGACCGCCCAGGCCGCCACAGAGCAAACTGCCTGCAACATCCCTGCCGACCTAGCAGTCCGCCAACCCAGTCCGCGTAGTCCGCGCGGATAGGTTTCCCAAGCCTTCCATTCACCCACTTTCACTTCACAGAATTCAACAGCAAGTCCATTCCAGTTTCTGATGCTGATAAGAGAAAAGCTCCTGAATTTGCTGAGATATGGTCTCCCACTTCCAAGTCCCTTATTTTGGAAACACTCAAACTTGTTATGGACTACCATGAGAGTAGGAATATACATTACAGTTCCCAAGAATGGGAGTTATATGAGAAATCAATGACCGAGAGAAGATTATATGATAGAGAATTTGGAAAAAACAATCTTGCTGCTCCTCCAAGGCCTCCCAAGTATTACCCAAAGCCTTACAACTACTAAAGGAGACAACAAGAGAAGCAAAACAGGCAGCATCATCAGATCTAGATACAAAGAACTTTTGAGTTGTGGAAATGATTTTTGTTGATAATGAAATTTTTGGATATTCACACTTATATAATTCTAAGTTTTTGATCTTATTGCCTTTTTCATAGTCCTTTGCTTTCTTACACTGATTAATCTGCTTAGCATTCCTTTTATGTCCATAATTCACCTTAGTGTAAAGGGTTCTGACTTCTACAAATAGGGGAAGATTGTTGGGTATTGTATCCATACTAACCCAGATTTGATGAAGTCATCCTTGAACTAAGATGAATTAAGTTATAGTTGATGCTTGGTTTGAGTAATGTGTTTGCAGGATTCTTATGGGAAGTGTAGACCAATGTCAGTCTACAATGGGTCACCAAACACAGGATCATACAATGTAATCCCTCATTGTGTGATCCAAGGTGTTGACTCATATGTAGTCTCTCTATTGGGATACACTTCATATTCAAGCTCTAGGACTAAGTGAGAAGACTTGATGCTGGTCTCACCTTAGAAGAAGAAAAATTCTGTCAAAAAAATTTCCTAAGTATTATACTCGAGGAGTACTATACTTACTCGAGTAAAATACTGAGTTCATACTCGAGTAATAATACTCTTACTCGAGTAGGTATGGTATATCCCGAGTAGTATAATTATGGCTCTCGAGTAGTTAAGACAACTACTCAAGTAGTTTCCTTTCTCCTCTCGGGTTTACAGAATCTTTCTCCTCATATGTTTTCTAAGTTAAATACTCGAGTAGTAATGTATAGTACTCGAGTAGTTTTATCTTCTGTCTCGAGTAATAGAATTCTGACTCTCGTGTAGTTCTCACTTACTCGAGTAGTCTAAGACATGTACTCGAGTAGTTCATCTACTACTCAGGTAGTACAGAATTAATACTCGAGTAACCCAGAATTTTACTCAAGAAAATTTTTCTAAGTGAATTACTCGAGTAGTCACTTCCACATACTCGAGTAGTTCATATCGTCTCGAGTAGTTCAACTTCTATACTCGAGTAGTTCAGTATTCCAGTTCAGAAAAATTTCGAAGTCCCTGACTCGAGTAGTTTCTCAACCACTGGAGTAGTTCATTCGCATTTACTCGAGTAGTATTCGTTGTACTAGAATAATTCACTCCACCTCTCGTGTAACTACCTAAGTACTCGAGTATGTCATTTTTGATACTCGAGTAGTTGAATTATGTTTCGTCAAGTTTACTTGAGTAGTTGACTCCATGTACTCGAGTAATTAAATTATTCTCTCTCTCGAGTAGTTTTTTATATACTCGAGTAGTCATCTTCTGCCCACTCGAGTAGTGCTGTAATGTACTCGAGTAGTCCTTTCTCTCTCGAGTATCATACTTTGATTTTTCCGATAATTTTGTTAAGTCCAGAATCACAGAATTCTTTATGAACCTTGACGTGTTTGGTCCACGTGTATCTCATAATGACTTAATTATGTCTAATCTTTTCTGATCCTATAAATAGTCTTGTCTAAACCGACAAACCCTAATCCTAAGAAGTTTTCTCAAAGAGAATATTAAAAAGTTTTGCAGCCCTGTTCTCAAGTTTTCTGAATTCCTCTCTTTCTCCAAGAAACGAAAACCGCCGCTGCTACCGTCGCTGATTTTCGACCGGCTTGGGTTTCGCCTTTAGAGGATTCAGATCAAGAAGGCTCTCCAGATCGAGATTTACTCAACTGCTCATCTTCTGATTTAATCGATCGTGTGAAGCCAAGAAGTTTTAGATCTAATCTTCCCGAGATTTCTCTTCATCATTCTGATAAAGCCTCAAAGCCTAAAAGAAGAAATTTTTGGTCGACACTACTGTCTGGATGACCAACCAAATTCTTCCTGAATTTGCTGCTGATCCAAATATTATTCATCATTATCTGAATCCATTAGCTGTTGATGCTCCTGTTCAAGCTCCTCAACCCACCTTCTCTCCAAGGCTTGGTGACTCAGTTGCCCCTCCTGATTCCTACACTCAGGGTTGGGAAGATGATCCTGCAGATATATTCCTTCATGCTCCTCCTGAGATCCAAACTTCTAAGAAGAAAAGAAAGTATGGTGAAGGTCCCTTTGCCAGCAAGTCCATTCTAGTTTATGATGCTGATAAGAGAAAAGCTCCTGAATTTGCTGAGATATGGTCTCCCACTTCCAAGTCCCTTATTTTGGAAACACTCAAACTTGTTATGGACTACCATGAGAGTAGGAATATACATTACAGTTCCCAGGAATGGGAGTTATATGAAAAATCAATGACCGAGAGAAGATTATATGATAGAGAATTTGGAAAAAAACAATCTTGCTGCTCCTCCAAGGCCTCCCAAGTATTACCCAAAGCCTTACAGCTACTAAAGGAGACAATAAGAGAAGCAAGACAGGCAGCATCATCGGATCTAGATACAAAGAACTTATGAGTTGTGGAAATGATTTTTGTTGATAATGAAATTTTTGGATATTCACACTTATATAATTCTAAGTTTTTGATATTATTATCTTTTTCATAGTCCTTTGCTTTCTTACACTGATTTATCTGCTTAGCATTCCTTTTATGTCCATAATTCACCTTAGTGTAAAGGGTTCTGACTTCTACAAATAGGGGGAGATTGTTGGGTATTGTATCCACACTAACCCAGATTTGATGAAGTCATCCTTGAACTAAGATGAATTAAGTGTATTTGATGCTTGGTTTGAGTTATGTGTTTGCAGGATTCTTATGGGAAGTGTAGACCAATGTCAGTCAACAATGGGTCACCCAACACAGGATCATACAATGTAAT
The DNA here is from genome assembly GCA_039583875.1 of Platanthera guangdongensis. NCBI lineage: Eukaryota > Viridiplantae > Streptophyta > Magnoliopsida > Asparagales > Orchidaceae > Platanthera > Platanthera guangdongensis. The sequence goes on along the minus strand of CM077147.1, from coordinate 131,390,763 downwards.
CCGTCATTGTGTGATCCAAGGTGTTGACTCATGTGTAGTCTTTCTATTGGGATACACTTCATATTCAAGCTATAGGACTAAGTGAGAAGACTTGATGCTGGTCTCACCTTAGAAGAAGAAACATTCTGTCAAAAAAATTTCCTAAGTATTATACTCGAGTAGTACTATACTTACTCGAGTAAAATACTGAGTTCATACTCGAGTAATAATACTCTTACTCGAGCAAGTATGGTATATCCCGAGTAGTATAATTATGGCTCTCGAGTAGTTAAGACAACTACTCAAGTAGTTTCCTTTCTCCTCTCGGGTTTACAGAATTTTTCTCCTCAAATGTTTTCTAAGTTAAATACTCGAGTAGTAATGTATAGTACTCAAGCAGTTTTATCTTCTGTCTCGAGTAATAGAATTCTGACTCTCGTGTAGTTCTCACTTACTCGAGTAGTCTAAGACATGTACTCGAGTAGTTCATCTACTACTCAGGTAGTCCAGAATTAATACTCGAGTAACCCAGAATTTTACTCCAGAAAATTTTTCTAAGTCAATTACTCGAGTAGTCACTTCCACATACTCGAGTAGTTCATATCGTCTCGAGTAGTTCAACTTCTATACTCGAGTAGTTCAGTATTCCAGTTCAGAAAAATTTCTAAGTCCCTGACTCGAGTAGTTTCTCAACCACTGGAGTAGTTTATTTGCATTTACTCGAGTAGTATTCCTTGTACTCGAATAATTCACTCCACCTCTCGTGTAACTACCTAAGTACTCGAGTATGTCATTTTTGATACTCGAGTAGTTGAATTATGTTTCGTCAAGTTTACTTGAGTAGTTGACTCCATGTACTCGAGTAACTAAATTATTCTCTCTCTCGAGTAGTTTTTTATATACTCGAGTTGTCATCTTCTACCCACTCGAGTAGTGCTGCAATGTACTCGAGTAGTCCTTTCTCTCGCGAGTATCATACTTCAATTTTTCCGATAATTTTGTTAAGTCCAGAATCACAGAATTCTTTATGAACCTTGACGTGATTGGTCCACGTGTATCTCATAATGACTTAATTATGTCTAATCTTTTCTGATCCTATAAATAGTCTTGTCTAAACCGAAAAACCCTAATCCTAAGAAGTTTTCTCAAAGAGAATATTAAAAAGTTTTGTAGCCGTGTTCTCAAGTTTTCTGAATTCCTCTTTCTCTCTCCAAGAAACGAAAACCACCGCTGCCGCCGTCGCTGATTTCCGACCGGCTAGGGTTTTGTCTTTAGAGGATTCAGATCAAGAAGGCTCTCCAGATCGAGATTTGCTCAACTCCTCATCTTCTGATTCGATCGATCGTGTGAAACCAAAAAGTTTTAGATCTAATCTTGCCGATATTTCTCTTCATCATTCTGATAAAGCCACAAAGCCTAGAAGAAGAAATTTCTGGTCGACAGTTGCAGATCTGAAAGAGAAGATTTACTGTTTGTATTTCTATACAATTTATTTTATTATTGTAGGAGCATTTGTCTCCGAGATTGTAGGAAGCTTTATCTTCTGAGTGTAGATCTATTTTGTGGATCAAGTTTGTAGGAACGTTGTTCCGAGGGTAGGATTGATTTTCAATCCGAGATAGTGGAGTAGCCGAGTCTAGTGTAATTCTAGATCGGTGTGAGAAAGTGAATGTACCCAAGGTTGGGGAACCACTATAAATCTTGCCTCGTCTGTGATTGATTGGTAGTTAATTTTGTGCATTGGTTTGAATTTTTTATTCTGCAAAAAGACGCACATCTCACCTATTCACCTCCCTCTAGGTGATTTAGGTTGGCAACTATAAACTTTCATATGGTCTGAACTAAGTGGTGTAGTTCTAGTTTTAATCTAGGATTTTAATATGGTGTTTATGTGTATTTTTAGAAATTCCGCCAAAGCATATTGCGACTAGGTCGACTCCCCAGTCTACGGGCAAGTCTTCGGGTGTACAGATTGAAGCTATAATCGAAGGGCTGCGATAGAGCAATGAGGCTCTGTCAATGTAGTTGATTGAAATACAATCTCAGATTCAATTGTTATTGACTGTGTTGGGTATTGTATCCACACTAACCCAGATTTGATGAAGTCATCCTTGAACTAAGATGAATTAAGTTGTATTTGATGCTTGGTTTGAGTTATGTGTTTGCAGGAATCTTATGGGAAGTGTAGTCCAATGTTAGTCTCAATGGGTCACCAAACACAGGACCATACAATGTAATCCCTCATTGTGTGCTCTAAGGTGTTGACTCATGTGTAGCCTCTCTATTGGGATACACTTCATATTCAAGCTCTAGGACTAAGTGAAAAGACTTGATGCTTGTTATCCCTTAGAAGAAGAAAAACTCAGTCTAGAAAAATTTTCCTAAGTAAAGTACTCGAGTAGTTCTTTACTTACTCGAGTAAGTTACTGAGTTCGTACTCGAGTAATAATACTCTTACTCGAGTAGTTAAGACATATCTCGAGTAGTTTCTTTTCTCCTCTCGAGTTTTACAGAAATTATCTTCTCAAATTTTTCTCAGTTAAATACTCGAGTAGCCATCTTATATACTCGAGTAGTTCTATCTTCTGTCTGAGTAGTTGAATTCTGACTCTTGTGTAGTTCTCACTTACTCGAGTAGTCTAAGTCATGTACTCGAGTAGTTCATCTACTACTCCAGTAGTCCAGTGTTTATACTCGTGTAATCCAGAATTCTATTCCAGAAAATTTCTCTAAGTGAATTACTCGAGTAGTCATCTCCATATACTCGAGTAGTTTTATTTGTCTCGAGTAGTTCAACTTCTATACTCGAGTAGTTCAGTTTTCCTGTTCCAAAAATTTTCTAAGTCTATGACTCGAGTAGTTTCTTATATACTCGAGTAGTTCTTTCTTATATACTCGATTAGTATTTCTTATACTCGAGTAATCTACTCCACCTCTCGTGTAAGTACTCAAGTACTCGAGTATATTATTCTTGTTACTCGAGTAGCTGATTCCTTGAATTTTTATTTACTCGAGTAGTTGACTCCATGTACTCAAGTAATGATCTCATTCCCTCTCGAGTAGTCATCTTCTACCTACTCGAGTAGTGCTGCATGTACTCGAGTAGTCTGTTATATCTCGAGTATTTTATTTTGACTTTTTCGAAAATCCGTTATGTTCAGACTAACGGTCTTATTCATAAACTTTGATGTGATTGGTCCACGTTGAAAGATATGGTACCTAAACACCTAGAGGGGGGGGTGAATAGGTGACCTAATCCTTTTCTAACTTTGTTGGCAGCCACTCAGTTATTTTACAGAGTTCTAACTACTTTTGCACAGCAAACAGCAATAACCAAACATACACAGCACATCCACAACACAACCACAACACAGCACACAGTGTTTTATAGTGGTTCCCAAAGATATGGGTACATCCACTTTCCCCCTTCGCCTATCTAGCAGTGTACTAGATTCGGCCAAACTTCTCCACTGTCTCAGAACCCAAATTGGTTCCTACCTCAGGCCCAAAGCCTTACAACTCAGCTTTACCCAAAGTCTACACTCAGCCAATCAAGGCCTACACTCAGCCAATCAAGGCCTACACTCAGAGATCTCAATCTCCTACACTCAGGTCAAATGCCCTACACTCAGCCTTTATAATTTTAGGCTTACAAATCACTCAGATCCAATGGATCCTACAAGTTAAAAAGATATTACAAATGATAACTCTACAACTCAGAATAATAAGAGAGGAGTTGAGAGATTCTTGATGAGTTCTTGGAAGAACTCAGCTGGATCCAATATGACTTAGCTTTCTTCAAAGCTTCTTGAGTAGAACTGAATAAGACTGAATCCTCTGCAGTTGTTCCTTGACCTCTGCTTCTTAAGAATCAGAATTGAATCTGAATCCTTCTTCTCAGCCTAGTTCCAGAGGCTGATTTCTTGGATGGAGCCCTCTCTCTCCAATTTCTTAGATCTGCACTTGGACTGCAAGATCTTCTTATATTGATACTCTATGTAACACTTTTCTGATTACTTGAGTAATCTGTTCCACTTGTTAATCACTTGATCAACTCTTTCAACTACCACACCCACTTTCTGTAAACTGTGGGTGCCTATTTATAGGCCTTCTTCATGGTAACCGGCTGGTCCGGTTCATAACTGACTTCTGACATCTCTGACAGTTGCTGTAGACCGGCTGGATCGGCAGCTGTCATATCAACCAGTCACTTCTTGAAAATCTCTAACAGTCAGTAAGTGTCGAGACTTTCTGTCTTTAAGTGTCGACACTTATAGAACAAGTGTCGACACATGCTTTGTAAGTGTCGACACAAGTCTACAAGGTGTCGACACATATCCTTGTATGTCTCGACACAGATTCTTCTTCATGTGTCGATACTGAAATTGAGTGTCGACACAAGTACTTGTTCTTCCAGCTTTTGCTGAATTCTTCTATGTGTCGACACATCTCCTTTGTGTCGACACATCTTCTTGTGTTGAATCTGTCAAGTGTCGATACTACTTCTTGGTGTCGACACATAGTCTTTTATGTTGAATCTTGCTGAGTGTCGACACAGCTACTTGTGTCGACACACCTTTTTGTTGTTGAGACTTCAGCTGAGTGTCGACACATTCCCATAGTGTCGACACTTGTACTTAGAATAATTTGTAGTTCTTTCTGTTCTTTGCTAAGTGTCGACACAGCTCCTTGTGTCGACACTTTCTTCAAGTGTTGAGTCTTTTGCTGTGTGTCGACACATTGTTCTGGGTGTCGACACATACTTCAAATGTTGACTCTTCTGTTGAGTGTCGACACATTGTGTTGAGTGTCGACACTTACTTCAAATGCTGACTCTTCTGCATAGTGTCGACACATTGTGTTGAGTGTCGACACTTGTACTTACACTCTGCAGACTTTTACTTAGTGTCGACACAGCTCCAAGTGTTGACACTTTCTGGTGTAGACACAGCTTCACTGGGTGTCGACACAGCTCCTTGTGTCGACACCTTCTGTCTGCACTTTTCTTCACTGAGTGTCGACACAGCTCCAAGTGTCGACACTTTCTGTCTGGTGTCGACTCTGCATCCCAGGTGTCGACACAATGACTCCAAGTGTCGACACATCTTGTCTGGGTGTCGACACAAGTCTTCTTAAGTGTCGACACTTTCCCTCTAAGTGTCGACACATGGACTTAGAAACTTTTTGCTTCAGTCCAGTACTTTCTTAACCTGCACAAGTAACTCAAACATACATCAAATACATTATGATATATATCATTGAGTTGGGTGAGGCTTCTTCAAATCAGGTACATTTGACCAATGTACCCAACAATCTCCCCCTATTTGGAGAAGTCATAACCCTTAGTCAATGATATACACCATTCATAATTAAAATTACAAAATGATGTACAGCAGATTATATTCAACAGGGTAATCATAAACATGTAATAAATTCACACATGTATACACATTCATCATTCCAGAACAAATAAGAAATAGACACATCTCAGAACAAACATGAAATATAGTTATCATAAATTGTTCTAACAGTTTTCTAATACATCTTCAAAGGTTTACAAAAATATTTTACATTCAAAAGATTACAACAATCTTCAAGTCATTTCTAAATCTATTTCTGGTCAGGTTCCTTGATGACAATTCCCTTGCCAGTCTGTACTTGAGCTTTGACAGGGGCTTCAGCAGGTTCAGCAACAGCAGGCTTCTTGCCTTTTAAGTCCTTCTTCTTCAGCTCTTCTGCTTTGATTTTCTGTCTCTCAAAATAGTGGTATGGCTTGGGGAAGTACTTGCTAGGCTCCACAACAGTAGGAGGTAGCTTTCCCATCTTAGCCTTCCTTCTGAATTGTACTATAGCCTCCTGCCTGATCTCATGCTTTCTCCATTCTGCCTCAGAGGACCATTTGTTCCTGTCATTCATGTTGTCTTTGGCAGCTTTCCAAGCAGTTAGAATTATATTTCTAGAGGTAGGGCTCCATTGTTCAAAATCTGGCTTTTGTTCTGCTTGTTCCCTAAACCTCTTTTTAGACAGCCTTGTCTCTTCTTCTTTGTTCAGAGCCTCTTGCAGAGCTTCAGAAATAGGTTGAACAACCTTCTCAATATGAACATTGGCCTTGCCCTCAGTTGGGCTATACATTGTGCTGACATCTGCTTGAACCATGTCAAAATCTGGAGGTGGATAAATCACTTGAGCTACTTCTGCTTGCTCACCTCCAAGATATGCAGTTTGAATTCCTGATTCAGCCACATTATCATCATCACAAAGTGGAGGATAGCCCAGTGTAGCTCTGATGGAGTTAGATATCCATTTGGCATGGTCAGAGCTAGCTTTGACTAATACTCTCTCCCCCTTTATGACTTCTCTGGCCATATGGTCTCTGAAATCATCCTTTTGAAACCTTATCTGACTATCCAAATACCTGATTCCCTCTTTAAAGTAAGGTCTGAGCTTAGTGAGCTGTTCAGAGATGGCCTTCTGGGAATCTTGAATTGCAGTCTTGACAGCAGTAATCTCAGCTTGAAATACCTTATCAAAGTCAGCCTTAGCAGCAGCAGAGGTAGAAGGTTCAGCAGACTTATTCTTCAATTCAGTGACTATAGCATTGTGGGAGGCAGTCAAATTATCATTCATTCTTAACTGATTCTCCAGCACATATCCTTGCTTTAATGCTATATCATCTACCTGAGCCTTGATCTTCTCCTGGTGAGTTGCCAAATAGACTACTGCATTCTCACCCTTGTGGAAGCAGTCAGTCATCTCCTTCTTGTTCAGGTTCATTTCAAACCTTATAGATTTTATATCTTGTGCTAGATCAAACTATAGGGACTTGTGCCCTTCATCCACATAAGCCTCTATTCCCTTCCTTTGCTCATCCAACTTGATCTGCATGGCAATCATCAAAGCACTATAATCAACTGTTGGAGCTTATTGAATTATAGGTTGTGGGGCTATAGATTGCAAGGCTTTCTTGTAACTCTGGCTTCTTCTTTTAAAAACATAGAGTTTCTTTTTCTTGGCCCTAGCCCTCTCCTCATCTTCAGAGGCAGAAGTGCTGGCAATATCAACCCTGTCCTTAGGGCTTTGAGGCTTCTCAGGTTGCACATCAGGTGCTTGCTCAGTTTCTAGCCTAATAGGCTCTTCCAGAACTGTCAGTTGCTCCCCCTCAGCAGCAGCACTCTTATCTTCAGCAGCAGCATCCTTGTCCATATCAAAATCTTCTTGATCTAGATTTAGGAATAAATCCTCCATTGTATATTCAGGTGGAGATGGAGCTGGAGACAGTCTTTGCTCTTCAACCACTGACTCAGGTACCACTTCTTGTTCAGTAGATTTGTCTTCTAAAACAACATCTGGAACTTGACTGTCTAGCTGAGTTTGCTGATGGACATCAGACAAATTAGCATCTTCTATAATATAGTCTAAAGTTTTTAGGTCAGTGAGTACCTCTTGGATAATTATGGTGGCTTGCTCACTGTCCAGAGTAGATGGTTCTTCTACTACTGGAGGCTCCCCCTGGATCTCAGCATTATCTGCAGCAGCAGGGGTCTTCTCTGCAGCCACATCCTCTTGGTCATCAGGAGTGAATACAACATGTTCTTCACTATCAGAACTGCTGGAGGACTCTTGTGCCACAGCAGCAGTTTTTCTCTTCTTCTTAGGAGGAATCTCCTTCTCAGTAACTGGCTTCTCTGGGGTTGCCACTTCCTTGGACAACACCCTGTCCCATCTGGAAAATATCCTTTGGTCCATCTTCCTCATGTGGTTGATCTTGCTTCCAGCAGCATTGCTCATTACCTCTGGTATTGTACCAGCTAGGTAGAGACTGATAATTCTGCCCAGATTGGGCTTCTTCAAGCTTTCCTTGATCTTGTCAAAAACCACTAGAGACCAGTCTGTTCTTAGAGTAAAGATTATTCTGGTCATAATTTCAAACATAGAGGCAGACATCCTGTCATGCCCTCCTGGCTTACTGAGAATAATCTTGCCCACAATTTCAGACATGAATTTTCCTTGACTGTTCATGCCTTTCCTGTTGAACACCGAGCCTATCTTCATCTTGGGATCAAGATCACACCAGGTTAAAGCTTCCCTGGTCTTTGAAGCAGTTACTTCTTCTTCATCTAGAGTCTTGGGTAGCTGGAGTACCTTCCTCAGACTTTTTGGAGAAATCTTGACCTTAGATCCATGAACTCTAGATTTGATCCTATATCCAGATTCATCTACAGCAGCTCCATTAAGGAATTCAAGAACTTCCTTCTTCCAAATCTTTGTTGGTTCTGAAACCAAGTATTCTAGTCCAAAATTGGCGACTAGGGTTATCACCGATTGGATTTCTTGATCTGCGTCGTCAAACACGCCGCGCACTAGCTCATAGCCCTCGTTCACGTTCTCCTCAAGCTTAGGAGCCATTAGGGTTTGGAGAATTTGTCTTTAGAAAAGAGAAGTGTCGACACAATAGTTTTTGTCTCGAAACTTTGAAAGCGTGTCGACAAACAAAGACAGAACCCTATTTATACCTTTCTGATTTTGAAGATGAACAGGCGGGACAGCTAACTCAACATGTGTCGACACTGGCAATAAGTGTCGACACTGACTTATAATGTCTCGACACACATGTGTCGACACAAGTTTAGTCAACAGAGTTTATGTGTCGACACTTGGTTATGTGTCGACACAACATAACTCGACACATTGTCGAGACTTTACTTAGAAAAATTCTGAGTAAAACTTAAGTGTCGACACCATATTGAATGTGTCGACACCTACTTAACATGTGTCGACACTAACATTCTGATGTGTCGACACCACATTCCTAGATGTGTCGACACCATATTACTGAAGTGTCGACACCACTATTCTGTGTCGACATATACTTGTCTATGTGTCGACACCTTTTTACTTAGCCAATTTTCTATTCTGTAAACTTAGTCTAAGTTTATCATTCCTAGTTCAATTTTGAATCTATTGAACTTAGCTTCTTCTAAGGGCTTAGTAAACATATCAGCTACTTGTTCATCTGTTTTAACATATTCAAGTGAAATATCTTCTCTTTCTACATGTTCTCAAAGAAAGTGATATTTAATCTCAATATGTTTTGTTCTACTATGAGATACAGGGTTATTAGCTATTGAAATAGCACTTGTAGAATCACAGTAAAGTGGAGTTCTACTTACCTGAAATCCATAGTCCTCTAGCTGATGTTGAATCCACAGAAGTTGAGCACAACAACTTCCTGCAGCCACATATTCTGACTCAGCTGTGGAGATAGCCACATTAGTCTGCTTTTTGCTGCTCCATGAAATTAGTCTTCCACCTAGGAATTGACAGGTTCCAGTAGTGCTCTTTCTATCCTCTTTGCATCCTGCAAAGTCTGCATCTGAATAACCTGTTGGATCAAAGTCTCCATTCCTAGGGTACCAGAGGCCTAGATAGGGAGTGCCCTTTAGATATCTCAAAATTCTCTTGACAGCAGTCAAGTGAGTCTCTTTAGGGCAGGCTTGATACCTTACACAAACACATGTAGCATACATGATGTCTGGTCCACTAGCAGTCAAGTATAATAGGGAGCCAACTATCCCTCTATACAAGGTTTCATCTACAGGTTTCCCTGCATCATCCTTGCTAAGAGACATACTTGAACCCATAGGAGTCTTCATGGTACTGGATGAATCCATACCATACTTCCTTATGAGTTCTAGGGTGAACTTTGACTGACAAATGGACAAACCACTCTCAGTCTGTTTAACTTGGAGACCCAAGAAAAAGGTTAGCTCTCCCATACTACTCATTTCAAACTGACCTTGCATAAGTTTTGCAAACTTTTTGCAAAGGCTGCTTTCAGTAGACCCAAATAAAATGTCATCTACATATATTTGGACTAGTATGACTTTGCCTCTAGATTCCCTAAGGAATAGAGTCTTATCTATTTTCCCCCTTGAGAACTTGTTCTCAATGAGGAAACTAGATAGGGTTTCATACCAAGCCCTAGGGGCTTGCTTTAACCCATATAAAGCTTTCCTAAGTCTATAGACATAATGAGGTAGAGTTGGATCAACAAAACCTGAAGGCTACTCCACATAGACTTCTTCTTTCAAATTACCATTTAGGAATGCTGACTTGACATCCATTTGGTATACCTTGAATCCTTGATAGGTTGCATAGGCCAAGAACATTCTTATGGCTTCCAGTCTGGCTACTGGAGCAAAGGTTTGATCAAAATCAATACCTTCTTCTTGCCTATATCCTTTAGCAACTAGTCTAGCTTTATTCTTAATGATGACACCTTGTTCATCCATCTTATTGTAAGACCCCCCTCCCCCTTACCAAGGAGGGCAACCGGATCTTATGCCCAGAACCGCCGTCTTACGGTGGCACTAACTCACGGGTTAGTCGACACCGCAACACGCCGATTCTGCCGGCTAGTACGATCATAAACCTGTAGGCCAATATGAGAAGAAAGAAGTAAACTGTATATAAAAACCATCAGTCCACAAGTCACAGTACAATCATGTAAAAGAAATGAATAGTACAATAGTCCACAATATAGTACCAATGAAAGAGTAAAAAGGGCTTATGCCCAGTACATCAAATCTCTCTCTCACAAAATCATAAATGCGGAAGCTACACTAGAACATCAAGACTCGTCCCACCTGAGGACGCACAGTAGTGGTAGTAGCCTGCTGAAGCGGTATCTGCACCTCATGTCCTGCCTCCTCGACGTGCTGGTGCTCCATCTCCACGGGCTCCTAAAAATAGTTGGTCACCGACCATTAGTCAAAAAGACTAAGTCGTTTCCTCCGCACCTCGCCCCGCAGCTCCTAGGCACCGAGCGGGAGGACGAAGCGGAGGACAACAAGGGGTAACAAAGTGGAAGCAGGTGACAATATCTAACTAGAGTTGTAATAAGTAATGTAATCCTATTCTAGCAATTCTAAGTACATTACAAGTAATAAGTAAGAGCGGTGCAGTAAAGGAAAGTAAAGAAACAGCAGTGTGAACAAGTAAATAAGCTAAGCTACCACTAAGCTATCATCACAAACGTACCCTAACTTATATAAATGCCCATACAAATATATAAGTTAGGATTTCCAGGAAATTTAACTTATCATATAAAAGAGCCCATACTAATTTATATGATAATGATCTATGAAGCGTATGACCTAATATGAATGAATGATATGATGCAATTTTATGCGCAGGCAAGTGCAACTCACACACAACGACTCTGTGATCACAGACCTTTAGTTCCCACTTTTTGAGAGCTAGCATCACTCTCGGGTACCACCGCTGTGGCTACGGCAGCAGCGGAGCGGGCGTCTCCGCTTCTAGACCGGTATGCACACTACCAAGCATTAGACCCCTCTCATACGCCTCTGTACACGTCCAAGGTGCACTCTAGAGTCTCGCGTACGTACTTTGCTGACAAACCCGTCAGTCTTGTTGGGTCGGATGTGTGTTATCGGGGGTCGTCCTCCAGACCGCAGTGTAAAACAACCCACTGGCCCCTCTAACTCCCACAACCGCCTGGTGCACCGTACTGCCATCGGTGTGACGAACGGCCAGTACCGCATGCCCCGCCACGATATTTATGCACATGCAAGTAATTCATACCGAGCCTTCCGCTCGCAGGACCAAAACCCGTCCTAAATCCCTCAAACCCAAACCCGGGTGAGAACGCACATTAGTGCCTTTATACCAACTCCCTCGAACCCTAGACGGGTGAGCATATAACATGAATCTCTCCAACCCCCACACAGGCGAGAGGGTACGACAATGTCCTAACCTATTATACTACTCTTGTCTACAGTTTATTATACTTAGAGATTTAAGGTTAATCCCAGGACTGCCCCCGGTATTCCCTGTGAAGGGCTCTCAAGGGGCACTAGGAACTGTGTTGGGATTACGCCCAGCGTTCCCTTTCGGGAGGATATTTATTTTAGTTGATGGCTACCCATGTATCTCCCCAGCTCTCCTTATTGCTTTAGTACAACCCTAGTGGCTTAAGGTGTTACCGGGATGCCGACGGTCTTCCGCCGACCCCTATTCCAATTGCTAACTAAGACTTGCACTTTTGATCCCTCACTAAGGCAACTCTACCCACCAGGGTTACTCATGTTGAACTTTCTCTTATTTCTGCCGATAATCAATCCCCTGGTAATCACCTAAGGCAAGACCTATTTGTGTTATATGCAGACCATGACCTATGATTACCCTAAAAATGGGATCTTCCAAACCTTAAGGCATCTTGCCTCTAAATATTTATCCTAAGGTGTTATGGACTAAGGGAACTATCCTAAGAATTCTCATAATTTTCCTTGGCCAAATAGTCCTTTAATTAATTCTTTTAATTTAAATGCTAGGTCACTTTACACATGAAGTAGTTTGATTAAGTATCCACTGACCTAGGGAATTTTTCCTGAGATGTATATTGACAAAATATTGCTGCCTACAGAGTTTCATAATTTTCCTTAAATTATTTATTCTCATGTTCTATTTAATATCAATCCCACACAAATTCCATTTTCCAAATGAAGTATAGGCATTATGTACTCAACAATTCCAGGAAAATTACAGAACTTTTAGGACACTAAATTATGACTATTGGCAGAGTATCATCAACACTTATTGTGAAATGGCCTATAAAATTCCATTATATGATATTTACCAAAATGCCATTATATTAATTTAACAACAAACAATGCATCCATTAATTTTGAGAAATTTATGCAAAACTAGTAATAACATTTTATAGTAGTATAATAAATCCCAAATTTTTCAGAGGTATATATCCATCATTTCATGAATTAAAAAGATAAGGGTAAAATGGGGAATTTAGGGTATCTACTCCAAAAGTTCTTCAAAACAGAGAAATCATATTTTTCCTAAGTCAAATGTGACATTATCTATGCCTTGGCAAAATTGTTTGGATTTGTACTAGAAGAAATCCTATTTTCCAATTTTATTTCCAAAGTAGCTATATTTAAAATAAATTCCAATAAATGGAATTTTGATCCCAAAAATTCCATTATTAATTTGAGGGATGAAATTTACCCTAATGAACCACTGTAAATAATTCCATGACCTTTGCATGTCACCATTGGGCTAAATACAAAAATTTGCATTTTTGCTATTTGCACACCAAGGCTCAACATAGGCTAGCACATGCAAGTGGATTCTCCAACATGCAGTGAACCCAAGGTGCTGAAAATTTTATCATGCACCAAGGAAGTCCCCACTGACCTACCACCAAAATTTGGGGCCATGGGGAGGAGTAGAACTCCATATATGTCATTTATTTATATTTTGATATTTTACCAAAAACTATAGGAAAATATTCTCTAAAAATTCCTAAATTTTGGCAGGAGCTATATGTCCTAGTCATGCATGTGCCCAAAATTTGGGGCCATGGTGACTAATATTGTGACTAGGGCATCCAATTTAATTTCTGCCCTACTCTAGGACCAGTCCTAGGAGAAATGTCCTACAGGACTGTACACTACACCAAAATGTATGTTTAGGGTGGCATATTAAAGGTAAGACCCTTGGCTACATTTCTAATTAAGGGACTAAGTTCTGGAAATGCCTCTAAGAGGCCTATATGTAACTTGCACGTGACAGCAAAAATAGAGACAGAAAATTGAATTTTGATGTAGCACGAATCTTAAAGCAGGATGGATGGCATCTGTTCATCTTCTTCCTCCAGCCAAGGGCCGAGATTGTCCCGACCTGGAGCACCTTCAAACCTCATTTCCCGGCCACCCCTTAGCCTCCACGGCCGGCTACCACCACCACCACCTCCGTTGAGGTGGTGGCCAACGTTTGGCGGCGAAATGGTGGCCGGAGGCGGCGGTTTCCGGCGAACTTGCACTCCATCAAAATTCCAAAATCCATGAAAAAGCTCTCCTTGGATCTGGCTCATTTGAGCCCGATGTCTCGCCTAATAGATCTAGGAAACTAGTACGGGTAGAGGTGAGGTGAAACGGACCTCGATTGGGGCTTGGCGGCGGGTTTGGTGGCGGTTGGCCATGGAAATTTTCCTCTCCAGCGAGCTTGCTCCCGAACCCGATTCTCCACCAAAAGCTTTGATCCAGATATCGAATTCCACTCCTTTACACCTTCTGAATCTAATGGAGGGGTTATTTGGGGCTGAGAGGGGGTGTATGGGGAGATAAGCCCAATGTGAGCTCGGTTTGAGCTTTGGTTGTGTCACCATGGGTGCCATGTGGCCAGCATGCTACCAAAAATTCTCTGGAATATCAGAGGGGGCCAGCTAGCATGTGATGGGCAGAGAGTTGCAGCTGAAGGGGTGGCCATGTGGCCATCATTCCCCTTCATCCCCATTTCTCTCTCCTCCTTCTCTCAAAATCCCAATTTTACCCCCTTGCATGTACTCTCTCTCCTGATTTAGAGGGATAGGACTGGTCTTGTTCACTTGGGCTGACTTTGGGCCAATTTTAGTGGGCTTGGTCCAAGGGGAAATGGCTTGGCCTTCATTTTCTCTCTTTAGGTCAAATTGTTGACCAAATTGACTTTTAGGGTTGACTGGTCAACCATGGTGGGTGGATTGACCCCACTTGGTGGAAATGGGTCTAGTGGTACCACCCAACTTAGTTTGGGTCAAGGGGGTGCCCCACTTAGGTTAATTAGGCCTATGAGTGTGGGTTTGACCAAATTAAGCCCAAGGTTGACTTTGGTCAATTGAGGTCAAAATGTTGACCCAGTGACATACCCTAGGGTCCACTTAGATTATCTTTAGGGTTAGGGCAATGTGGTGGGGTCATGGTGTGGCTAGGGTCCCCACTTAGGCTAGTTTGACCTAGTTTGACTATGGTCTTATAGTGGGCCCCACATGGCTACCACCCACTACCTAGGGTCAAACCTAGTTGATCTCCTTAAGTCTCACCCCATGCCTAACCCAATCTAAGTTGAGGGGTCCAGAAGTAACATGGGATGTTACAAATTCCAATAAACAAGAAAATAATTTCGTCCCCGAAATTTAAGTTCGGGTCTACGGGGTTCTATTTGCAA
Source organism: Platanthera guangdongensis (assembly GCA_039583875.1). Lineage (NCBI taxonomy): Eukaryota > Viridiplantae > Streptophyta > Magnoliopsida > Asparagales > Orchidaceae > Platanthera > Platanthera guangdongensis. The sequence goes on along the minus strand of CM077147.1, from coordinate 131,375,760 downwards.
GAATCATCAAGAAATTTAAAGACATAACTTAAATGTACCTGATGCGAATAGCTCCGGGTGTTGCTCCAGCATCAGATCTCTCGGCTCCCAAGTGTGCTCCTCTCGTCCATGGTTGGACCACAGCACCTTCACAAGAGGGACCTTCTTCTTCCGCAACACTCAGATGGCTGTATCGTCAATCCGGATCGGCTCCAATCTCACTGATCTGTCAGGCTCTACCGGTCCGGCTGTAGTAGTGATGTGCTGCTCCGGCCGAAGGAGAGCTCTTTGCAAGGAAGAGACATGGAAGACTTCATGTAATGCACCAAACTCCGGTGGCAGCTGCAGTCGGTAAGCCAAGGGGCCGATCCGCTCCAAGATCAGGTATGGCCCCATGTATCGTGGACTGAGCTTCTTGTGCCTCCGCACCCGAGAAACACCGTGTACTGGACGTATCTTCAAGAATACCCTGTCTCCAACCTGGAACTCCACCTTCCGGTGCCGAGCATCATAATACTTTGCCTGCCTGCTCTGGGCCTCCAGTAGCCGATCCCTGATCAATCGAATCTGAGCCTCAGTGTCCTCTATATAATCAGATCCCAGAGCCCTGGTATCCACATCCTGAACCCATGACAGCGGTGTCCGGCATCTCCTCCCATAAAGCGCCTCGTATGGAGCCATCCTGATGCTAGCCTGGTGGCTGTTATTATACGAGAACTCGATCAATGGCAGCAGCCTCTCCCAAGGCCTCCCCGTATCCAATATGCATAATCTGAGCAGGTCCTCCATGGTCCGGATGGTCCGCTCGGTCTGTCCGTCGGTCTGCGGGTGGAAGGCGGTACTAAAGGTAAGCCGAGATCCCAAATAAGCATGCACGGCCCTCCACTCGCTCGAAGTGAACCGACCATCATGGTCCGAAACAATAGTCCTGGGGATACCATGATATCTGATGTACTGCTCCACAAATAGTCTCACCAGGACTGCAACTGGGGCATCCTTCCGAACTGGAATAAACCGCGCTACCTTGGTCAATCTGTCCACTATAACCCATATAGAATCATGCCTAGAGTGGGAGCGAGGCAATCCGTGTACAAAGTCCATAGCAATGTCCTCGAACTTCCACTCTGGAACTGGCAGTGGCTGTAGTAAACCTCTCGGGCTCTTGCATTCCGCCTTCACACGCTGGTAGGTCTCGCAATGGGTCACAAAATCCGTGATCTCCCTGTTCATCCTGGGCCAATACATAGATCTCCGCAAATCTGCCCACATCTTGGTGATGCCGGGGTGCACTGAATATCTCGAGCAATGTGCCTCTCGGAGTATGTCCTCCCGGATACTGCCTCCTGCTGGTATGTAGATGCGTCCCCGGAACCTAAGAAGATCATCCTGTAGCATGTAGTCCTCGACCCTGCCCCTCTCTAAGGCACTGAAAATCGGCTGTAACGCAGCATCCAGCCTCTGATGTGCTCGGATGCGCTCCTGTATATCATCGCCGCTGATCACTGAGCTCAAATACTCTCTATATACGACTGGCTCGGTCTCGGACACCATGGTGATGTGCATGTCCTCCATCATCTGTAGCAGCTCTAAAGACATCAATCGGGGCTCCGGTCCAGAAGTGTCGGCCCTCCTGCTCAAAGCATCCGCAACCGTGTTCGCTTTCCCCGGGTGATAGTGGATCTTGTAATCATAATCACAGAGGAACTCCATCCACCTCCTCTGTCTCAGGTTTAGGTCCTTCTGCGTATCGATATACTTGAGATTCTTGTGATCTGAAAAGATGTCACAATGAATCCCGTATAAATAATGCCTCCATATCTTTAGGGCGAAAACCACAGCCCCGAGCTCTAGATCATGTACTGGATAGTTATGCTCATGCTTCTTCAACTGTCTCGAAGCATAAGCAATAACGTGTCCATGCTGCATCAGGACTGCACCCATCCCCTGATAAGAGGCGTCCGTGTAGATCTGGAATCCTTCGCTCCCTGATGGAAGCGCAAGAATGGGGGATGAGATGAGTCGGTCCTTCAGCTCCTGAAAAGCAGTCTCACACCGCTCTGACCAAACAAAATATGTGTCCTTCTTCGTCAAGGACGTGAGGGGGAGTGCTATCCTCGAGAACCCCTCCACGAACTTGCGGTAATACCCTGCTAGTCCCAAGAAACTGCGGATGTCAGATGCGGTCTTCGGCCGTGGCCAATCCCTCACCGTCTCTATCTTGGCTGGGTGCACAGCTAACCCAGCCCCACTGATCGTGTGCCCCAGGAAGGCCACCTCCTGCAACCAGAACTGGCACTTCGAAAATTTTGCGTACATCTGTGTCTCCCTCAACCTCTGTAGGACCTGTGCCAAGTGCTCCGTATGCTCCTCCTGAGTCCGAGAATATATAAGGATGTCGTCGATGAACACAATCACGAAGTGGTCTAAGAAAGGCTCGAATACACGGTTCATTAGACTCATGAATGCAGCAGGAGCATTCGTGAGCCCAAAAGGCATCACCGTGAACTCGTATAGTCCATAGCGCGAACTGAATGCCGTCTTCGGTATGTCCTCTTCCCTGATACGAAGATGATAGTAGCCGGATCGCAGATCTAACTTGGAGAACCAGAAGGCTCCCTGTAGCTGGTCAAATAACTCATCTATCCGAGGCAGAGGATAGGTGTTGCGGACCGTCAACCGGTTCAGCTCCCGGTAATCTATACATAATCGCAGTGATCTGTCCTTCTTCTTCACAAAGAGAACTGGCGCTCCCCATGGCGATGAACTAGGCCGCACAAATCCTGACTCGACTAGCTCCTGTAGTTGAGTCCTGAACTCTGCTAACTCCCTAGGAGCCATACTGTAGGGTGCCCGGGACACCGGCTTCGCTCCCGGTACTAGCTGAATCCTGAAATCCAAATCTCTAGCAGGCGGTAGCCCGGGCAATTTCTCCGGGAATACGTCGGCGAAATCCCGAACCACCGGAATATCTGAGATAGTCGCCTCTGTTCCCACCATCTCGAAGCAGACAATATAGACTTCTTCACCCTGCTCATGGGCCTTCACAGCCTGTATAAAAGATAACAGTAAGTGGCAGATAGGCTGGATACCTTCAACGATAACATGAGAGTCGCCATGTCTTAGCGTGATCCTCCTGGACGGGCAATCTATCTGGGCATGGTTCCGATGCAACCAGGCCATGCCCAAGATCAAATCAAAGTCCTGCAGCTTCAGAATGGTTGCCGGCGCCTCAAATGCCTTGCCGCCAATCTCGGCCTCCATATCGCAATGTGCAGTGGTCCGCAGCTCCGATCCATCGGGTAGACGTACCCTCATCTCTAGTCCAGGGAAGCTCTCCACGCCTTCGAGTCCGTCGATGAAGGCCTCGGATACGAACGTGTGTGAAGCACCCGTGTCGAAAAGAGTATGAGCGGGCTTACCGCTGATCATAACTATGCCTGAGGTTTGTTTATGTGAAAGTTAATTGTTATCATATAGTTCCAGGTACTATATATATATCATTGAAAATCCAAGAAAATTCATAATTAACTTCAAGTACCTGTGATAACCTCCTCGGGATTCCTCGGCTCTGTGAGGTCCAAGGCGTATATCTGCTCCTGCTCGCGCCTCCTGCCGTGATATCCCCGACCTCGGCCTCGTCCTCGGCCTCGTCCTCGGCCCTGCTGTACTGGGGCCACTGGAGGTGGAGGAGGAGGAGGGGTATGGAATCGGTGCGGGCACTCCGACCTGACGTGCCCGGGCTGGCGGCATCCGTAACAAACCACTTGTCGATGGCCTCGGTCATCCTGTCTCCTTGGATCATGCATCTGTAGAGGTGGGGGAGCCAATGCTGGAGGAGGTACCTGCTCCTGCCTGAAGTTGGGACGACGACGTCCCCCACCCTTCCTGTATCCGATGGTCCTGCCTCTCTGAGAGTCCCTACTGCTCTCTCCTGACGTCGACCCATCAAATGGTCTCTTCCCTCCGGCTCGCACCATCAGCTGGTCAGCCTCCAGCTTCTTCGCCATCTCGATGATCTGCCTGGATGTGCCATGAGAAATGAATAGCAAGGCCTGCCTCAAATCATCCCTGAGGCCCCGGTAGAACCTCTTCGCATACCTCCTATCGTCGGTGTCCTGAATCCCCGCGAATCTGGCCAAGTGGGAGAACTCTCTCTGGTACTCTATCACCGATCTAGTCCCCTGCTTGAGGTTCAAAAACCTCTCCTCCAAAGCATCTCTGTCCGTAGCAGAAACGAAGTGCTCCAGAAACACATCGCCAAACTCCTCCCAAGATATCTCTGACAGCTCAAAGTCCGCATAAGTAGACTCCCAGACTGATTTCCACCATCTCTTTGCATGAGCCTCTAGCACAGAGGTGGCTAGGGGTACTGCCTGGCCGACTGGGCAGCTGATGCCTGCTAAGATCTCGTGTATGGCCTCCAGCCATTCTTCCGTCTTCACCGCATCCTCTGTCCCGCGGTACGTCGGTGGGGACAGGCTCTTGAATGCACTCAGCCAGCTCGACCCCGGATTTGGCTGTGGAGCCGGGACTTGCTGGGCTCTAAAGGCATCCAAAATTGCCGTCAGGGTCTGCCCCATCTCCGTATGTAGGAATGGAGTGGCAGCTGGAGGGGGAGGAGCCACATTTTGCGGCGCTGCGACCTGTGGAGGTTGCATAAAGGTAAGGTTAGAGCAAAATTGGCCTAACAAATTGTACTTTGTGGACCATTTATGTGACTTTTCACATGGGCACACCACTACTTCCGCTGCATAGTTTGTCCGCAAACTAATGCTGGGGCGGGGGTGGTCCCATGTTGTGGACTTCTTTCTCATATGATCGTTGTTCAAGTGATACCAGTTTGTAAGACCCCCCTCCCCCTTACCAAGGAGGGCAACCGGATCTTATGCCCAGAACCGTCGTCTTACGGTGGCACTAACTCACGGGTTAGTCGACACCGCAACACGCCGATTCTGCCGGCTAGTACGATCATAAACCTGTAGGCCAATATGAGAAGAAAGAAGTAACTGTATATAAAAACCATCAGTCCACAAGTCACAGTACAATCATGTAAAAGAAATGAATAGTACAATAGTCCACAATATAGTACCAATGAAAGAGTAAAAAGGGCTTATGCCCAGTACATCAAATCTCTCTCTCACAAAATCATAAATGCGGAAGCTACACTAGAACATCAAGACTCGTCCCACCTGAGGACGCACAGTAGTGGTAGTAGCCTGCTGAAGCGGTATCTGCTCCTCATGTCCTGCCTCCTCGACGTGCTGGTGCTCCATCTCCACGGGCTCCTAAAAATAGTTTGTCACCGACCATTAGTCAAAAAGACTAAGTCGTTTCCTCCGCACCTCGCCCCGCAGCTCCTAGGCACCGAGCGGGAGGACGAAGCGGAGGACAACAAGGGGTAACAAAGTGGAAGCAGGTGACAATATCTAACTAGAGTTGTAATAAGTAATGTAATCCTATTCTAGCAATTCTAAGTACAGTACAAGTAATAAGTAAGAGCGGTGCAGTAAAGGAAAGTAAAGAAACAGCAGTGTGAACAAGTAAATAAGCTAAGCTACCACTAAGCTATCATCACAAACGTACCCTAACTTATATAAATGCCCATACAAATATATAAGTTAGGATTTCCAGGAAATTTAACTTATCATATAAAAGAGCCCATACTAATTTATATGATAAGGATCTATGAAGCGTATGCCCTAATATGAATGAATGATATGATGCAATTTTATGCGCAGGCAAGTGCAACTCACACACAACGACTCTGTGATCACAGAGCTTTAGTTCCCACTTTTTGAGAGCTAGCATCACTCTCGGGTACCACCGCTGTGGCTACGGCAGCAGCGGAGCGGGCGTCTCCGCTTCTAGACCGGTATGCACACTACCAAGCCTTAGACCCCTCTCATACGCCTCTGTACACGTCCAAGGTGCACTCTAGAGTCTCGCGTACGTACTTTGCTGACAAACCCGTCAGTCTTGTTGGGTCGGATGTGTGTTAGCGGGGGTCGTCCTCCAGACCGCAGTGTAAAACAACCCACTGGCCCCTCTAACTCCCACAACCGCCTGGTGCACCGTACTGCCATCGGTGTGACGAACGGCCAGTACCGCATGCCCCGCCACGATATTTATGCACATGCAAGTAATTCATACCGAGCCTTCCGCTCGCAGGACCAAAACCCGTCCTGAATCCCTCAAACCCAAACCCGGGTGAGAACGCACATTAGTGCCTTTATACCAACTCCCTCGAACCCTAGACGGGTGAGCATATAACATGAATCTCTCCAACCCCCACACGGGCGAGAGGGTACGACAATGTCCTAACCAATTATACTACTCTTGTCTACAGTTTATTATACTTAGAGATTTAAGGTTAATCCCAGGACTGCCCCCGGTATTCCCTGTGAAGGGCTCTCAAGGGGCACTAGGAACTGTGTTGGGATTACGCCCAGCGTTCCCTTTCGCAAGGATATTTATTTTAGTTGATGGCTACCCATGTATCTCCCCAGCTCTCCTTATTGCTTTAGTACAACCCTAGTGGCTTAAGGTGTTACCGGGATGCCGACGGTCTTCCGCCGACCCCCATTCCAATTGCTAACTAAGACTTGCACTTTTGATCCCTCACTAAGGCAACTCTACCCACCAGGGTTACTCATGTTGAACTTTCTCTTATTTCTGCCGATAATCAATCCCCTGGTAATCACCTAAGGCAAGACCTATTTGTGTTATATGCAGACCATGACCTATGATTACACTAAAAATGGGATCTTCCAAACCTTAAGGCATCTTGCCTCTAAATATTTATCCTAAGGTGTTATGGACTAAGGGAACTACCCTAAGAATTCTCATAATTTTCCTTGGCCAAATAGTCCTTTAATTAATTCTTTTAATTTAAATGCTAGGTCACTTTACACATGAAGTAGTTTGATTAAGTATCCACTGACCTAGGAAATTTTTCCTGAGATGTATATTGACAAAATATTGCTGCCTACAGAGTTTCATAATTTTCCTTAAATTATTTATTCTCATGTTCTATTTAATATCAATCCCACACAAATTCCATTTTCCAAATGAAGTATAGGCATTATGTACTCAAAAATTCCAGGAAAATTACAGAACTTTTAGGACACTAAATTATGACTATTGGCAGAGTATCATCAACACTTATTGTGAAATGGCCTATAAAATTCCATTATAAGATATTTACCAAAATGCCATTGTATTAATTTAACAACAAACAATGCATCCATTAATTCTGAGAAATTTATGCAAAACTAGTAATAACATTTTATAGTAGTATAATAAATCCCAAATTTTTCAGAGGTATATATCCATCATTTCAAGAATTAACAAGATAAGGGTAAATTGGGGAATTTAGGGTATCTACTCCAAAAGTTCTTCAAAACAGAGAAATCATATTTTTCCTAAGTCAAATGTGACATTATCTATGCCTTGGCAAAATTGTTTGGATTTGTACTAGAAGAAATCCTATTTTCCAATTTTATTTCCAAAGTAGCTATATTTAAAATAAATTCCAATAAATGGAATTTTGATCCCAAAAATTCCATTATTAATTTGAGGGATGAAATTTACCCTAATGAACCACTGTAAATAATTCCATGACCTTTGCATGTCACCATTGGGCTAAATACACCAATTTGTATTTTTGCTATTTGCACACCAAGGCTCAACATAGGCTAGCACATGCAAGTGGATTCTCCAACATGCAGTGAACCCAAGGTGCTGAAAATTTTATCATGCACCAAGGAAGTCCCCACTGACCTACCACCAAAATTTGGGGCCATGGGGAGGAGTAGAACTCCATATATGTCATTTATTTATATTTTGATATTTTACCAAAAACTATAGGAAAATATTCTCTAAAAATTCCTAAATTTTGGCAGGAGCTAAGTATGGTCATGCATGTGCCCAAAATATGGTGACTAATATTGTGACTAGGGCATCCAATTTAATTTCTGCCCTACTCTAGGACCAGTCCTAGGAGAAATGTCCTACAGGACTGTACACTACACCAAAATGTATGTTTAGGGTGGCATATTAAAGGTAAGACCCTTGGCTACATTTTTCATTAAGGGACTAAGTTCTGGAAATGCATCTAAGAGGCCTAAATTTAACTTGCACGTGACAGCAAAAACAGAGACAGAAAATTGAATTTTGATGTAGCACGAATCTTAAAGCAGGATGGATGGCATCTGTTCATCTTCTTCCTCCAGCCAAGGACCGAGATTGTCCCGACCTGGAGCACCTTCAAACCTCATTTCCCGGCCACCCCTTAGGCTCCACGGCTGGCTACCACCACCACCACCTCCGTTGAGGTGGTGGCCAACGTTTGGCGGCGAAATGGTGGCCGGAGGCGGCGGTTTCCGGCGAACTTGCACTCCATCAAAATTCCAAAATCCATGAAAAAGCTCACCTTGGATCTGGCCTCATTTGAGCCCGATGTCTCGCCTAATAGATCTAGGAAACTAGTACGGGTAGAGGTGAGGTGAAACGAACCTCGATTGGGGCTTGGCGGCGGGTTTGGCGGCGGTTGGCCATGGAAATTTTCCTCTCCGGCGAGCTTGCTCCCGAACCCGATTCTCCACCAAAAGCTTTGATCCAGATATCGAATTCCACTCCTTTACACCTTCTGAAGCTAATGGAGGGGTTATTTGGGGCTGAGAGGGGGTGTATGGGGAGATAAGCCCAATGTGAGCTCGGTTTGAGCTTTGGTTGTGTCACCATGGGTTCCATGTGGCCAGCATGCTACCAAAAATTCTCTGGAATATCAGAGGGGGCCAGCTAGCATGTGATGGGCAGAGAGTTGCAGCTGAAGGGGTGGCCATGTGGCCACCATTCCCCTTCATCCCCATTTCTCTCTCCTCCTTCTCTCAAAATCCCAATTTTACCCCCTTGCATGTACTCTCTCTCCTGATTTAGAGGGGTAGGACTGGTCTTGTTCACTTGGGCTGACTTTGGGCCAATTTTAGTGGGCTTGGTCCAAGGGGAAATGGCTTGGCCTTCATTTTCTCTCTTTAGGTCAAATTGTTGACCAAATTGACTTTTAGGGTTGACTGGTCAACCATGGTGGGTGGATTGACCCCACTTGGTGGAAATGGGTCTAGTGGTACCACCCAACTTAGTTTGGGTCAAGGGGGTGCCCCACTTAGGTTAATTAGGCCTATGAGTGTGGGTTTGACCAAATTAAGCCCAAGGTTGACTTTGGTCAATTGAGGTCAAAATGTTGACCCAGTGACATACCCTAGGGTCCACTTAGATTATCTTTAGGGTTAGGGCAATGTGGTGGGGTCATGGTGTGGCTAGGGTCCCCACTTAGGCTAGTTTGACCTAGTTTGACTATGGTCTTATAGTGGGCCCCACATGGCTACCACCCACTACCTAGGGTCAAACCTAGTTGATCTCCTTAAGTCTCACCCCATGCCTAACCCAATCTAAGTTGAGGGGTCTAGAAGTAACATGGGATGTTACACTTATTCCTGTAGATCCACTTAACTCCTATTACATTGTGGTCTTTAGGTTTAGGAACAAGTTCCCAAACCTTGCACCTCTTGAACTGATTAAGCTCTTCTTGCATTGCTTCAGTCCATTGTGGATCCATTATTGCTTCTTCAAATCTTTTAGGTTCAACTTGAGACAAAAAGCTGGAATAGATTGCAGCATTCATGTTTCTACTCCTGGTTTGTACTCCTTGTCTTGGATCTCCAATAATCAGCTCTACTGGATGATCTCTAAGATGCCTGTGGGATGGAGGCATCCTCACTTCAGGTTGAACCACTTCAGCATTTGCATCATGCTGTATTCCTTAGATTTCTTCAGCAATTGGCACATATAGTTCTCCCCCTGGATAGCAGCTACTCTCCTCTCCTTGCTGTCTTGCAGCAGGCACTTCTTCTATAGTCAGCTTGTCCATTGTCTTCGTCAAACCTGTGGGGCTGCATACATTGCTAGACAACTCATTATTAATAAGTTTAGTCTCATCAAAAACTACATGCACTGATTCTTCTACAACTTGTGTAGTCAAGTTGTAGACTCTATAAGCCTTACTATTATTGTTGTACCCAACAAAAATTCCCTCTTGGGACTTGGCAGCAAACTTAGTTATGTAAGACTTCCCATTGTTAAGTATGTAGCATTTACAACCAAAGATCCTAAAATAGGATAGGTTTGGTTTCCTGCCTTTCACTACTTCATAGGGGGTCTTGTTTAGCCCTTTAGTGATGGTAGCCCTATTTATAACATGACATGCAGTGTTAACTGCTTCAGCCCAGAAATACTCAGGCAGTGATGTATCACTTAGTAGGGTTCTACCAGCTTCTATCAAGGTCCTATTTTTCCTCTCAGCAATGTCATTTTGCTGAGGTGTTCTAGGTGAAGAGAATTCTTGAAATATCCCAAAGTCTTCACATAGTTTTGTCATGCTTTCAGATTGAAACTCAGTACCATGGTCACTTCTAATTTTGACCACAGTACTATTAAGTTCATTCTGAATTTGCTTGACAAAGCTGTAGAAGACACTAGGTGTTTCAGATTTCTGTCTTAAGAAGAACACCCAGGAAAACCTTGAGTAGTCATCTACAACTACAAGGGTATAGACCTTCCTACCTAAGCTGTGAACTGGCATTGGATCAAAGAGATCCAAATGCAAGAGGTACAAACACCTCACAGCATCTTTGTTATCTATGCTTCTAAAGGTGGATTTAGTCTGCTTGCCCTTTTGACAAGCTGAGCAAATGCCATCTTTAACACACTTAACTTGAGGATCATTCCTCACTAACTCTTTACTAAAGAGTTTTCTAATTGTCTTGTAGTTAAGATGGGCCAGCCTCTTGTGCCATTTGACACAATGAGAGACTGTCTCATCAGCTACAAGACAAACTGGAGAACCATTGTTCTCAATCATAATGTCTAGGCAGTAGACATTTCTCTTCCTATAACCTGTCAAGATGATCTCTTGATCACTTGACCTCTTGATATGACAACCATTTTTAACAAATGAGATGTCATACCCTACATCACTTAACTGACTTATACTTACTAGGTTGTGTTTCAACCCTTTAACATAAGCCACTTGAGTAATGGTAACTAAGTTTGAAGAAATGTTACCAAACCCTTTGATGATTACTTTTTCAGAACCACCAAAGGTCACTTTAGGACCATTTTTGATTGGAATGTAGTCCTTCAGTAGTCCCCTAGTTCCAGTCATATGTCTGGAACATCCACTGTCCAAGTACCATGTAGGGGTATGGCCACTTGGACTCACCTGCAAAACAGATTAATGGACCTTAGAACCCAAAGCAATCTTGGGTCCTTGGTACTTGTTAGTCTGTAACTTGACAAAGCTACCTACTGGCTTTCCACAAGGTAGCTTGCTACTCACCTTGGCACTGGCATTGTACCAACAGTCCATTGCAAAATGGCCAATCTTGCCACAGCACCAGCATTCAAACTTGTTGTACCTTTGCTTAGGTACTGCCTTGGCTGTCTTGACTATAGCAGGTTTGTTGAATGTTGGGGTTTTGCCCTTGGACTTAGACTTGTACTGCTCAGTCCCTGCAGGTCTAACAAAATCCAGTCCAGCCTTGCCTTTATGATGAGCAAATTCATCAATTAAAGGTAGCACTGATTTAGGTTTTGAAAACCTAGCAACAAGCTCTCTTTCTTTCTGAAGATTGATCTCCAGTCTCTTAATTTGATCATTCTTATAGGTGATAGTTCCCATCTGAATCACAGTAATGTGTTTCAGCCTGGCTACCTCATTCAGTTTTTGATCAAATTGTTTCTCAAAATCTGTTGCAACAGCCTTGAGATCTGCAATCTCCTTTGCCTGACTTTTGGCTAGGGTCTTGCTTTTCTTGTAGGCTTGCAACAGTACCTTATATTCATCTATGAGCTGATGAATATCTTCCTCAGACTCAGATATATTCTCATCACTTGATGAAGAAAAATCTGATTATGAACTAGAACAAGAAACTGAATTTAAACTTGAACTTTGTACCTGACTGGGTCCTGGCTGCTCCAGGATTTTGGCACTCTCTGTCAAAGCCATTAGCCCTTGGCAATGACTGTCTTCTTGTTCATAAATTGATTCCAAGATCTCCATGAATTCTTCCTCTTCTTCTTCTGCATACAGCCCTATGTAGGCTTCAGCCTCAGACTTAGTTTCTGAGGAAGATATATCTGATAGAGTCTTCTCCTTCTTAGCAACAAAAGACTTTTCTTTCTTTCCTTTGAAGTGAGTCTTTTTCCTGTCACCAGATTCCTTTCTCTTCTCTGGACAATCTGCAATAACATGGCCCTGTCTATTGCAGCAATAGCAAACAATCATTGAACTAGTTGCCTTGCTTGATTTTGTCCTTTTCTTGTCATTCTTTGAAGACCTCTTTTTCTGATAAGAGTCTTCCTTTCCTTGTGATGTAGAAGGCCTTGACCTCCATTGTTTCTTTTTCAAAAACTTCTGAAAGTGTCTAGTGAAAGCAGCAAAGTCTTCATCACTTTCACTGCTCTTAGACTTTGTGCTGTCAGACTCATCAGACTCTGATTCAACTACCTCTGGAGGTGGAGTTGAAGACTTATTCCTGCACTTTCTGGGAACTTCTGTCTTGAAAGCAACAGTTCTTTCTTTGTGCTCAGTCCTTGTTGATTTCTCCTCCTCTTTTCTCACTGTTAACTGCATCTCATATGACAATAGCTTGCCAAACAGTGTGGGAGGTGGAATTTCCCCCAACTTAGCCATTTCTCTTATTGCACAGATCTTGGTGTCCCAATCTTTGGTTAGGGACCTTAAGAACTTGTCATTTAGTTCATAGTTAGTGAACTCTCTTCCATAAGACATGAGTTCATTAACTATTCTGTAAAATTTCTTATAGCACTCAGTGATGCTATCACTCTTTCCTTGCCTAAAGCTCTCATACTCCTGATTTAGCAAGGACTTCCTATCTTGCCTAACTTCTTCAGAACCTTCCATATAGACAATGAGAGTATCCCACATCTCTTTTGCTGTCTTACAGTGAATTAAGTTCTAAAAAGTGGCATCATCAATGGCACTCACTATTATGTTCTGTGCCCTCTTGTCCATGGTGGCTAGGACAATTTCATCCTTAGTCATCTCAGAGAAATCCTTTGGAGTCCTCTGATTTGCATCCAATACTGAAATCTTCATTGGCACATAAGTCCCTTCCTTAACTGTAATGTAGATTCTAGGGTCAGAGGCTTCCATAAATAGCCTTACCCTCTCTTTCCAGATCCCAAAGATCTCTTTCCTGCATATGGGTAATTTCATGGAACCCAATTACTTGTGATTCTCATAATAACCCATGTTTCTTGATGTTCTTGAATTTCTTGAATCTGTGAATTGCCTTACACTGAATCTGCCAAACAGGATCTCCTCAGACTGTTAGTCCTTGTTTTGAGGAACCTCGCTTTGATACCACTTGAAAGATATGGTACCTAAACACCTAGAGGGGGGGGGGGGGGGTGAATAGGTGACCTAATCCTTTTCTAACTTTGTTGGCAGCCACTCAGTTATTTTACAGAGTTCTAACTACTTTTGCACAACAAACAGCAATAACCAAACATACACAGCACATCCACAACACAACCACAACACAGCACACAGTGTTTTATAGTGGTTCCCCAAGATATGGGTACATCCACTTTCCCACTTCGCCTATCTAGCAGTGTACTAGATTCGGCCAAACTTCTCCACTGTCTCAGAACCCAAATTGTTTCCTACCTCAGGCCCAAAGCCTTACAACTCAGCTTTACCCAAAGCCTACACTCAGCCAATCAAGGTCTACACTCAGCCAATCAAGGCCTACACTCAGAGATCTCAATCTCCTACACTCAGGCCAAATGCCCTACACTCAGCGTTTATAATTTTAGGCTTACAAATCACTCAGATCCAATGGATCCTACAAGTTAAAAAGATATTACAAATGATAACTCTACAACTCAGAATAATAAGAGAGGAGTTGAGAGATTCTTGATGAGTTCTTGGAAGAACTCAGCTGGATCCAATCTGACTTAGCTTTCTTCAAAGCTTCTTGAGTAGAACTGAATAAGACTGAATCCTCTGCAGTTGTTCCTTGACCTCTGCTTCTTAAGAATCAGAATTGAATCTGAATCCTTCTTCTCAGCCTAGTTCCAGAGGCTGATTTCTTGGATGGAGCCCTCTCTCTCCAACTTCTTAGATCTGCACTTGGACTACAAGATCTTCTTATATTGATACTCTGTGTAACACTTTTCTGATTACTTGAGTAATCTGTTCCACTTGTTAATCACTTGATCAACTCTTTCAACTACCACACCCACTTTCTGTAAACTGTGGGTGCCTATTTATAGGCCTTCTTCATGGTAACCGGCTGGTCCGGTTCATAACTGACTTCTGACATCTCTGACAGTTGCTGTAGACCGGCTGGATCGGCAGCTGTCATGTCAACCAGTCACTTCTTGAAAATCTCTAACAGTCAGTAAGTGTCGAGACTTTCTGTCTTTAAGTGTCGACACTTATAGACCAAGTGTCGACACAAGCTTTGTAAGTGTCGACACAAGTCTACAAGGTGTCGACACATATCCTTGTATGTCTCGACACAGATTCTTCTTCATGTGTCGATACTGAAATTGAGTGTCGACACAAGTACTTGTTCTTCTAGCTTTTGCTGAATTCTTCTATGTGTCGACACATCTCCTTTGTGTCGACACATCTTCTTGTGTTGAATCTGTCAAGTGTCGATACTGCTTCTTGGTGTCAACACATAGTCTTCTATGTTGAATCTTGCTGAGTGTCGACACAGCTCCTTGTGTCGACACACCTTCTTGTTGTTGAGACTTCAGCTGAGTGTCGACACATTCCCATAGTGTCGACACTTGTACTTAGAATAATTTGTAGTTCTTTCTGTTCTTTGCTAAGTGTCGACACAGCTCCTTGTGTCGACACTTTCTTCAAGTGTTGAGACTTTTGCTGTGTGTCGACACATTGTTCTGGGTGTCGACACATACTTCAAATGTTGACTCTTCTGTTGAGTGTCGACATATTGTGTTGAGTGTCGACACTTACTTCAAATGCTGACTCTTCTGCATAGTGTCGACACATTGTGTTGAGTGTCGACACTTGTACTTAGACTCTGCAGACTTTTGCTGAGTGTCGACACAGCTCCAAGTGTCGACACTTTCTGGTGTAGACACAGCTTCACTGGGTGTCGACACAGCTCCTTGTGTCGACACCTTCTGTCTGCACTTTTCTTCACTGAGTGTCGACACAGCTCCAAGTGTCGACACTTTCTGTCTGGTGTCGACTCTGCATCCCAGGTGTCGACACAATGACTCCAAGTGTCGACACATCTTGTCTGGGTGTCGACACAAGTCTTCTTAAGTGTCGACACTTTCCCTCTAGGTGTCGACACATGGACTTAGAAACTTTTTGCTTCAGTCCAGTACTTTCTTAACCTGCACAAGTAACTCAAACATACATCAAATACATTATGATGTATATCATTGAGTTGGGTGAGGCTTCTTCAAATCAGGTACATTTGACCAATGTACCCAACACACGTGTCTCTCATAATGACTCAATTATGACTAATCTTCTCCTCTCCTATAAAAGGTCTTGTCTAAACCGACAAACCCTAACAATTCTAATTTATCAAAAAGGATTATTCTAAGAAAGTTTTTGCAGCCGTACTCTCTGAAGAATTTCTGTCTCCTCTCTCTCTCCAAGAAACGAAATCCGCCGCCGCCGCCGTCGAGATTCCCAACCGGCTAGGGTTTTCATTTTCAGAGGATTCATATTAAGAAGATTTTACAGATCCAGATTTCCGCTCAACTCTTCATCCTCTATTCGATCGTGTAAAGTCAACAAGATTCAGATCTGATTTTGCTGAGGTTCTCTTCACCTATCTGATAAAGCCAAAAAGTCTAGAAGAAGAAGATCCTGGCCGATTACTTGCAGATCTGACAAGATTCATTGTTTGTATTTCTTTACAAATTTATTTCATTATTGTAGGAGAAATTTCTCCGAGTGTAGGAGCACTTTTTGTCTCCGAGATTGTAGGAAGTCTTATCCTCCGAGTGTAGATCCATTTTGTGGATCGAGATTGTAGGAACGTTGTTCCGAGGGTATGATTGATTTTCAATCCGAGATAGCATAATAGTTGAGTCTAGTGTATTGCTAGATCGATGAGGGAAAGTGGATGTACCCAAGGTTGGGGAATCACTATAAATCTTTCCTCGTCTGTGTTTGATTGGTAGATAGTTCTGTGCATTGATTTGTAATTTTTTATTCCGCAAAAAAATGCACATCTCACCTATTTACCCCCCTCTAGGTGATTTAGGTAGGCAACTATAAACTTTAAATTGGTGTCAGAGCGAGATTGATCGTTAAAAGGTTAAGACCTTGATCAGATCCTTCAATAGTTGTCTTTTGAGATCTACCAAAAAAATGGACAAGGCTAAAGATTTTTCCAAGCTTCCTTTGTGCACAAAGAATAATTTTCCCATGTAGAAAGAGAGAATCAAGTTCTTTATGGAAGCTGTGGATACAAGGATCTTCATGATAGTTGAAGAAGGTCCTTACATTCCCATGACCGTCTCCACTATAGATCCAACCAAGAAAGTCACAAAGAAACTTATGGATCTAGATAAGGATGAGATTGCACTTGTCTCATTGGACAAAAAAGCAAAAAATATTATAGCATGTGCAGTCGATGATTCAATGTTGCAAAACCTTATTCACTGACAGTCTGCGAAAAAGATGTGGCAGTCATTAGTTACCTTGATGGAAGGTACAAAAGAAGTGAGGGATGATAGAAGATCCCTTCTTAATCTGAAGTATGAAGCTTTTCGACAAGGAAACAAAGATATCATTGCTGTCACCTTTGAGAATTTCTTCAAGATAGTGAATGGGCTAAGGGTCTATGGCAGAGTCATCACTAATGGAGAACTAAATGATAAGTTCTTGAGATCCCTAACTAAGGAATGAGATAACAAGGTCAGTGCCAGAAGGGAGTTTGGAAAACTGGCCAAGACAGATCCTCAAAATCTCTTCGGGAAGCTTATGTCATATGAGCTTCAACTCAAAACTAGGAAGGCTGAAGAAGAGAAGAGCAGGTCTGCATTCAAAGAGAAGTTTGTTGCTTTAAAGGCAGACACATCTAGGTAGACAAATGTTGTCTCTACTACTGCAGCACAAGAAGTTAGTGAAGAAGAAACCTCAGAGCTAAGCACCTCAGGGTCTGAACTATCAGAAGGAGAGTTCTCACTACTCTCACGACATTTCAAGAAATTCTTGAATAAGAAGAAGCAATGGAAAGGGAAGGATTCCTCCTATAGAAGATCACGATGTGATAGTGATCGACAAAAACAAGGCTCAAGCAGTCATGACAGGTATAATTCTAAACAGAACAAACATGTTTCTACTGACATTATTTGTTATTATTGTAATAAGCCAGGACACGTCATCATTGACTGCCCTCACAAGAAGAAGGAGGGTGGTAGAAGAGAGGAAAAGAAGTCCTCGTACAACAAGAAGAGGACAGAGAAGAGCTTAATAGCCAAAAAGGGCAAGACTCTTAGTGACTCTGACTCATCTGAGTCGAGTGAAGAAAAAGAAGACTATTTTGGGCTCATGGCTCAAACAGATGATGAACAAGAGCCCTAGTTCACCGGGAAGGTAAACTCTCACACTCCTCTCTCTGATTCTGAAGTTTCTGAACATGATTGTGAGGATAGCTCTTCTGACGATGAGTCAGAACTCATGACCCAATATAAGGAGTT
Organism: Platanthera guangdongensis; assembly: GCA_039583875.1. Taxonomy (NCBI): domain Eukaryota; kingdom Viridiplantae; phylum Streptophyta; class Magnoliopsida; order Asparagales; family Orchidaceae; genus Platanthera; species Platanthera guangdongensis. Next base: position 131,357,994 of record CM077147.1, on the reverse strand, counting down.
AATTATGGCTTACGAAAAATGTCGCCAAGTCGTGAAAACTCAGGCTAAAGAGATAAAGTCTCTCAAAGCTGAAGAGAGCGCCTTGAGAGAGAAAGTCTCAAAGACTGACTTGCTCGAAGAGAACTTCAATAATGCTATTGAAGAATATAAGAAGGCTCTAGAGCACCTTGATCTTAAAGAGAAAATCATCAAGGAGTTGGAAGAACAACTCGCCGCAGAAAAGAAACTTGTTGAAAGTTTCCCGAAGCCTAAGACTGTTCTTCCATTCATTGCTAAATTCTCAGCTAAGGCCAAGGGTGCTGGACTAGTTCATGAAGAAGCTCCTAGAAAGTCTTCTAGGAGAAACAAGACTCAACGAAAGAATAAGGCTGCCAAAAAGGACTTAGCCAAAGAGAACGGGAAAGCCCCTCAAGATAAGACCACGTTCAAAAAGGTTATATTTCCTTCAAACGAGTTTGATCTTGAATCATCTTACGGACACTTTGCTAGGCCTACCTATGTAGAGCCAAAGTCTCGTTATCAAGGATGGACTCGACGTAGAAACTTTGGTGAAAGTGTCTTTAAGGCACCTTATGAAGAAGTCATTCTTCAGAGCTATGACCTTTTCAATCATGGTCATAACTTCAAAAAGGCACCAAAGGCAAAGCCTGCTGTAGAAAAGCCAGTGAAGGAGAAGAAAACATGTGATTGTAATCATCATGAAGCTTCTTCCTGCAAGAATGTTTCCCCTGCTAGACCACAATTCTAAAAGGTCAAGCAGGAGAACATAAGGCAAAGATACAACAAATTTGACTATTGGTGTTGTGGCAGAATTGGTCACTTTGTCATTGATTGCTGGTTTAATCCTAGAAATGTTGCAACCCCACATATTGTCAATATGAGGAAGACCACTCCTAGTGCTAATATTCGTAGGGGGAGTGTTCTAACCCGAGACCAAGGACCCAAATGTATTTGGGTTCCTAAGGCAAACTGATTGTGATTGCAGGTATGTCCAAAGGCCACTAAAATGCCAATCTTGTATTTGGACAGTGGATGCTCTCGGCATATGACCGGGACAAGAAGCCTAATTCAGAACTTTAAACCAGTCGTGAACGGACCGAAGGTCATCTTTGGAGGTTCAGACTGTGCAATCACTAAAGGCTACGGTATGATTACAAACAGTAATGTATCCTTCTCAGATGTGGCTTACGTTGAAGGTTTGTAATATAACCTTATAAGCATAAGCCAACTATGTGATAAAGGATACATAGTTGAGTTTCACGCTGATAAGTGCTTGATAAAATCTATTGATAATATGGAAACGATTCTATCCGGCACTCGAAGCAGAAACATTTTCTGTTTAAATTTCATTTGTATGGATTCTTCGACACCAGTGTGCTTTTTAGCAAAAGATAGTGCGCCTCTTGGTGACCAATGACACAAGAGACTAGCACATATTAATTACCAAAGTATTAATAAATTATTTTCAATGAACTTAGTACGTGATGCCCCAAATGTCAAGTACGTCCAAGATAGACCTTGTTGTGCATGTGTAAAAGTCAAGCAAATAAGGGCTACCTTTAAAAGTGCCATTGGCAAGGATTCTAATAGATGTCTTCATCTACTGCATATGGACTTGTTTGGTCCACTGCAAATTAGAAGTTTGGGAGGTAAGGATTACACGTTGGTAATTGTTGATGATTACTCGTGCTTTGTATGAGTGTTATTTCTGAAACACAAGTCAGATACCTTCGACATCTTTACTAATTTTGTCAGGCAAGTCCAGAATGAATACAACTACTCCATAGTCAAAATCAGAAGTGACAATGGAACAGAGTTCAAATCTGGGGCCATGAAAGAATTTTGTGAAAGCCTGGGTATCTTTCATGAGTTTTCCTCTCCTCGCACTCCTCAACAAAATGGGGTGGTTGAGAGAAGTAATAGAATGCTCATAGAGGCCTGCAGGACCATGTTGAGTGATGCTTCACTTCCAGAATATTTTTAGGTTGAAGCCGTCAACACTGCATGCCACGTGCAGAATCCAGCCCTCATAAACAAAAACCATGATAAAACACCTTACGAACTTCTGAAGGGAAGGAAACCAACAGTCTCATATTTTAGAATTTTTGGCTGTAAATGCTTCGTGCTAAATAATGGCAAGTATCATACTACTAAGTTTAGCAAAATGAGTTTTGAAGGTATTTTTGTAGGTTACAGTAGCCATAGTAAGGCATGCATGATCTTTAATAGAAAAGACCTAGTCGTGGAAGAATCGATACATGTTGTATTTGATGAGACGAGATTGCTGCAATGCAACTCTTCTAGTGTGCTTATTGAATATGCAGGTGCAAAGCTGAAAGAAATTAGCTTGGATGAACCGTCCGAAGACAAAGGTGAAAAGTTCATCAAGATCACCACTCCAACCCCTATTGGAGAAGCTGATGATCAAGATGAAGAAGTCATCCAGGATGAAGAAGTCACTCCGGTGATAGAAGACAATCCAGATGCAAGGACTCTAGAGCTCAGACATCTGAATGATCACCCCATGGACCAGATCATAGGAGATCCCTGGGATGGTGTCAAAACTCAAAGAGATGCAGATTTTGCAGGGAGCAAAGACGACAGGAAAAGCACTTCCGGGACATGTTAATTCTTTGGAAGAAGACTTATCTCCTGAAGTAGCAAGAAGCAAAACTGTGTGCCAATTTCAACGGCTGAGTCAGAGTACATCTCTGCAGGCAGATGCTGTGCACAGTTACTTTGGATAAAGAATCAGTTTGAGGACTACAACATGAAGTTTGAAAAGATTCCATTGTTTTGCGACTCTTCCAGCGCAATTGCAATAGCCAACAACCCAGTCTCGCACAGTCAGACAAAGCATATAGTGCTAAGGTATCACTTTATCCGGGAGCATGTGGAGCATGGGGACATATACCTTCAATATGTCTTTACAGATATGCAAATTGCAGACATTTTTATGAAGCCGCTGGACGAGACCAAGTTCTCGTTGCTCAAAACAGAACTTGGGATGCTCGACAAAGAAGACTAGAGAAGCTGGATTTTCAAGAAGGCTCAAGGCTCAAAGGTTAGTCAAATACTGAAATTTTTCAAATTCTAACCCTTTCACTTGAGTAAGACACAACCTACTCGAGTAAAAATATGACCTACTCGAGTAGTAGAATGACCTACTCGAGTAGTGGAATGATATACTCGTGTAGTCGACTTGACCTACTCGAGTAGCAGACTGACATACTCGAGTAGTCAACTTCACACACTCTAGTACCTCACTAACCTACTCGAGTACTTTTGTTCATCTACTGGGGGGGGTGAATAGGTGACTTAAATCTTTTTGACTTTTTAGGCAGAATTCAGATTATATCACAGAGTTCTAGTTACTTTATCACAGCAAACAATCAGCAATCACAGAATTCCACAAGCACACAGTGGACACACAGATTTATAGTGGTTCCCTAAGATTTGGGTACATCCACTATCCCCCTTCGCCTATCTAGCAGTGTACTAGATTCGGCCAAACTTCTCCACTATCTCAGATCCTCAGATCTTACACTCGGAACCTCAACCAGGTTCCTACAGCTCTGGCCCAAGGCCCTACAACTCAGCTTCTTCACAAAGCCTACACTCAGCTTCTTCACAAAGCCTACACTCAGCCACCAAGGCCTACACTCAGCCACAACAGGCCTACACTCAGAGATACAAATCTCCTACACTCAGGCACACAGGCCCTACACTCAGCCTTTATAATTACAGGCTTACAAACTCAGATCCCTAAGGATCCTACAAGATAATATGAATACAAAAATGTAAACTCTACAACTCAGAGAAAAGAGAGAAGAGTTGTGAGTTTCTTGATGAGTTCTTGGAAGAACTCTGCTGAGATCAATCTAACTTGGCTTTCTTCAAAGCTTCTTGAATGTAGAACACAATAGGATTGATCTCCTTTGCAGTTGATCCTTGATCTCTGCTACTTAAGATTCAGAACAAAATCTGAACCCTTCTTCTCAGCCTGGTTCCAACGGCTGTCTTCTTGGATGGAGCTCTCTCTCTCTCTCCAACTACTTAGATCTTCACTGGATTCTTCAATGAATATCTAGATCTTCTTTGTATTACTTGATGTGTTGAATATTCTCTTTATGTAGACAGTATAAGCCTATTTATAGGCCTTCTTCATGGTAACCGGCTGGTCTGGTTCATAACTGATTTCTAACAACTCTGATAGGTGCAGTAGACCGGCTGGAATGACAGCTGTCAAGTCATCCAGTCAGTTCTTGAAAAATCTGTAACTGTCTGAAAGTGTCGAGACTGTCTGTCTTTAAGTGTCGACACTTATAGACTAAGTGTCGACACAAGTTGACTAAGTGTTGACAGTAGCCTACAAGGTGTCTACACAACTACTTGTGCTATAGAATGCACCTCTCGACACAGCTTCTTCTTCATGTGTCGACACTAATATTGAGTGTCGACGCAACACTTTGTTCTTCAGCACTTTGTTGCATTCTTGTAAGTGTCGACACAACACCTTTGTGTCGACACATCTTCATGTGTTGAACTTGTTCAGTGTCGACACATCTTCTTGGTGTCGACACATGCCTTCTGTGTTGATACTTGCTGAGTGTCGACACTGCTCCTTGTGTCGACACATTCTTCTTCTGTTGAGACTCTGGCTGAGTGTTGACACATCTCCTTAGTGTCGACACTTGTACTTAGAATTTTGTTGAACTTTGCTAAGTGTCGACACATCTCCTTGTGTCGACACTTTCTTCAAGTGTTGAGTCTTCTGCTGAGTGTCGACACATTCTTCATTGTGTCGACACTTGCCTTCAAGTGTTGAGTCTTCTGCTGAGTGTCGACACTTTCTTCATTGTGTCGACACTTATACTTAGACTCTGCTGACTTTTGCTGAGTGTCGACACAGCCTCCAAGTGTCGACACTTTCTGATGTAGACACAGTTCCTCTGGGTGTCGACACAACTGCTAAGTGTCGACACTGCTTCACTGGGCTTCTCTTCACTGAGTGTCGACACAGCTCCTTGTGTCGACACTTTCTGTCTGGTGTCGACTCTGCATCCCTGGTGTCGACACAAATACTCCAAGTGTCGACACTGCTTGCCTAGGTGTCGACACAAGTTTTCTTAAGTGTCGACACTTTCCCTCTGGGTGTCGACACATGGACTTAGAAACTTTTTCATCTTTCCTGCAAATACTTAACCTGCACAAGGTAACTCAAAATACATCAAATACATTTTGATGTATATCATTGAGTATGGTGAGGCTTCTTCAAATCAGGTACATTAGAACCAATGTACCCAACAATCCCCCCGCCCTATTTGGAGAAGTCATAACCCTTAGTCAATGATATACACCATACAGAATAAAATCATAGCATGATGTAAAGCAGGATTATATAATAGGGCAAACATAAACATGTATTCAACAAAACATGTATACACAGATATCATCTCAGAATAATTATGAAATAGGTTTAACATATAACACATTGTTCTAATAACTTGTCATATTCATTTTCCAAAAGTTTACAAAGTGTTTAACAATCAAAATATTACAACTGTAAACTCAAGAAAAATTCTATTCTAATTCTGATCAGCCTCGTTAATCACAATTCCTTTTCCTGATTGTACTTTGGCTTGAATAGGGGCTTCAGCAACTTCAGTATCAGCAGGCTTCTTGCCTTTCAGATCCTTTTTTTATGCTCTTCAGCTTTAATCTTTTGCCTCTCAAAATAATGATAAGGCTTGGGAAAGTACTTGCTAGGCTCCTGGGCAGTAGGAGGTAGCTTTCCCATCTTTGCCTTTCTCCTGTATTGCACTATGGCTTCTTGGCTTGTTTCATGCTTTCTCCATTCCAATTCAGAAAATCACTTGTTTCTGTCTTGTATATTATCTTTTGCAGCTTTCCATGCAGTTAAGATAATGTTTCTTGAAGTGGGACTCCACTGCTCAAAGTCTGGTCTTTGTTCAGCTTGCTCTCTGAACCTCTTCTTAGACAATCTGGTTTCTTATTCTGCTTGTTCTTTCAGAATAGCTTCTTGTAAAGCCTCAGATACTGGCTCAACCACCTTCTCTAAGATGATATTTTCCTTTCCCTCAGGTGGGCTATACATTGTCTGGATATCAGCTTGTATCATATCAAAATCTGGTGGAGGATAGATTACTTGAGCTACTTCAGGTTGCTCAACTCCAAGATAGGCAGGATTAACTCCAGATTCTGCTACATTATCATCATCACATAAAGGAGGATATCCAAGAGTAGCTCTGATAGAATTAGAAATCCACTTGGCATGATTAGAGCTGGCTTTGACTAACACCCTCTCCCCCTTTATGACTTCTCTTTCCATGTGATCTCTTAGATCATCATTTTGAAATCTTATTTGTGCATTAAGATAATTGACTCCATCCTTGTAGAAAGGTTTTAACCTTTGGATTTTTTCAGTGATGAGCTTCTGAGAGTCTTGTATAGAAGTTGTAACAGCAGTTAAGCTCTCTTGCAAGTGCTTATCAAAAGTTTCTTTGGCTGTGGCACTTTCTGCAGAATGTGCAGTGGCTATATTCTTTATCTCAGTGATAATAGCATTGTGAGAAGTAGTCAAGTTATCATTCATTCTAATTTGATTCTCTAGAACATAGCCTTGCATGACTTCAAGTTCATCCACTTGAGCTTTTATCTTCTCTTGATGTGTAGCCAAGTACACCACTGCATTCCCTCCCTTGTGGAAGCAGTCAGTCATCTCCTTCTTATTGAGATTCATCTCAAATCTTATGGACTTAATGTACTATGCCAGATCAAACTGAAGAGATTTATGTCCTTCATCTACATACTTTTGCAGTGCTTGTCTCTGCTCATCAAGCTTGATTTGTATAGCAACCAGTAGAGAACTGTAATCTACTGTTGGTGCTGGCTGTGATATAGGTTGTGGTGCAATAGTTTGCAATGCCTTCTTATAAGTTTGGCTCCTACTTTTGAAGACTTGGAATTTTCTTTTCTTTGCTCTGGCAGCTTCCTCATCTTTAGATGCTGATGAACTTGCAATATCTACCCTCTCCCTTGGTAGCTCCTCAACTTCCTTGGGCTTCTCAGGTTCTTGCCTTGCAGGTTCTTCAACAATTACTACTTGCTCCCCCTCAACTGGAGCATTCTCCCTCTCAGCAGCAGCACATTCCTTGTCAAAATCTGTTTGATCCAGATTTAGGAAAAGATCTTCCATTGTATATTCTTGTGGAGAATGGGCTGGAGAAATTCTTGACTCATCTACCACTGGATCAGATACTACTTGAACTGTAACAGATGTGTCCTTCATGACAACATCTTGGAGTTGGCTATCAATTTGAGTTTGCTGATTAACATTATTTAAGGAATCAGACAAAACATTATCCTCTATAAGGAAATATAAAGCATTAAGCTCAGTGATTACCTCAAGGATGATGTGGGTTGCTTGCTCACTCTCTAGTGAAGTTCGCTCTTCCACCACTAGAGGCTCCCCCTGGATTTGATCCTGGTGTATTGGGCTAGCTGGTGGTAGCTCTCCCTGCCTTTCTGCAACATTTTGTTGAGCTGGAGACTTCCCAGCATTTCCTTCTACATCCTCATCAGGAGTAAAGACAACTTGCTCTTCACTACCAGAGTTGCTAGAGGAATCCTGAGCCACTGGGGCAGTATTCTTCTTCTTCTTTTGAGGAGTAATTTTCTCTGGTGTGGGCATTTCCTTGGATAAAACTCTATCCCATCTTGAGAATATCCTCATGTCCATCTTTCTCATATGATTGATTTTAGTGCCTGCAGCTTGACTCATAACTTCTGGTATACTACCAGCCAAGTATAGACTTAAGATCCTACCTAAATTGGGTTTCTTCAGACTTTCTTTAATCTTATCAAAGACAATAACAAACCAATCTGTTTTCAATGTGAATATTATCCTTGTCATAATGCTGAACATATGGGCTGATACCCTATCATGCCGTCTAGGCTTACTTAAGATTACCTTGCCAACAATTTCAGAAAGAAATTTCCCCTGGCTATTCATCCCCTTTCTATTGAAGACAGAACCAATTTTAATCTTTGCATCCAGTCCACACCATGTTAATGCTTCTCTGGTCTTAGAAGCAGTTACCTCATCCTCTTCTTTTGTCCTTGGTAGATTTAGGACTTTTCTCAAACTTTTAGGTGATACCTTCACCTTTTCACCATGAACCCTAGACTTGATCTTGAGTCCAGATTCATCTACTTTAGCTCCATTCAGGAATTCTAAGACTTCTTTCTTCCAGATTTTAGTCGGCTCTGAAACAAGAAATTCTAACCCCGAGTCTGCAACTAGGGTTACCACATTCTTGATCTCTGGGCCTGCATCATCAAACGCATGTTGCACCAGTTCGTAGCCTTCATTGACGTTCTCCTCGAGCTTTGGAGCCATTAGGGTTTGAAGAATTTGACAGGAGAGAAGAGAGGTGCCGACACACAAGTTTGGTCTCGAAACTTTAGTGAGCGTGTCGACAGACAATGGAGAAATTCTATTTATATCTTTCTAGGTTTGAAGATGAAAAGGCGGGTTAACTAACTTAAATTGTGTCGACACTGTGGAAAAGTGTCGACACAGACTTATAATGTCTCGACACCTATGTGTCGACACAAGTTTAGTCAACAGAATATATGTGTCGACACTTGTTTATGTGTCGACACCGCTTAACTCGACATTTAGTCGAGACTTTACTTAGATAATTCTGAGTAAACACTAAGTATCGACACCACCTTGGATGTGTCGACACCTACTTATCATGTGTCGACACTAATTTTCTGAAGTGTCGACACCAACTTCCTAGAAGTGTCGACACCTTTTCCCTGAAGTGTTGACATCACTTTTCTGTGTCGACACAGATATCTTTGTGTGTCGACACCATTTTACTTAGCCATTTCTATAAACTTATTCTAAGTTTATCATACCTAGTTCAATTTTAAACCTATTGAACTTAGTTTTTTCTAAGGGCTTAGTATACATATCAGCTAGTTGATTATCTGTTCTAACATATTCCAGTAAAATATCTTCTTTTTCTACATGTTCTCTAAGAAAATGATATTTTATTTCAATATGTTTAGTTCTACTATGGGAAACAGGATTGTTTGCAATTAATATAGCACTAGTAGAATCACAAAAGAGTGGAGTTCTACTTACCTGAATTTCATAGTCCTCAAGCTGATGTTGTATCCATAGAAGTTGAGCACAGCAACTTCCTGCAGCCACATATTCTGATTCTACAGTGGAGATAGCCACACTTGATTGCTTTTTGCTACTCCATGAAATAAGTCTTCCACCTAGGAATTGACAGGTTCCAGTTGTGCTTTTTCTGTCTTCTTTGCATCCTGCAAAGTCTGCATCTAAATAACCTGTTAGTTCAAAATCCCCATTCCTAGGGTACTAAAGGCCTAGATAAGGAGTGCCCTTTAGATATCTCAATATCCTTTTGACTGCTGTCAAATGAGACTCCTTAGGGCATGCTTGATACCTAGCACAGACACATGTAGCATACATGATATCTGGTCTACTTACAGTCAAATAGAGTAGGGAGCCAACTATCCCTCTATACAAAGTCTCATCTACAGGTTTCCCTGCATCATCTTTGCTAAGAGACATACTTGACCCCATAGTAGTCTTCATGGTACTGGATGAATCCATACCATACTTCCTTATGAGTTCTAGGGTGAACTTAGACTGGCATATAGATAAACCATTCTCAGTATGTCTAACTTGGAGACCCAAGAAGAACTTAAGTTCCCCCATACTACTCATCTCAAATTGTCCTTGCATTAGTTTTGCTAACTTTTTGCAAAGACAACTTTCAGTAGACCCAAATATTATGTCATCTACATATATTTGGACTAGTATTACTTTGCCTCTGGATTCCCTAAGGAATAGAGTCTTGTCTATTTTCCCCCTTGTGAACTTATTCTCAATGAGGAAACTAGACAGGGTTTCATACCAAGCCCTAGGGGCTTGTTTTAACCCATATAATGCTTTCCTAAGTCTATAGACATGATTAGGTTGAGTTGAATCAATAAAACCTGATGACTGTTCTACATAGACTTCTTCCTTTAGATTACCATTCAGAAAGGCTGACTTTACATCCATTTGGTAAACTTTAAATCCTTGATAGGTTGCATAGGCCAGGAACATCCTTATGGCTTCCAGTCTGACTACTGGAGCAAAGGTTTGATCAAAGTCAATACCTTCTTCCTGCCTATATCCTTTAGCAACCAATCTTGCTTTGTTCTTAATGATGACTCCATGTTCATCCATCTTATTCCTAAAGATCCACTTGGTTCAAATTATGTTGTGGTCTTTTGGTTTAGGAACAAGCTCCCAGACCTTGCACCTCTTGAACTGATTCAGCTCTTCTTGCATTGCCTCAATCCAATGAGGGTCTAGGATGGCTTCTTCAAACTTCTTTGGCTCAACTTGGGATAGAAAACTGGAGTAGAGTGCTGCACTCAGATGTCTGCTCCTTATTTGTACCCCTTATCTTAGATCACCAATGATTTGATCTGCTGGATGATCTTTTAGATGCCTATTGGCTGGAGGCATCCTGGCTTCAGGTTGAACTTCTTCAACTTTTCATCTTGCTGTACTCCTTGAACTTATTCTGCATTAGGTACATGTAGTACTCCCCCTGGAGAGCAGCCACTATCTTCTACTTGCTGTCTTGCAGTAGGTTCTTCTTCAATAGTGAGCTTGTCCATCTTCTTAGTTATACCTGTGGAGCTGCATATACTACTAGACAACTCATTGTTAATAAGTCTAGTTTCATCAAATACTACATGTACAGACTCTTCTACAACTTGAGTAGACAAGTTGTAGACTCTATAAGCCTTATTATTGTTGCTGTACCCAACAAAGATCCCCTCTTGGGACTTGGCAGCAAACTTAGTCAAGTAAGACTTTCCATTGTTAAGTATAAAGCACTTACAACCAAAGATCCTGAAATAGGATAGGTTTGGTTTTCTGCCTTTCACAACCTAATAGGGTGTCTTGTTGTGGCTTTTAGTAATGGTAGCCCTATTAATAACATGGCATGCAATATTAACTGCTTCAGCCCAGAAATATTCTGGTAGAGATATATCACTTAATAGGGTTCTACCAGCCTCAATCAAGGTTCTATTTTTCCTCTCAGCAATGCCATTTTGCTGAGGTGTTCTTGGTGACGAAAAATCTTGAAATATCCCAAATTCTTCACATAGTTTTGCCATACTATCAGACTGAAATTCAGTACCATGGTCACTTCTTATATTGACCACTGTACTGTCTAATTCATTCTGAATTTGTTTGACAAAGCTATAGAAGACACTAGGTATTTCAGATTTCTGTCTAAGGAAGAACACCCAGGAAAACCTTGAGTAGTCATCTACAACTACAAAGGTATAGACCTACCTACCTAGGCTGTGAACTGGCATAGGACCAAAGAGATCCATATGCAAGAGGTATAAACACCTCACAGCATCTTTGTTTTCAATGCTTCTAAAGGTGGATCTAGTCTGCTTGCCCTTTTGACAAGCTGAGCATATTCCATCTTTAATACACTTAACTTGAGGACCATTCCTCACTAACTCTTTGCTAAAGCGTTGTCCAATTGTCTTGTAATTTAGATGGGCTAGCCTCTTGTACCATTTGACATAATGAGAGACTTTCTCATCAGCTACAAGACACACTGGAGAACCATTGTTCTCAACCATAATGTCTAGGCAGTAGACATTCCTTTTTCTATAACCAGTCAAAATGATCTCTTGATCATTTGACCTCCTGATATGACAACCATCTTTGACAAATGAGATGTCATATCCTACATCACAAAATTGACTTATACTAATAAGGTTATGTTTCAAACCTTTAACATAGGCCACTTGTGTAATTGTAATATAGGAGTTAGATATGTTACCAAAACCCTTGATGATTCCTTTTTCAGAACCACCAAAGGTGACTTTTGGACCATCCTTGATGGGTGTGTAGTCCTTTAGCAAACCCATTGTTCCAATCATGTGTCTGGAACATCCACTGTCCAAGTACCATATTGGGGCATGACCACTTGGACTCACCTGCAAAACAGATTAGTGAACCTTAGAACCCAAAGAATTCTTGGGTCCTTGGTACTGGTTAGTTTGCTTCCTAACAAAGCTACCTGCAGGTTTTCCAACAGGCAGTTTGCTACTCACTTTGGCACTAGCATTGTGCCAACAATCCATGCAAAGTGGCCTACCTTGCCACAGCACCAACACTCAAACCTATTGTACCTTTGCTTAAGTACATTCTTAGCTGTTTTATTTACAGCTGGCTTGTTGAGAGCTGGGGCTTTGCCCTTGGACTTGGACTGAACAGTCCTAGCTGGTTTAGTAAACCCCAGTACAGCTTTACCTTTTTGATGAACAAATTCATCAATTAAGGGTAGAACAGACTTTGGTTTAGAAAACCTAGCAACTAAATCTCTCTCCTTCTGAAGACTAATCTCCAAACTTTTGATTTGATCATTCTTAAATGATATAGTCCCCATCTGAATCACAGTTATGTGCTTCAGTCTGGCTATTTCATTTAGCTTTTGATCAAACATTTTCTCAAAATCAGTTGCAGCAACTTTGAGACTAGAAATTTCCTTTGCCTGACTCTTGGCTAGGGACTTGCTCTTCTTAAAAGCTTGCAACAGAACTTTATATTCATCTATCAATTGATGAATATCCTCCTCAGACTCAGATGCACTCTCATCACTTGATGATGATGAATCTGATTCTGAACTAGCATAATAAATTGAACTAAAAGAACAATTTTGTACCTTACTAGGTCCAGACTGCTCCTGGATTTTGTCACTTTCTGTTAATGCCATCAGTCCTTGACACTGACTGTCCTCTTGTTCATATATAGAGTTCATAATCTAGATGAACTCTTCTTCTTCTTTCTCAGCAAACAGTCCTATGTATGCTTCAACATCTGACTCAGTTTTTGATGAAGAAATGTCTGACAGGCTCTTATCCTTTTTGGCAACAAAAGATCTTTCCTTCTTGCCCTTGAATTGACTCTTTTTCTTATCATTAGACTCCTTCCTTTTCTCTGGACAGTCTGCAACAACATGTCCTTGTCTATTACAGCAATAACATACAATTTTTGATAGAGTTGCTTTGCTAGACTTGGTCTTTTTCCTGTCTTTCTTTGATGACTTCTGGTTCTGATAATAGTCATCTTTTCCATGCGAAGTAGATGGCTTTGTCCTCCACTGTTTCTTCTTTAAGAACTTCTGAAAGTGTCTTGTAAAGACTGCAAAGTCCTCATCACTTTTGTTGGGTACATTGGTCAAATGTACCTGATTTGAAGAAGCCTCACCTAACTCAATGATATACATCAGAATGTATTTGATGTTTGTTTGAGTTACTTGTACAGGTTAGATATACACTGGACTGAAGCTGAAAATTTCTAAGTCCATGTGTCGACACCCAGAGGCAAAGTGTCGACACTTGAGAAAGCTTGTGTCGACACCCAGACATGCAGTGTCGACACTTGGAGTCATTGTGTCGACACCTGGGAAGAAGTGTCGACATCAGTCAGAAAGTGTCGACACTTGGAGCTGTGTCGACACTCAGTGTAGAAGAATGCAGAAAAGCTGTGTCGACACTTAGCAGAAGTGTCGACACCCAGAAGAGTGTGTCTACACCAGAAAGTGTCGACACTTGAGGTAAGTGTCGACACTCAGCAAAAGTCTACAGATTCTAAGTACAAGTGTCGACACTCAACACAATGTGTCGACACTATGCAGAAGACTCAGCACTGGAAGTAAGTGTCGACACTCAACACAATGTGTCGACACTTAGCTAAAGACTCAGTATTTGAAGAATGTGTCGACACTCAGCACAATGTGTCGACACACCACCAGAAGAGTCAACATTTAAAGAATGTGTCGACACTCAGCACAATGTGTCGACACATAACCAGAAGACACAACACTTGAAGAAAGTGTCGACACAAGGAGCTGTGTCGACACTTAGCAAAGAACAGAAAAGTTGTAAAATATTCTAAGTATAAGTGTCGACACTATGGGAATGTGTCGACACTCAGCTGAAGAATCAAGAATGAAGACTTGTGTCGACACCAAGAAGCAGTGTCGACACTTGACAGTTTCAACACATGAAGATGTGTCGACACAAAGGAGATGTGTCGACACTTAGAAGAATACAGTTAAAGAATGAAGTACAAGTACTTGTGTCGACACTCAATTTCAGTGTCGACACATGCAGAAGAAACTGTGTCGAGACATACAAGGAATTGTGTCGACACCTTGTAGACTTGTGTCGACACTTACACAACATGTGTCGACACTTGGTCTATAAGTGTCGACACTTAAGAACAGAAAGTCTCGACACTAACTGACAGTTAGAGAATTTCAAGAAGTGACTGGTTGACATGACAGCTGCCAATCCAGCCGGTCTACAGCAACTGTCAAAGAAGTCAAAAGTCTGTTATAAACCGGATCAGCCGGTTACCATAAAGGAAGCCTATAAATAGGCACCCACAGTTTACAGAATAAAGTGGTTAAGTAGTTAAGTAGTTCACAATCATTACATGTTGTGAGAATAACTGAAGAGGTTGATCAGATTAAATCAAGAAGTGATACACTGAGGATCAACACAAGAAGATCAGGCAGTCCAACTGCAGATCTAAGAAGTTGGAGAGAGAGAGCTCCATCCAAGAATTCAGTCTTTGGAACTAAGGCTGAGAAGAAGAATTCAGAGTCATCTGGATTTCAAGAAGCAGAGGTCAAGGATCAACTGCAGAAGATTCAGACTAATTCAGTTCTACTCAAGAAGCTTTGAAGAAAGCTAAGTCAGTTTGGATCAAGCTGAGTTCTTCCAAGAACTCTTCAAGAAACTCTCAACTCCTCTCATCTTTTCTGAGTTGTAGAGTTAGCATTTGTATTTCTATTTTAAACTTGTAAGATCCATTGGATCTGAGTGATTGTAAGCCTATTTTATAAAGGCTGAGGGTAGGGCTTGGTGCCTGAGTGTAGGAGTTGAAGAACTCTGAGTGTAGGCCTTTAATTGGCTGAGTGTAAGCCTTGATTGGCTGAGTGTAGGCCTGGGTGGCTGAGTGTAGGCCTTTTGGCTGAGTGTAAGGCTTTGGGCCTGAGGTAGGAACCTTGTTGGGTTCTGAGCTAGTGGAGAAGTTTGGCCGAATCTAGTACACTGCTAGATAGGCGAAGGGGGAAAGTGGATGTACCCAAAGATTGGGGAACCACTATAAATTAGTGTGTCTGCTGTGCTGTGCTGTGAATTGACTGCTTAATTTCTGTATTTGCTGTTAGCTGTAGTAATCCTGTGAAAAACTGTTGTGCTGTCAAACAAAAGTTAAAAAAGGTTTAGGTCACCTATTCACCCCCCCCCCCCCTCTAGGTGTTTAGGTACCATATCTTTCAAGTGGTATCAGAGGGAGGTTCCTCAAAATCAGGACTAACTGTCTGAGGAGATCCAGTTTGGCAGATTCAGTATAAGTCAGGAAACAGGAAACAGTTTCAAGAAAATCAAGAACATGGGTTCTTCAGAGAATCATAAGGAGTTGGGTTCAATGAAACTACCTATATGCAGAAAAGAGATATTTGGGATCTGGAAAGAGAGGGTTAGGCTTTTTATGGAAGCCTCTGACCCTAGGATATACATCACAGTCAAAGAAGGGCCATATGTGCCCATGAAGATTTCAGTATTGGATGCAAATCAGAGGACTCCAAAGGATTTCTCTGAAATGACCAAGGATGAGATTGTCCTAGCAACAATGGACAAAAGGGCACAGAACATCATAGTTAGTGCAATTGATGATGCCACCTTCCAGAACCTTATTCACTGTAAAACTGCAAAAGAAATGTGGGACACCCTCATTGTCTATATGGAAGGTTCTGAAGAAGTAAGGCAAGATAGGAAGTCCTTGCTTAATCAAGAATATGAGAGCTTTAGGCAAGGAAGAGGAGATAGCATCACTGAATGCTACAAGAAATTTTATAGAATTGTAAATGAACTCATGTCATATGGAAGAGAGTTCACAAACTATGAGTTGAATGATAAATTCTTAAGGTCCCTAACCAAAGACTGGGACACCAAGATCTGTGCCATCAGAGAAATGGCAAAGTTGGGAGAAATTCCTCCTCCCACACTTTTTGGCAAGTTGTTATCTTATGAGATGCAATTGTCAGTAAGAAAAGAAGAAGAAAAGTCAACAAGGACTGAATACAGAGAAAAGACTGTTGCCTTTAAGTCAGATGTACCCAGAAAGAGCAGGACCAAGTCATCAACTCCTCCTCCTGAGGTAGTTGAATCAGAATCTGAAGAGTCAGAAAGTACAAAATCTACAAGCAGTGAAAGTGATGAAGACTTTGCTGCATTCACCAGACATTTTCAGAAGTTCCTTAAGAAGAAACAGTGGAGGTCTAGACCTTCATCTTCCAAAGGGAAGGAAGTTCAGTATCAGGAAAAGAAGCCTTCAAAGAAGGACAAGAAAGGGACCAAGACAAGTAAGGCAACTGGATCCAAGATAATTTGTTACTGCTGCAATAGACAGGGCCATGTTATTGCAGACTGTCCTGAAAGAAGGAAAGAATCCAGTGACAAAAAGAAAACACACTTCAAAGGAAAGAAGGAGAAGTCCTTTGTTGCAAAGAATGAGAAGACTCTTTCAGATATGTCTTCTTCAGACACTGAGACAGATGCTGAAGCCTATATTGGGCTATTTGCTGAAGAAGAAGAAGAGTTTATGCAGATCATGGAATCTATCTATGAGCAAGAAGACTGTCAAAGCCAAGGACTGATGGCTTTGACTGAAAGTACCAAAAACCTGGAGCAGCCAGGACCCAGTCAGGTACAAGGTTTAACTCAAAGTTCTGATTCCAGTTCTAGTTCAGAGTCAGATTATTCTTCATCAAGTGATGAGAATATATCTGAGTCTGAGGGAGATATTCATCAACTCCTAGATGAATATCAAGTACTATTGCAAGCCTATAAGAAAAGCAAGACCCTAGCCAAAAATTTGGCCAAGGAAATTGCTGATCTCAAGGCAGCTGCAATAGATTATGAGAAGAATTATGATCAAAAACTGAATGAAGTGGCCAGGCTGAAACACATTACTGTGATTCAGATGGGTACTATTACATTTAAGAATGATCAAATTAAGAAACTGGAGATTAATCTTCAGAAGGAGAAAGAGCTAGTAGCTAGGTTTTCAAAACCTAAATCAGTGCTACCCTTGATTGATGATTTTGTTCATCATAAAGGAAAGACTGGACTGGGTTTTGTTAATCCAGCTAGGACTGTTCAGGATCAGTCCAAGTCCAAGGGCAAAGCCCCAACATTCAACAAGACTGCTGTAGTTAAGACAGCTAAGTCAGTACCTAAGCAAAGGTACAACAAATTTGAATGTTGGTGCTGTGGCAAGGTTGGCCACTTTGCTTTGGACTGTTGGCACAATGTTAGTGCCAAAGGTAGTAGCAAGATTACCTGTTGGAAAGCCAGCAGGTAGCTATGTAAGTTGCAAACTAACAGTTACCAAGGACCCAAGTTTAAACCATTGGGTTCTAAGGTTCATTAATTTGTTTTGCAGGAGAATCCAAGTGGCCATACCCCTACATGGTACTTGGATAGTGGATGTTCCAGACACATGACTGGAACTAGGGGACTACTGAAGGACTACATCCCAATCAAAAATGGTCCAAAGGTGACCTTTGGTGGTTCTGAAAAAGGAATCATCAAAGGGTTTGGTAACATTTCTTCTAACCTTGTTACCATTACTCAAGTGGCTTATGTTAAAGGTTTGAAACATAACCTCATTAGTATAAGTCAATTAAGTGATGTAGGGTATGACATCTCATTTGTTAAAAATGGTTGTCATATCAAGAGGTCAAGTGATCAAAAGATCATTTTGACAGGTTATAGGAAGAGAAATGTCTATTGTTTAGACATTATGGTTGAGAACAATAGTTCTCCAGTTTGTCTTGTAGCTGATGAGACAGTCTCTCAATGTGTCAAATGGCACAAGAGGCTTGCTCATCTTAATTACAAGACTATTGGCAAACTCTTTAGTAAAGAGTTAGTGAGGAATGGTCCTCAAGTTAAGTGTGTCAAAGATGGCATTTGCTCAGCTTGTCAAAAGGGCAAGCAGACTAAATCCACCTTTAGAAGCATTGACAACAAGGATGCTGTGAGGTGTTTATATCCTCTTGCATATGGATCTATTTGGTCCAATGCCAGTTCACAGCTTAGGTAGGAAGGTCTACACCTTTGTAGTTGTTGATGACTACTCAAGGTTTTCCTGGGTGTTCTTCTTAAAGCAGAAATCTGAAACACCTAGTGTCTTCCAAGTTTTGTTAAGCAAATTCAGAATGAATTGAACTGTACAGTGGTCAAAATTAGAAGTGACCATGGTACAGAGTTTCAATCTGAAAGCATGACAAAACTATGTGAAGACTATGGGATATTTCAAGAATTCTCTTCACCTAGAACACCTCAGCAAAATGGCATTGCTGAAAGGAAAAATAGAACCTTGATAGAGGCTGGTAGAACCCTATTAAGTGATTCATCACTGCCAGAATATTTCTGGGCTGAAGCAGTTAACACTGCATGCCATGTGATAAATAGGGCTACCATCACTAAAAGGTTAAACAAGACCCCCTATGAAGTAGTGAAAGGCAGGAAACCAAATCTATCCTATTTTAGGATCTTTGGTTGTAAATGCTTCATACTTAACAATGGGAAGTCTTACTTAACTAAGTTTGCTGCCAAATCCCAAGAGGGAGTGTTTGTTGGGTACAGCAGTAATAGTAAGTCTTATAGAGTCTACAACTTGACTACACAAGTTGTAGAGGAGTCTGTGCATGTAGTTTTTGATGAGACACTTCTTATTAACAATGAGTTGTCTAGTAGTGTGTGCAGCCCCACAGGTCTTTCTAAGAAGATGGACAAGCTAACCATAGAAGATGTACCTGCTGCAAGACAGCAAGTAGAAGAAGATGGCTTATGTCCAGGGGGAGAACTACATGTACCAGGAGCTGAAGAAGTTCAAGGAACTCAGCATGATGAAGATGCTGAAGAAGTACAACCAGAAGTAAGGATGCCTCCAGCCAACAGGCATCTAAGAGATCATCCAGTGGAGCTGATCATTGGAGATCCAAGACAAGGTGTTCAGACAAGGAGCAGAAATCAGAATGCTGCAGTATATTCAAGTTTTCTGTCTCAAATAGAACCAAAGAAATTTGAAGAAGCAATACAAGATCCACAGTGGACTGAAGCTATGCAGGAAGAGCTAAACCAGTTCAAGAGGTGCAAGGTTTGGGACTTAGTTCCTAAGCCTAAAGATCACAATGTGATAGGAACAAAGTGGATCTACAGAAACAAGTTAGATGAACAAGGAGTCATCATTAAGAATAAGGCAAGATTGGTTGCAAAAGGATATAGGCAAGAAGAAGGTATTGATTTTGATCAAACCTTTGCTCCAGTAGCCAGACTGGAAGCCATAAGGATGTTCTTGGCCTATGCAACCTACCAAGGATTCAAAGTATACCAAATGGATGTGAAGTCAGCATTCCTTAATGGTAATTTAAAAGAAGAAGTATATGTGGAGCAGCCTTCAGGTTTTGTTGATCCTACTCTTCCACATTATGTCTATAGACTTAGGAAAGCATTGTATGGGTTAAAGCAAGCTCCTAGAGCTTGGTATGAAACCCTATCTAGTT
Organism: Platanthera guangdongensis; assembly: GCA_039583875.1. Classification (NCBI taxonomy): domain Eukaryota; kingdom Viridiplantae; phylum Streptophyta; class Magnoliopsida; order Asparagales; family Orchidaceae; genus Platanthera; species Platanthera guangdongensis. Next base: position 131,338,252 of record CM077147.1, on the reverse strand, counting down.
TCCTCATTGAGAACAAGTTCACAAGGGGGAAAATAGATAAGACTCTATTCCTTAGGGAATCTAGAGGCAAAGTAATACTTGTCCAAATATATGTAGATGACATTATATTTGGGTCTACTGAAAGTAGCCTTTGCAAAAAGTTTGCAAAGCTTATGCAGAGTCAATTTGAAATGAGTAGTATGGGAGAGCTGAAGTTTTTCTTGGGTCTCCAAGTTAAACAGACTGAAAGTGGATTATCCATATGTCAGTCTAAGTTCACCCTAGAACTCATAAGGAAATATGGTATGGATTCCTCCAGTACCATGAAGACTCCTATGGGGTCAAGTATGTCTCTAAGCAAGGATGATGCAGGGAAACCTGTGGATGAAACCTTGTATAGAGGGATAGTTGGCTCCCTACTATACTTGACTGCAAGTAGGCCTGACATTATGTATGCTACATGTGTTTGTGCCAGGTATCAAGCCTGCCCCAAAGAGTCTCACTTGACTGCAGTCAAGAGAATCTTGAGATATCTAAAGGGCACACCTTATCTAGGCCTCTGGTACCCTAGGAATGGAGATTTTGATCTAACAGGCTATTCAGATGCAGACTTTGCAGGATGCAAAGAAGATAGAAAGAGCACAACTGGATCCTGTCAATTCCTAGGTGGAAGACTCATTTCATGGAGTAGTAAGAAGCAAACCAGTGTGGCCATCTCCACAGCTGAGTCAGAATATGTAGCTGCAGGAAGTTGCTGTGCTCAACTTCTGTGGATTCAACATCAGCTAGAAGACTATGGATGTCAGGTAAGTAGAACTCCACTTTATTGTGATTCTACAAGTGCTATTTCCATAGCTAATAACCCTGTATCACATAGTAGAACTAAACATATTGAGATAAATATCACTTTCTTAGGGAGCATGTAGAAAGAAATGATATTGCACTTGAATATGTTAAAACAGATAATCAGATAGCTGATATGTTTACTAAGCCCTTAGAAGAAGCTAAGTTTAATAGGTTCAAAATTGAACTAGGTATGATAAACTTAGACTAAGTATACAGAACAAAAATTGGCTAAGTAAAAAGGTGTCGACACATAGACAAGTCTATGTCGACACAGAATAGTAAGTGTCGACACTTCAGGAAAATGGTGTCGACACATCTAGGAAGTTAGTGTCGACACTTCAGAATGTTAGTGTCGACACATGTCGAGTAGGTGTCGACACATCCAATAAAGTGTCGACACTTAAGTTTTACTCAGAATTTTTCTAAGTAAAGTCTCGACACATGTCGAGTATAGTGGTGTCGACACTTAACCAAGTGTCGACACATAAAATCTGTTGACTAAATTTGTGTCGACACATGTGTGTCGAGACATTATAAGTCAGTGTCGACACTTATTGACAGTGTCGACACATCATTAGAAATTCATCCCGCCTGTTCGTCTTCAAACAAGAAAGGTATAAATAGGGTTCTGTCTTTGATTGTCGACACGCTTTCAAAGTTTCGAGACCTAAACTCTTGTGTCGACATTTCTCTCATCTCAAGACTAATTCTCAAACCCTAATGGCTCCCAAGCTGGAAGAGAACGTAAACGAAGGCTATGAGCTTGTGCGAGGCGCATTCGACGACAGCGATCAAGAAATCAAATCAGTGATAACCCTAATTGCCAATTCAGGATTGGAGTTCTTGGTTTCAGAACCAACGAAGAATATGGAAGAAAGAAGTCTTGAATTTCTTACTGGCGCGTCTGTAGATGACTCAGGCTACAGAATTAAGTCAAGGGTGCATGGCACCAAGGTCAAATTTCACCCAAGTCTTTGAGAAAGGTACTTCAGCTACCTAAAGTTCAAGAAGAAGAGGAAGTAACTGCTTCTAAGACCAGGGAAGCTCTTACTTGGTGTGGACTGGATCCAAAGATGAAGGTGGGATCAGTCTTTAACAGAAAGGGTATGAATAATCAAGGCAAGTTCTTGTCAGAAGTAGTGGGCAAGGTTATACTGAGCAAGACCAGGAGGGCATGACAGGGTGTCTGCCTCCATGTTTGAAGTCATGACCAGAATCATCTTCAATCTGAAAACAGACTTGGTCAATGGTGGTTTATGAAAAGTAAAAGAAAGCCTGAAGAAGCCCAATCTGGGCAGGATACTAAGTCTCTACCTGGCTGGATCAATTCCAGAGGTAATGAGCACTGCTGCAGGAACTAAGATCAATCATATGAGGAGAATGGACTCAAGGATATTCTCTAGATGGGAAAGGGTGCTGGTGTCAAAGGAATTGACCACCCCTGAAAACAAGCTTCTAAGAAAGACTCTCCTCCCAGGAAGAAGAGGAAGACTGCTGCTGTGCCTCAAGAGTCCTCCAGCAGCTCAGGCAGTGAAGAACATGTGGTCTTCACTCCTGAAAGTCCAGAAGATGTGGCTGCAGAGAAGACACCTGCTCCTCAGGAGGCAGCTGACATCCAGGGGGAGCTTCCAGGTGTAGCAGAACCATCTACACTGGAGAGTGAGCAAGCCACCCTCCTCATTCAAGAGGTACTTGTTGACCTTAATACTTTGAATTTTCTATAATAAATTCTGATTTGTCTGATGACCATCAGCAAAATCAGCCAGCAAGTACAACCAGATGTTGTTCTTCCAGACACATCTGTTGTGATACCTGATAAAGAAGTTGAAGAACCAAGTACATCTCCTGCACAGTCTCCAGCAGAATATACAATGGAAGATCTCTTTTTGAACTTAGATCAAGAAGATTTTGATATGGAAAAGAATGCTGCTGATGCAGTAAAGGATGCTGCTGCTGAGGGGGAGAATTTGGATATTCAAGAAGAGCCTATAAGGCTAGATACTGAGAAGGCACAAGATGTGCATACTGAAAAACAATCCAGCCCTAAGGATAGGGTGGATATAGCCAGTACATCAGAATCTGAAGATGATGAAGCTGAGCAAGCTAAGAAAAAGAAGTTCTTTGTTTTCAAAAGAAGGAGCCAGAGCTATAAGAAGGCTCTCCAAACTGTTGCTCAACACTCACTGTTCAACAAGCTCCATCAACTGATTATACAAGCTCTAATGCTTGCAATGCAAATAAAGATGGATGAGCAAAGGAGGCCATAGAGAAATATATTGATGAGGGCCAAAAAGCTCTACAATCTGATCTGGCTCAAGAAATCAAATCAATCAAGGTTTGAAATGAACCTTAATAAAAGGAAATGACTGAATTGTTTTACAAGGGTGCTAATGCAGTGGTCTATCTGGCTAAACATCAAGAAATCATCAAAGAGAAGGTAGATGATATAGCACTCAAGCAAGGCTATGTGCTGGAGAATCAGTTGAGGATGAATGATAACTTGACTGCATCTCACAATGCAATAGTCACTGAACTCAAGAATAAGTCTGATGAACCATCAACCTCCTTCTGCTGCTGCCAAAGCTGATTTTGATAAACTATTTCAAGCAGAGATTGCTGCTGTACAGACTGCAATAAAGACTCACAGAAGGTCATTTCAGAACAGCTTACAAAGCTTAGACCTTTCTTTAAAGAGGGCATAAGGTATTTGGATAGCCAAATCAGATTCCAGAAAGATGATGTGAGAGATCATGTAGGCCCAAGAAGTCATAAAGGGGGAGAGAGTGTTAGTCAAGGCCAGTTCTGAGCATGCAAAATGGATTTCAAATTCTATCAGGGCTACACTTGGATATCCTCCCCTGTGTGATGACAATGAAGTAGCTGAATCTGGTATTCAAATGCATATCTTGGAGGTGAGCAACAGGCAGTGGCTGATGTAATCTATCCACCTCCAGATTTTGAAATGATTCATGCAGATATAAGCACAATGTATAGTCCAACTGCTGGCAAGCCTAATATTATTCTGGAAAAGGTTGTTCAACCTATCACAGCTGCAATGCAAGAGGCTTTGGACAAAGAAGAAGAAACTAGGCTGTCAAAGAAGAAGTTTAGGGAAATTGCTGAGCAAAAGCCAGATTTTGAACAATGGAGCCCTACTTCTAGAAACATAATTCTCACAGCCTGGAAAGCTGCCAAGGACAATGCCCATGAGAGGAACAAGTGGTTCTCAGAGGCTGAATGGAGAAAGCATGAGAGTAGGCAGGAAGCAATTGTCCAATATAGAAGGAAGGCTAAGTTAGGAAAGCTACCTCCAACAGCTGTGGAGCCTAGCAAGTACTTTCCTAAGCCCTATCATTATTTTGAAAGACAAAAGATCAAGGCTGAAGAACAGAAGAAGAAGGACTCCAAAGGGAAGAAGACTGCTGAAGCTGAGCCTGCTGCTGCTGCTGCTGTGAAAGCTCAAGTTAAAGCTGGAAAAGGCATTGTTATTAAAGAACCTGATCAGAACTAGATTAGGAATTAACTTGATGCTTGTTGTAATCTGTTAAGTGAAAAACATTGTAATACTTCATTGAAAATGTATAAGGAACATTATTGGAACAGTATATGATAAATATAGTATGAATGTTCTGAAATATGTGTGTTTCTTAATTGTTCTGCAATGTTTAATAAGTATACATGTGTGCTTTATTACATGTTCAAGTTTACCCTGTTGTCATTTATATGTTTTACATCATTTTGTAATTTTTTAATTATGAGTGGTGTATATCATTGACTAAGGGTTATGACTTCTCCAAATAGGGGGAGATTGTTGGGTACATTGGTCAAATGTACCTGATTTGAAGAAGCCTCACCTAACTCAATGATATACATCAGAATGTATTTGATGTTTGTTTGAGATACTTGTGCAGGTTAGATATACACTGGACTGAAGCTGAAAATTTCTAAGTCCATGTGTCGACACCCAGAGGCAAAGTGTCGACACTTGAGAAAGCTTGTGTCGACACCCAGACATGCAGTGTCGACACTTGGAGTCATTGTGTCGACACCTGGGAAGAAGTGTCGACACCAGTCAGAAAGTGTCGACACTTGGAGCTGTGTCGACACTCAGTGTAGAAGAATGCAGAAAAGCTGTGTCGACACTTAGCAGAAGTGTCGACACCTAGAAGAGCTGAGTCAACACCAGAAAGTGTCGACACTTGAGTTGTGTCGACACTCAGCAAAAGTCTGCAGATTCTAAGTACAAGTGTCGACACTCAACACAATGTGTCGACACTATGCAGAAGACTCAGCACTGAAGTAAGTGTCGACACTCAACACAATGTGTCGACACTTAGCTAAAGACTCAGTATTTGAAGAATGTGTCGACACTCAGCACAATGTGTCGACACACAACCAGAAGAGTCAACACTTGAAGAATGTGTCGACACTCAGCACAATGTGTCGACACTTAACCAGGAAGACTCAACACTTGAAGAAAGTGTCGACACAAGGAGCTGTGTCGACACTTAGCAAAGAACAGAAAAGTTGTAAAATATTCTAAGTATAAGTGTCGACACTAAGGGAATGTGTCGACACTCAGCTGAAGAATCAAGAATGAAGACTTGTGTCGACACCAAGAAGCAGTGTCGACACTTGACAGTTTCAACACATGAAGATGTGTCGACACAAAGGAGATGTGTCGACACTTAGAAGAATACAGTTAAAGAATGAAGTACAAGTACTTGTGTCGACACTCAATTTCAGTGTCGACACATGCAGAAGAAACTGTGTCGAGACATACAAGGAATTGTGTCGACACCTTGTAGACTTGTGTCGACACTTACACAACATGTGTCGACACTTGGTCTATAAGTGTCGACACTTAAGAACAGAAAGTCTCGACACTAACTGACAGTTAGAGAATTTCAAGAAGTGACTGGTTGACATGACAGCTGCCAATCCAGCCGGTCTACAGCAACTGTCAGAGAAGTCAAAAGTCTGTTATAAACCGGATCAGCCGGTTACCATGAAGGAAGCCTATAAATAGGCACCCACAGTTTACAGAATAAAGTGGTTAAAGTAGTTGAAGTAGTTCACAATCATTACATGTTGTGAGAATAACTGAAGAGGTTGATCAGATTAAATCAAGAAGTGATACACTGAGGATCAACACAAGAAGATCAGGCAGTCCAACTGCAGATCTAAGAAGTTGGAGAGAGAGAGCTCCATCCAAGAATTCAGTCTTTGGAACTAAGGCTGAGAAGAAGAATTCAGAGTCATCTGGATTTCAAGAAGCAGAGGTCAAGGATCAACTGCAGAAGATTCAGACTAATTCAGTTCTACTCAAGAAGCTTTGAAGAAAGCTAAGTCAGTTTGGATCAAGCTGAGTTCTTCCAAGAACTCTTCAAGAAACTCTCAACTCCTCTCATCTTTTCTGAGTTGTAGAGTTAGCATTTATTTTCTATTTAAACTTGTAAGATCCATTGGATCTGAGTGATTGTAAGCCTATTTTATAAAGGCTGAGGGTAGGGCTTGGTGCCTGAGTGTAGGAGTTGAAGAACTCTGAGTGTAGGCCTTTAATTGGCTGAGTGTAAGCCTTGATTGGCTGAGTGTAGGGCCTGGTGGCTGAGTGTAGGCCTTTTGGCTGAGTGTAAGGCTTTGGGCCTGAGGTAGGAACCTTGTTGGGTTCTGAGCTAGTGGAGAAGTTTGGCCGAATCTAGTACACTGCTAGATAGGCGAAGGGGGAAAGTGGATGTACCCAAAGATTGGGGAACCACTATAAATTAGTGTGTCCTGCTGTGCTGTGCTGTGAATTGACTGCTTAATTTCTGTATTGCTGTTAGCTGTAGTAATCTGTGAAAAACTGTTGGCTGCCAAACAAAGTTAAAAAAGGTTTAGGTCACCTATTCACCCCCCCTCTAGGTGTTTAGGTACCATATCTTTCAACTTTCACTGCTCTCAGAATTTTGCTTTTTGAATATTGACTCAGTTTCAGCAACCTATGGAGGTGGAGTTGGTGACTTACTTCTGTACTTTCTGGTGGCTTCTGTCTGAATGCCACTGTCCTTTCTTTATGTTCACTTCTTGTAGACTT